>JAEAOA010001813.1:792500-1010000 GCA_016746295.1 Potamilus streckersoni
TATCAGAATGACTCGGTAAAACTTGAAACCTCCGTGCCAGTGTCATATCATAAATTCAAATCTAGCATCATATTTCTCGAGCAAGCACCTGTTCGGTCGACCTTTGTATCCTTAAACACGAGGTTTAGTACAAATCCTCCTCTCTTTACTGCAATTACGTCTTTACTTTATGACTGATGTTCCTGATCTAAAAGGATGCAAAAAGGTGAAACCTATTCAATTTATGTACCATGTCTAGTCATTATGATAATGAAGCAGGTGTTCCTGATATAAAAGAATAGAAAAAGTTAATATCTATGTAATTTATTTTTCTCCCTTGGCTTAACATGTATAAAACCTACCAACTAAGGGCGAGTTTTATTACTGAACACACCTTTGCTCTTTTTTCTCTCTACTTGGTGTTAGTACCGATATATTTGTTGCTGATTATTTGGTTAGTCTCTGATAAATGTCGTTTATTATGTATATTATATCTATAAATTAAATAGTATGTGTATTATGTGTATAAATTAAATAAATGATTACAATTACTAATTATCATTTCATATATGTAACGCTATATTGATTAGTGACTTAGCTTAAGGAAAATTATGATGCGTCCTCAAAAGATAAACCAAGATACCACAGTGATAAAAACAACGACTTTCCTTATAAAGAATAAAAGTGTATTTACGCGGATGGTTCGGGTAGTGGATTATTGTATTCATATCGCACGGATTTGCTGACGATATGAAACCTACACGTACTCATCCAAGGCACCCCAACCATAACCATGTCTAATTTGGTAAATATAAAGTAGACCCATTTAAACGATAAGAAATGCAAACAGATATATTTCTGAATCCATCTAAGTAATATTATACAGTTCGTGTGTGTTGTTAAAAGTGTCTTTCAAGAAACCAGACAAACATACTCTTTATAATAAAAAAATATATCATTTTATATAATGCAGAAAGTTCAGTCTAACTTCCTTTAAAGGACTGCCTGGCATCGTTCGATTCATGGGCAACGTTTGATGACTTTAAAATGTCAATAAATGCAAGACGCATGAATGAAAATGATTGTAAGCATGTCGCCAATAAAGATTGCTAAATACGTTTGTTTTTTATGGCTCGGTCTTCCGTTATGTAAATATATCTTGAAAAGAGCCAATAATATTGCTACAGCGAGTGAGATTACCCTGCAAATGATAGACATATATTTCAAGAGGAGGTAAATCTAATGGAACATAAGCCACTCAGTTGTAACATCAGAAAACTGGCAATGAACGTCACTAATATTTTGATATTTTAATCAAAAGGGTAATAAGAATACAAGTCACTGGATTATTAATGGAATGGCGGGGATACCTATTAACCTATTACGATACCAGCTATATGATTAATAGTGAATGGGGTGATTGTGGAATGCTGGGATGAAATAACTATTAAGGTCGTATGATCGCAGCTATAATTTTTCTAATTTTAATCGAGCACTGGCTAGTTGGGAAATGGCATTAGCTTGCTATGATACAAGTTGTATATTTGATAGAACATGGAGTGACTGATGAATGGTACGGTGAAAAAACTTTTAGCGTATTATGATTCTCAATGTCTGTTTAATAAAGCATTAGGTAATTGGAAAAAAGGTAAGGAAAAATAAATGTTAGCGTATGTTGATGCTAGCTGTCTGTTAAATTGAGCGTGGGGACATCCCCCATACATTGCCCCTCCCCACCATACTTGCCCCTCCCCCTGACCTTTCTCTCCGGCACGTTTCCCCCTTTCAAACAGGATTCCTCCCCCAATCATTTTCCCCGCTTATCTTTAATTGGGGGAGAAATTAAGCTTAAGTCATTTAATATGACATTTTCACAATAAAATATAAAAGCGTATATTAAGTTTTGTTAAAAGAAAAATGTTATTTAAAATAAATTTCAGTAGTAAGTTAACCTTTTCACAAATAAAAACTTTAACCTTTTCACAAATAAAAATGTATTGTTTAAAAGTTAATATTTTAAGCAATTGCTTTTAAGTATTCTGTGATGTCACAATTGTCGAAGTCTGCGATTATGTTTGCAATTCTCGAATAAGAGTAATTGTACTTCTTCCTTGGTTGTTGAGGCAAATGTCCACCGAAGATCTGATTTAGGTTGACATTATTTATATTCTGTTCACGTTTAAGAATCCGAAAGAAGCTCCAGATATTTGGATGATGACAGCAAACTGCGGACTGAATATGTGTATTCCAACTTTTCACAGCATTGTTTGTTTGGGGCAAACTATTGGCAGAACGTGAATTCACACTTCAAATGTCAGCTCGGATGATTGCTGCGTGTTGTCAAGAGTTTTCCGTGAACAAACAATGTGTAAGGTTGGAATACAAAGATACAGTGCACGGTTTCCTGTCATCATCCAAAATATTTGGAGCTTCCTTCGGATTCTTAAACGTGAACAGAGATTAAATGTCAGCCTAAATCAGCTTTTCGGTGGACACTTGCCTTAACTAACAACCAAGAAGTACAAAGACTGCTATTTAAAAATTGCAATCACACATTTTATATCCCACATTATTTCCTTATTGTTAACTCATATATGCATACAACGCTGCTTACTTGTAATGGACCAAACTTTTTGGTTGATCGTTGTTTCGCTATTGTTAATTGTGGTAGAACACATTTAGTAAAAACATGTACTATTAACGCGATGTTTTGGCAAATAATACTGCAGTAATAATGTGTGGTGATCATGGTTAACCACCACCAATTATATAACTTTCACTACATTAATGGCTGAAGAAGAATCTGGATTATTATGAAGAAATAAATGACGACCATAGAGCTATTAATGAACCGCTGAAAGAACTTAAAAGGTTAATGAGACTACAGCCAGAAAAATCCAATGTTATTGTTGTTGTTGTTGTTGTTGGGTTTAACGCCATTTTCAGCACACGATAGGCTATACATGGCGGCCAGTATTAATGGTGGAGGAAGAAACCGGAAATTCAATGTGAAATAATGCGTAAAGTAATTTCAGCAGCTAATATGAATGATTTTTTAATTAATTGATACAAAAATAGTTCGTGATAAACTGCAGGAGAAATTATCTCTGTTACATAAAGAAACGTTTTCAAATCTACCTGTACCATTATGTTATCGCACAGCAGATAATCAACGACAGAATATTGAAGGTGAAATTCATGGTGATGGGATACAAAATCTTGTACTGAATGATCTTGTTTTGTTTAATGCTGACATTGTTGAGAGCGCGTTGAGAATGGATAAATCTCCGTCGACGTTAGGATACGCTATAATAATTCACTCATCACAAGGATTAACTATTTCGATGATCGGATCGAATGGTCAAATTTATTTTATCTTCTAGTATATAGCTACATAGGGTAATAATAGATTACGTGATAACTGAAGAAATCAATAACGACTTGTTGTCATCAGGACAAAATTAACGAGCCATGAACAATATGACAGAAGTAAGTGTGACTTTGATATTGATACTAAATTTATTATAACACTTAAATAAAATAGTCATTGTGGAAGCTGTAACACAATAATGTGGCAATATTCAAATAATAATCCAAGACAGTTCATCGTAGACAGAATTAACAGTGAACTAGGTCATAGACGTAACAATATGATGCTGACCTATCTTGAATATAATTGAAGTAGATGTTCTAGTTTACATAAGTAAAGGTGGTGGTAATTGTTTGTCTTCAGGGATTGCTTGTAATTTTTCACGTACAAATCTACGTTGAGAAGCCGTAGAATCTAGTCTGTAGACGGGAGATCTACCAGTAGATTCTACCACGCTAGAAATTTTGTTTAGTCACACTCATGATAGGATAGGTTGCCCTATTTTTCTATCTTTAAGTTCACCAGGCTCATATAAATATCTTACAGCTACATTACCTAATACTGGTGGAGACGAAGATTCATGCTGCGTATTTGGATATATTTTTGTGATCACATTAACCTTGCAAACTATTCACGAGATCTTTCCCCGGGGTTAAAAATCTGAGGATATTTCATTTGCATATTGATATGCAAATAACCGCTCAGCAAGTGTTCGATTAAATCGTTCAACGATTGCCTGATTACGATGAATTTCAGTGTATCTTCGTCTGATTATAACGATATGTTTTTATTCATCAAGGATAATACTGCACCAAGAAATTCTTTGCCTGGATCAACTCGTAATAATTGCTACCATCGGAGACCAACACTTCCACAAATTCGCTCAAACGAAGATGCAACTTCAGATACTGTCTTTCTTGATAATAGTCCCGCTTCTTTAGATCTACTTGCATCGTCAACGACAATCAATGCGTATGTGTACTTTGGTATTGTCGTCTACCAATTTTAATAGTAAAGTGGTTAAAAAAATTGCTTGATAAACTTCATTAAGGGTGCTGACATGAAAATGGGCATACTGAATATTTTATAGGTAGTGGTAGATAAATTTGCCATATTTCAGATGATGCTAGTCAATTTGCAGAAAGAGAACGTGAGACCTTTGCTGCTTCGGCAAGTTTATTAATGGTTAATCTGCTCCTCCAATATCCTCTTGGGTTAACATATTCCATTATAATAATTCTATAATGAATTGCCAGCACCTAGCATTATTTTACTTCTCATAGCAGATTTAATTAGGAAGTTTTTCTCTGAGAGATTTATTAGGCATAGAATTTTAACGCATGAATCAATTTCACACATCCGAGATGCCGTTGTTGTAAATCTTTACTTTCATATGCGACATCGTGAACATGACACGCTTGATCATATTTAATGGATGCACGCTTGGTCTTGTTTGGTCCTGATGGTCAAGTCGAATATCAAGTCTAGTTCAAAGACCACAATATTTATCCAGGAAGTTGTTTCGCACCGGGGTATTTAGCCCATAATACTTCTGATAATTATCTTAATGAAGCTGCAATATCTCCACCAGTCTTTGTTGATGTAATAAATTTACATTGGTATGTGCCACATTTTTTACATTTACCTGTAAGTGCACGTCTGTTTTTTTGTAGTTATTGTTATTAATCCAGTGCTGGAGGTTGCTGCCTTAATCGAACACAATATAAACTCATTATGTATTAGATGGATAGTACTGACTTCTCAGCAACACGAAAACAAGAATCAGTAAGACACTATCCAGGACAAAAAACTATCAAAATGGTTATAATTGTCAAACTGGATTTGGTAAGACACAATTATTACTTAATCTGAAAATGTGATGGCTCAAGTGGAATAAATTATTATTAGTAGACCATCTGTAGATAATAAACGATGTCATGAAGTACCTAAAGATTTTAATAAAAATGCGAAATTGTTAGACGAAGACATAAACCGTATAATTGATTTTATCACCGATATTGATGAATATCCATCTGCAGATGACTTAGACGGATTAAATAAAAGCCTCATGGTATATGATAATATGATGCTGGACAAACAATCAAATCCAGCTCGGATAATTTCTAGAGGCTGACATGAAAATACTGACGTGATTTATGTTACTCAGCGAGATACACAAATATCTAAAGTGATCAGAGACAAATGCATTAATTTAGCTGTATTTAATGGAGAAGATAATTATACGTTTACAGGGTATTTGTTATCCTTGGTGTTCAGGGATATGGATATGATCAAGTTTAAAAACTTCTTTTCAAAAGCACAAGCTGTTCCGTTCGGATTTATAACAATAAATTTACATAACCCAAGATCCAGATATCGTATAGGCCTGGATAAAATCATTGGTTAATTGCAGCAGCAGAGGAGTTGTGCAACCAATACTGAGTGATCCGGCTAGTAAAAGAAAAACACCATAAAACAACAAAAACAGAAAGAATCGCATATACATTCACCAAATTAGACAAAATCTCGGTTAGTTAGAGGTTTTGCCTTTATATATGTGATTGCATTCATAAATTGACGAGTATTCATTTCGCTTATTTGACCCTATGGGTTTATAAGGTCTATGATAATATCAAACACGACACAGAATGCTTGCAACTTTCACATTCTTGTCTAGATACCCGCAACCGTACGAATTTAATACGAACATATTTTCCCAAGGTTTGACAATTAAAAAAGAAAACTTTGTTTATCTTGTGTGTGATCTTCCAACAACACGACTCAGATTCCCTTATTGAAATGCTTTAAGTTTGATAAAGTTGCATCCTTATGATCATCATATATTAATTTATTATCGTCAGTTTCGCCAGATATGTTTATTCCTAAAATAGGATCCATATAGCATTTATCAGTAAAGACCTGGATAATTGACATGACATAGCTGCTTTTGCGGTGTATTTTGTAGAACGGCACGCCCTGATGCTGAGTGTTCTTTGTTATTTTGTTGCGAATCTCACTCAAGTAGGAAACCACAGTGCATTTTACAGTTTTTCAAGTTTTATATTTGCACATATTTTCTAAACCCTTTTAATAGTGTCTTCATCTTTAAGATGAATTAGTTTAAAGATAAACTAATTCATGCTTTAACAAGAACGCTTGCCTATTTTACATTTGGTCATGTTTATAATCAATGAAACATTCTCGCTAAACCCTTTGAATTTTGATTCATTTCACTGTCAAAAATTTCGTCAATTAAAATTTTGTTTGAAAGGTTTACATTTCCTGACGTTGTAATCCCATTTGCAAATCGCCCCATTTTATAATTAAACTGTAAACGGACAACTGAGAATAAAGTGACGATCATGATGCTATTGAACAGTATGGTGATAAAACTAAGTCTTCGTGAAAAAATACGTGAATAAAATGCATAGTATTTGAATAGTTTGATCTGTGTTTTACCGGAATTGAAATACACCAACCAGTTAACGGGTTATGTTAATATATTAACCCAATTTCACGAACCATCTTTCAGAGTATCAGTTAAACCATATTTTTGTATGAATTGCCTGACATCCGTCTTTTCTGACCATCAGCTGTCCATCATATTTCTATAAATGACTTGGCAAACATCTTTTCCGACTGTCAGCTAAGCTCATCTATAAATGACGTACCCACACCGTAGTAGTAGAGGAAAGTGTTAGTTCTAGCCAAAAACCCCTCTCAACCCCCTAGAAATTAACAGAATAAATACAATTTACCCCCCTCTCACTATCTTAAAATTCCCACCCCAAACGATTTGCACAAAACCATGATGTTGGTTCTAGCCCAGATATAATCCTATAACTTTACAATTTGTACCTAGACTTTGTAACAGATGTTGAGTAAGGTAATTCAATCAATAATCTCTCTACCAGAAAGCCACATCTAACTGATGTCGCCTTTTTCAATATCATCCTAGCCTTTTTAAAAAAAAATCAATATCTCCATATCGACCAAAGCTAGGTAACTGCCATAGTCATTACTGCAACGTCATGCGGAGATCGCTATATTAGAACAGTCTAAAGAACGACCACACAAAAAATTAAAACCTGGCAGATGTGAGATTTTTTTTAACGTTCCAGAATGTTCTATAACAGCAGTATATAAGGCGCTCAAATTCTATTAAAAGTCATTCAAGGGGACATTTTTATCAGGCTAGATCAAGTGATATAATGTTTTATTGTTTAGATAGAGTACTTGTTTGATAATCTTTTTCATACGTCCTTACTCTCATTGGCAAAATATGTTAGCATACTGTCAATAATACGAAACACGCATATTAAATTGTTTATATCATATTTTACACCTCTCACATAACATGGTATTTGACCAAATATTGTTTTTATATGTTATATTGGCTATTGGTCAAACATTTTGTTTGATTAAAAGTCGAGGTTCAATCTTTTTACACGCTGTTGTGAGAGAAACATTAACACCAGATATGATTAGCAAAAACGGATTTAATGATGCTTCACTTGAAATAATACCAGAGCTGGTCATTAGCAACGGTAGATATGAAATTACTCGATGTATTTTTTTATAGTATTTGCAACATTTTTCACGCACCAAAGACTTTTGTGATAATATTTGTAGTACTGTATTAATGCGTCCACATCTTGTTCTGGAATATCTTTTAAAATATGATTGGAATCAACTATAATTCTTTTCATTATAATATTTGTTTACGTAGTCCCCAGGTTTCATTAATTGCGGAGTTTCAGCTACAATTCCAAACACCACCAATAAGAGGCTGTTGTAAAATTTTTATTAGCTGGTTCAAGTATAAATTCTTCTTGGGCTTCCTTGTTTAATACTATAGATAAAATTCCAGAAAACTCAGTTGAATGACGACTTAGATATTTGGAAAAGATACCAAACTTTGCACCGCTAAACACAGAAGCCTCTATATACCGGTAACTTCTGCACTGTGTTTGATAGAGTTATTTTGTAATGTCCATGTTCCTGACTCAGATATAACAGTGTAGACAATATTTTTAATTTGTTTTTGAGGAATTTCAATCAGATTTATTTTCTCAACAATATCTGGAGATCCATTGATAATATCGTTGAGTTTTGTGTTTTATATTAGCGAGTGTAATATCAACAGTTGGTGGATTCCCGAAAAATCGTTATTGGTTCTGTTTATGTTTCTGCGATAATTTAAAAGCGTTCTCACCTGAATAGTAAAATCAGTGTTGATTGTGTTTATTTCATTATTGATTGGAACTTCCTTATCATCAACATATTCCTTGGTTGCAGCATCAAAATCAGACTATGGAGGTCTAAGATTACTGAAGCCATTATTGTTCATCATACCACCGCGCACTGACAAGCACTTTGATTCTTGATCGCCAACGTATTTCTTCCTTGCAGCATCATTATCTTCGGTTGGGTTTCCAAGGTATGTAATCTTGCTCTGGTTCATGATAATATTTCCAGTAGTAAACTGACCTACCAAAATCTTCTATCTTATCTTGG
Organism: Potamilus streckersoni; assembly: GCA_016746295.1. Taxonomy (NCBI): domain Eukaryota; kingdom Metazoa; phylum Mollusca; class Bivalvia; order Unionida; family Unionidae; genus Potamilus; species Potamilus streckersoni. The sequence continues at coordinate 801,367 of JAEAOA010001813.1, forward strand.
TTATTATAAGTAACGATATTATTAGCAAGCGCAGTAGGATTTCGAACAAGTACATCTAACAGTTGTACATTACTCGCTTTTAAGTTTCGAAATATCTTGGAAAACGACGACTTCATTTAGATCCACACTTATTTATTAAATTATTGATTTCATTTCTGAGCTGATCAAGAGTTGTGTATTTTGATAAATCACCTTGCTGAGATATATCTGACGAATCTATAAATAATGGTCCGAACTTTGTATATTAGCTCATTATACCTATCGTCCTACACATAATTGTTGGTTTAATGTGATATAATATTATACGTTGGCGAAGATAATAAATTTTTATACCGAACAATCAGTGAAGCATATACATAACAATGAACTTCCAGACTGTCATTATCTTATTGTTGGGCAAACTAGATCAGGTAAAACCAATATGTTATTAAATCTTTTGCTCAACGAAAACTTCAACTATGTTAAGGTACATATTTACACAATTAATCCTCAACAGGACAAATACTAGTTACTAAACGGGTACAATGATAAACTTCGTTATGAACTAGACGCTGGCGAGGATATATTTTTTTGATAAAACAACCAGAAGAACTTGTTCCAGTGAACGAGCTTGGTTCGCCCGAGCATAAAATTATCGTCTTCGATGATATTCTGCTAAACAACGAGGAGATAAACAAGATTAGATCTTATTTTTCATTATCACGTAATAAAAGATACAATTCTGTTTATCTCGCTCAAGGTTTTTATAACGTTGATAGATTTATTAGGCGAAATACGGGTTGTTTCATATTATTTCCCGGACTGGACAATGTGGATAGGAGAAATATTGCAAACGACGAACAATGCGGTGATGTAACAAAATATAAGTGTATCGAATTATATCATCAAGCAACCAAACACATATACAGTTTCTTTTTATTTGACAAGCTAGCTCGTGATCCAACCAAGATGTTTCGATGTTGCATTGACACGATTCTGTGATTTAATTTTGTAAAGCGTATATAAAATAATGGACAAGCATCAAAAAAATCGAATTGCTATAAAGGTTTCTCGAAACTCGAGCGGCTTTTAAGAAAAAAGTGGAAGAAGCTCGACGTGGACAAGTTCAAACAGAAGAAGAAACTGCTAAACATTTTAAACCAGTCACTGAGTCAGTACTTGTTAAGCAACCAGAAATATCAACATTGTATCCAGAAGAACTAGCAAAATTGAAAGAAAAAGGTTTGTTAGGTTTATTTGGAGAAAGATCGAAACAAGAAAATGTAAAATTTGTAAACGAACTTGTAAGATACATTGCTGATCCTACTGTACGACAAGCTGAGTTTGACAGACTAATAAATAATCCTCTTGCACTTCAACATACAATAACAAAAATGAAGGTTAATCCAAAGAAGTTAAAAAGGATGATATAAAATCTGTCAGAGAAAACAGAGAAATTGGCTGAGAAACAAAAACTAATGGCTGAAATTATAATGCACATCGAGAAACAGATAAAATAATAAATCATGTTGAGTATAACGAGTTTATTAAACAACATAATATCACTGATATTGATAATACTCAAACTTGGCCAGAAGAAGAATATAATAATTTGACAGAAAAACTAGAAAGAATTATAGAAGAATGTTCAACTGCTGATGCGGAAATAATGCAAAGTCAAAAAGATGAAAAGAATATTACAGTATTACTCAATAATATTAGAGATGGAATTATTGCTATGGGGTTTACTTAAAACAACATATCGATATCAACAAAAAAACAACAAGGAGGTTATGGTAGAGGATGGAATTTTAAAAGTCTGTTTCACAAATATGAAAAGTCCGAGATAAAAAATTATCAGAGGAAACCACTGGATCTGGAATCAAAGTTTTTTTTACATAAAACAGGGAAATAGTCAATCGACTAATGTTGTTGATATCATTTAAAGAAGCTGGTAACGAACGTATAGAGCTCAATAACGAAATTATGAATATATTAAGTCATCTAATATCGAGCAGATTACTAACATCATCCGAGTATGAAATTTTACACCGCGATCTTATCTAAAATATTATTATAAAGTCAACAACATTATTGCTCGATTCGTCACAGACAACAGGAAACAGAGCAAACGTTTATGTGCATTAAAATCTGACAAGAGAACCTGATCCTACAAAACAGTGTGAGATTGGATTCATTTCTTGTCCTGGCTGGAATGCTATGGCTAACGTGAAAACTGATTTTAATGAGGAAATTTCATTTACTCCGGTTACAGCATCTCCAACATCAACAACAATAAGATTACAAATTCCACAAGGAGCTTATAACATTACTGACCTAACAAGACAATCGAAGAGCTCATAACAAAAGTTCGAGTTAACAGCGAATTATAACACGTTACGAGCAAGGATAACACTGAGAAATATGCTAATCAGTTTTTAACCAAGAGAAAGAAGTATGGCACAGCTGACAGGATTTACTGGTAAAGCTTAGAGTGCTCTTGGTCAAGCTATTACATATGACGGTGTCTTGCCAGTAAATATAACAGAAGTAAATACGATATTATTTTAAATTGCTAAATTGCTTCTTGGTCTTACTCAGCCAAAGGTAGCAGAGGGCAAACAATCTACAGTTTCTCGCCATAAGTTCCACAAGGATCGATCATGCAGATAAATCCACGTCAGATTATCTCTTATCCGATTAATCTCGAAAATTAAATCACAAGGATCACAATGTAACTCACAGACCAGTTGGGTAGACAAATAGATTTGAACAACGAAATAGTCACGTATTACTTACATCTGCGATCAATTTTGTGAGCATATATTTTATAGATGAAAATAAGAAACGTTTATCGAAGAAAAATCGTAGATGGATGTTTTGGAAAGATATTTACAAAAATTGCAGAGAATATTCCAGGAATTGCGCTTAAAGTAGCGTCCATTGCACTCGATGCAAGGTAAAGCTTTCGCACGGGGGCAGCTTCTTCAGCAGGTAACGCAGTATGACACAAGTCCGCTGATAAGATTAGAGGCCAATCGACATCAGAAATAAAACGAGTAATATCAGTATATTACGCCAACAGAAGAAACAAAATGAACTATGATAGCTACAACGAAAAAATATTATCACCGCGTGTCGAAGACATAGTACGTAAACTTGTAAAGTAAACAAAGCCGACGACCCATGCTGCCTTTTAATTTTGTGTAAGCAAAATTACTACTACCTTTTTCCATTATCGGCTAGCCCTTGTGTTTTCATGTTTTCATAAGTTACATAACATCCACCTTTTCCAATTATCAGCTAGCTCTCACGTTTGTATCAATTACACTGCAGCCATCTTTTCAAATGCCAGCTACCTCTCATTTTTTATGAATTATCTAACCTCAATCTTTTCTGATTATAAGCTAGCAGTCGTTTTGTATAAATTGCATGACCGACATCTGTTTCGATTGTCATTTAGCCTAATTGTTTCGATTAATTTCATAACCACTTTTCTGATTATCAGTTTACTCTCACGTTTTGATGAACTGCATAATACCCATCTTTTCCTATCATTAGATTATCTTCGTGTTCCTATGAATTACATAACAGCATTACCGAAAACAAAAAATCTCATGATTATATGATTAGATTACTGACTAGAAGTAATCGCTGTAGAAATAAAGCACAGTGTAGGTGAACAAGGAGACAATAAATTCTTGTTCAAGTTCTTATTTAAAGAAAGCTCTCAGTTTGTATACTACTAATGTAACATCATATGTATATATGCAAGTTATGCTACAGCTTGTTTTCTTGGACCCGATATGACTATGCAAGTTGCGATTCAGTTAGTTTTCTTGGGCCTGACCTGACTATGCAAGTTACGCTACTGGTTGTTTTCTTAGGCCTGACCGGACGATGTAAGTTACGCTACTGGTTGTTTTCTTGGGCCTGACCGGACGATGCAAACTACGCTACTGGTTGTTTTCTTAGGCATGACCTGAGGATGCAAGATACGCTACTGGTTATTTTGTTGGGCCTGACCGGACGATGCAAGTTACGTTACAGCTTGTTTTCTTGGATCGGACCTTACTATGCAAGTTACGTTACAGTTCGTTTACTTGGTCCATATATAACTATGCAAGTTACTTTATAGTCTGCTTTCTTGGGTCTGACCAGACAATACAAGTTACGCAACAGTTTGTTTTCTTGGGCTCGATATGACTATGCATGTTAAAGTCTGTTTTCTTGGGCCTGAACTGATTATGTAAGTTACGCTTCAGTTTGTTTTCTTGGGCCTGACCTGACTATGCAAGTTACGCTACTGGTTGTTTTCTTGGGCCTGACCGGACGATGTAAGTTACGCTACTGGTTATTTTCTTGGGCCTGACCGGACGATGCAAGTTACGCTACTGGTTGTTTTCTTAGGCATGACCTGAGGATGCAAGATACGCTACTGGTTGTTTTCTTGGGCCTGGCCTGACTATGCAAGTTACGTTACAGCTTGCTTTCTTGGATCGGACCTTACTATGCAAGTTACGTTACAGTTCGTTTACTTGGCCCATATATAACTATGCAACTTACTTTATAGTCTGTTTTCTTGGACCTGACCAGACAATACAAGTTACGCAACAGTTTGTTTTCTTGGGCTCGATATGACTATGCATGTTAAAGTCTGTTTTCTTGGGCCTGAACTGATTATGTAAGTTACGCTTCAGTTTGTTTTTTTGGGCCTGACCTGACTATGCAAGTTACGCTACTGGTTGTTTTCTTGGGCGTGACCTGACGATGCAAGTTACGCTACTGGTTGTTTTCTTGGGCCTGTTACGTTACAGTTTGTTTGCTTGGCCCAGACATGACTATGCAAGTTACTTTATAGTCGGTTTTCTTGGTCATGATGTCCTGACTATGCAAGTTAAGCAACAGTTTGTTTTCTTGGGTTCGATAGGGCTATGCAAGCTGAAATCTGTTTTCTTGCGCCTGAACTGATTATGTAAGTTACGCTTGAGTTTGTTTTCTTTCGTTTTTCCTGACTTTTCTAGTTACGCTACAGATCGTTTTGTTAGACCTATCCTGACTATACTAGTTACTACAATTTATTTTCTTTGGCCTGACCTGATTATTGTTGTTACACTATAACTTCTTTTCTTGGACCAGACCTGACCATGCTAATTACGTTACAATTTGTTTTCTTGGACCTGGCCTGACTATGCTATTACAATGCAGTTTGTTTTCTTGGATGTGACCTGAATATGTTCTTTATATTGTAGTTATTTTCTTGAGCCTGACCTGCATATGCCATTTATGATACTGTCCGTTTTCCTGTGCCTTATAATGGCCACATGGCAACTGACACATGCAAACTGGTGAAAGCATTTTTACCCATGTTTTGAGGCTGTATATAAAAAAGAAAAACAAAATGAAAGTGGCTCTCACATTGTTTACTTATCCCAATTGTAAAAATAAAAGTTCCAATTGTAAAAATAAAAATGTATCGTTTTTTCATAATTTAAAGGAAAATTGGTTTTATCAGTCAGACTAAGATTTAGGGATACTCATTTCGCCAAGAGGAAGTAGCGGTACCTACAGCAATTAGTATGTTAGACTTGCGATCTAAAGGACGATGGTTTGAATGCCATTGGGTCAGTTCGGGTTGTATTTAGTTATGTACCATGCTCACACGCCATAAGTGATTAAAATAGCAGCTGGTGAAGCATATGCAAGCTAACATGCATGTGGTCACACGAATGGGGCGGGTGGGTGTGGAGTGGAATGGAGTTGTTCTTGTCGTTTTTTTTATGGTAAACGTTGTTGATATAGACAACGGTTCACCTAAAATTGACTGGAAACTGATCAGGAACCGAAGGTGGTAGATATAATTTACCGATGTATCAAATATTCAGATCAGTATCACGTGACCGTTTAAAAATAATTGCAGGACACTCAGTCAACTCAAAATTATTTGAGTTAAGCTAAATTAAAAATTACGGATAACCTGTACAATACGTTTCCTGAAAAGATCTATAAAATGCTACATTTTGACATTGATACCAGTAAAACTATGTTAGATAACAAATAATTATTATAGTTGACTTACCCGTCATTTATTAAGCAATCTTATAATAAAAGGCTGTAGTTAATTTTTGAAAAAAATACTGCCGGTTATTCAAAAGCAAGAGTATGGAATAGTAATTATTGATAATATTTAAATTAAAAAATTCATAAAAAGTTTGAATTAATACATAAATAAATTGCATAACGTAAGACAAATGAATTAATCGCTATCATCTATTATATTGTCTCAGAAACGATCTCACCGATATGCATTTGCCAGGTCTCATGGTAAACATTTATACCAAAACATAAGTAAACGGACTATTAGAAAAGAATAACGAATATAATTACACGTTTTTGCTAAAAATTGATCCATTAATTTTCTGAATCTGCAATAATACATTTTGATCAATCTGTCCTTAAGCTTGTATGTACAGTACAACAAGCTCTAATGGAAATACTATATATAATATGACAAACTCTAATGGAAATTCTATGTACAGAATAAAAAAATACTCTTGTACACATGCACCGTTAATCAGCACTGACATGCTTAAAATTTTGGCACATAATATTGCCAGTTACAACATCAAGCATAAACAAATGAGTTAGAATTAATTTAATGGCCAAGAACTGCTATGATCACAAATTTGTGAAGGGTCTGACCAATCCTCCCCCTGGCAACCTATTTAAGAGAAACTCAGTATCCTTTATTTTACTTCTAATTTAATTAAAGAAAAAATATGGCAATTTGCAACCAGTGCAATCTAGCTGGATTTTCTTTTATACATTTATAAAATATAATACAAGTGCTAGGATATATGCAAAGAAAAATGGCACTACATTATACCAGTATTGTACATATTTTATACCCCCCCACAGCAATGACAGTTGTTATGACTAGGGTTTATAAATAACAGAAAATACTGAAAATCAAGTCTTTCAAAAAATTCAACAGATAATTTATTTCCATAGAATACAACGTGAAAGTGCAATAGGATCTTACACTACCGTGATTTACATCTCATAGTCCCCAAATGTTCCAACTTAATGTTCCTTGGGGCAGGGATCTGAGACTTCTCAAAATATCAATAGCTAGAAAAAAATCTTGCTTCTTACTTTAAGCAAAATAACACCATAATATCCATTATATTATTAAAAATACAATATCTTGACAATCAAAGTATCTCGGCTCAAAGAAAATTGCAGTCCCCACCCCAAACAAAATTAAAAAAAACAATCAGAGCCTTATAGTTGACGAGTTTGCTATTAGTATTTTAATTGTTTTTTAATTCGTAATCCAGAATATGCAACTAAACGTGGGATCATGAAGTTGTCATTATATAGCTATTATGATATGACAATTCTGCTTGTTGTTTAGATGTTTTCTATCATAACCTTCTTCTCGTGTCTAGTTACGAGAAGGTAGAAAGTTCAGCATTCATAAGAATAAGGTGTCACTTATGATGGTGTAGATACGGTTACATCTTTTTGTGGAGAAGCTTTGGCTACGAGAAGGTACCAAGAATCTGTAAGAAATAGACGTGACACTCTTTTGAGCCTGGAATTGCACTTTATTGACATATATATATATATATATATATATATATATATATATATATATATATATATATATATATATATATGTGTGTGTGTATGTATATATATATATATATATATATATATATATATATATATATATATATATATATATATATATATATATATATATTCTAAATATACAACATGTAAATTTATTTACGTTGAAACTTCATACAATACATATTACAATACTTATTAAATAGTTCTTCCACAATCTAGTATTTCATTTGTCCATTCATTTTTCTGTATTTTTGAATACAAGTGATTTAAATATTCAAAGAGCCTAAAATTCAATAACTGTAATAAATGTATTTTATTTTATTTATTGTAGGGTAACGACCTGAAAAAGATCTGTGAATGTTATACTTATTATTTAAAGAATATATATTTATTCTCAATTAAATTATAACATGAAGCTAGTAATTATTTCAAACAAATACTAATGAACATCGAAGCTGTAAAATATTTCATTACATTATGATTGTGGAAGACGGGAACTCAATAATATTATATTATAAATACAATGAAGATCAATTCAGTAAAATATTAAATCAGTAAAATATTTCATAGTAGAAAAGAGAACTCACTATTACATTATATTGATGAAATAAAAATAATTCAGAAGAATACCACAACTCACTATAAAATCTTTAACTTTCAAAAGCGAGTATAAAGCATAATTTTCTTACCTGTAAGAAATAGACGTGACACTCTTTTGAGCCTAGAATCGTACTGAGACCAAAGCAGCCCAAAGCCTTTTTTATATTCTAGAGGCTGCCTTATCACGAGTGTTTCATCCAAGGTCAAAATATGTCTGTCTAAAAATCACGCGTGCTTCTTGCGTGCTAGTCAAGGACAGCTTTATATCAAGTTTTAGGGGGGAGATAGAGTGTGAGTGTGTGGATAGTATTTTTCCGAAGTAACGACCTTTTGGATCATACATTGTCCATAACCTTCCAGTTGTAAGTGGTCATTCACATTGTGAACTTAATTAATTTAATTAATTCCCTAGGGTGATTATCAATTACTTTGTTCCCAACATCACAACGCAATTTAATAAGGTTTTATTGATTGAATGGTGAGATAGAACATTATTCGGCTTCTATCCGATGGTGAACTATTGAACTGGCTTATTAATTAGGATTTTTCCATTACGAAGTGAAAGCTGAACAATAATAATGCTTAATCTAAATTCATTTCAATGTCCTTTTTATATTCAGAATATGAATTATTGATTGGGCCACGCTTCTCCTACAATCCAAATCAATATCAAAGCACTTATCTTAAATTGGGATGTTTTTGTCTTCCAATAACTAGAGATTTCAATATGTTGTACACAAATTAATGTTTTCGTTTCTTTCCTTTAAAATTGATATCTTGATATAGCTAACATTATATGAAATACGATGTCACATATTGGTGACATCAGAGAATTTGTTGATACAAATAGTAAGTGTTGAGAAAGCAAGGTGATTTTATGTCAGAAATTTCGTCGTGCTTTATTGATAAAACTGCAGACTCCTGTGGATAAACCTATCTGAACTTTAGGTCGTGCGAACGGAATTTCTCCATAAGTATATATTAGATCCTGAAAACTCGAAACGAGATGATATCTGATAGATTTTCATGTACACGGGCATCTGCATTTAAAAGGGGCAATCAGTCTGAAAGCATATTTATATCTGTTAGGATGGAATTTTTCAGTAAATAGTATTAAAAATATATTTTTATTTTTGTAATATAATTGTGTACTATTTCAATGAACATTATCTTTCTCTGTGTGAGATCCTGTACACTGTATAATACTTAAGTTGGCAAATTTGCAAGTCTGTAGCTACAGTATTGAATATCACGAGTGTTTCACGTGTTCATGGAAAAATCTGTCTGATGACGTATAGACTCAGACGGTAGTCGGTAAGAAACGATGAAGCCTCACTTTGAGATTCCGGCGGAACCCATGCACTGATATAGACATAAGACCATATTTGGCCGCATCTTGAGAGACCTGTATAAGAAGCCAGGAAAGTTGCATGGCAAGATCAGTTTGTTCCTTCAGAACTCAAAGGACGTTTGTATTGTTTACAGGTAAACTACCGTCTCTCTGTACAATGTTCTATATAGTATAAGGATTTGTGATGTTAATATTTTAAAGTAAGAGTTCAGTCTAAGATCAATACATTTGCAACATCGGATTATTTTAATATTTCTTTACTATTCTCTAGTATAATGTATTGGGAAGTTTAATCGTTTGAAGAACTTTTATTTACTTGTACCTTTTATAGTTGATTATTGTAAAGGGCAACCTTCCCTTCCTAACTTCATACTCAGTAATAATTAATTCAGAAATGAGATACTCTTTAAATAGTAGAGTTTAATATGTTGGTATTTTAGATTAAATTCAGTAAATTATATTTCTACTAACTGATTGCGGTATTTGACATATTTAATTATCTGTAGATATTCTAAAAGGCAGAAATTATACAAATGTATGATGTTGGTCAAGGAAGGAATATCGTAGTTTTATATGTATCTCTTATATTCGTAATTCACGTTTATGTAGATTGATTTTGATTTTGTAATTTTGTATGTTGAGTGTTTCAATAAAGATCAGTCTCTTCCAAGAGATGTAGCCGTATCTACACCGTTTCAGTCCTCTCTCTCTCTCTCTCTCTCTCTCTCTCTCTCTCTCTCTCTCTCTCTCTCTCTCTCTCTCTCTCTCTCTCTCTCTCTCTCTCTCTCTCCATGGAATAGAACATTTCTAAGAAGTTACGAAAAAACATATTTGTAAAATATGGATTAAACCTGATACTCAAGAAACAAAATGGTGTCTTAGACATACAAATTAAAAATTGATGCATTATTTACCACAATATTTTGTTACAAAATCTACCTATGTGGTATATGAGAAAGATACTTTAATCTTCTCGTGGGTCAGTGGTTCCTCCCGGGTATTTCCTCCAAGAGTTTATACCTGCCTACGTGTATACCCTATCATGAGCTAAGCCCAAAACAACATTTTCATTTCGAATATCATTATAAAAATATGAAAGCATGGCATCCTTGGATACATGATGTAAAGGTAAGGGAAGCAACTATTTGAAGAACTAGAATAGTTCAAGCATTAAAGAAGCAGTTTTAGTAAATATACTACATTTTTCCAATGCCGTGTAAAATACAATGAAACATAACTAGCGTCAATAACAGTATTCAGTATTCAGCAAATTAAATTTCAATTATAATGAATTATGGGTGTCACTGTCTCCAAATAAGATCTGTTTAATTACTACCGTAATTTTACATCAGTCCTCAAATGAGAGCTTTTAGGACTTAAATTCACGAATTTTTAATGATCTGACTTCGAGCGAAACAAATTATGTTGTTTAAACGAAAATGATTACAACTTATTTAAAACGTCTGTACAATTTTATTAAGTTGTAAGCAGTTGAAACTATATTGTTTAGAACATTATTGATTCTTTTCAGGAAAAAAAAACTAAAGAAGAACAATTCTTGTATTTTATAAGCGAAATAATTACCTAAACACATTGTCCAACTCGTACACAAATGTGACTAGAAGTAAAATATGATTTTATTGCCACATTCCAGTTTATTGTACAGTGTTAAATACATTGTCATATTCCAGTTTATTTTACAGTACAAAATACATTTCCATACTCCATTTTATTGTACAGTACAAAATATATTGCCAAAATTGTTTACCAAATTTAAAACCTTAATAATTAGGTGCAGCTTTATTCCGTGATGTTTAACAAAAGGTATGTTCATTAAAGCATGTTTATTTATTGGTCCGAAGCGGCGTCAAAAATATTTTTAAAGATACCTCTAGCCTCAGAGAAACACATTTGGATAGATTTGTTGCTTTTTATTAGTTGTATTTGTCTTCAAATTTGCTGACCTTATTAGGATAAGAATTCTTTATTTCAGATTGCATCGACCAAACATCTAAATTAAAATACTGATATAGAGTAAAAAATTGTAAACATAAAAGAATATATATATATATATATATATATATATATATATATATATATATATATATATATATATATGTATATGTATATACATATACATATATATATATATATATATATATATATATATATATATATATATATATATATATATATATATATATATACACACACATATATATATATCCATAAACATATACATACATAAACATATATATATATATATGTATATTATATATATACATATACACACACACAAACATATACACATACACACATACATATATATACACATATATACACACATACACATACATACATACATATATACATACATATGTACATATATATACATATACTAACACATACACATATACACACACACAGACACACATAGATATATATATATATATATATATATAATTATATATAAATATACATATATATATAAATAAATATATATATATATATATATATACATATATACATACATATATATATATATATATATATATATATATAAATATATATATATATATATATATATATATATGTATATGTGTATGTATGTATGTATATATGTATTTATATATATATATATATATATAAACTTAAAAATTTATGTATATATGTATGTATATATATATATATATATATATATATATACATACACATACACACATAGAAATACACTAAAACATATATACATATCATATATACAAGTATTCAGATACATTTACAACAATTATTTGCGACATGCATTGTTAAAAAATGAAATTTAAGTGACACATTTAAATAGTAATTGGTTCCATCTACTAACAATGTGAGAATTTAAATTAATGTCATATTTCCAAAGTGATTTCAATATACAGTTCTCACTATTAGAAAGTCTTATTATCATTGAATATACATACTTTCTCATTACTTCCTCAAAACTTAATACATTATAATTAACAAACATGTTGGAGGCACTGTTCCATCTAGGAAGACCTAATAGAAAGCGAAGACTATTATTATAACAAGTTACTAGTTTTCTTTTCACATTTTCACTAAAGTTTGTCCACAGTGGAGCACAATACATAGTGCAGCAATAAGATTTGAATAATCTAATTTTGATACTCAATGAACAAGGCTTAAATTTGCGTAGAAGCATGTTTGTTCGAGTACACAAATATCGATAATATCTCATCATATCTTCATTATCTGACTGACTGGATTCCAAGATATGGCCCAAATACATATAACTGTCGACATACGTAAGAGCGTTGCCGTTAAGATAAACAGAGGGAGGTAATGATAATTTAAAAGAAGTTGGTTGAAAGACCATGCATACAGATTTTTGTGTATTATAGATGATATCATTCTCTAATGCATATTGTTCACATATCTTCAATAATTTTCTTAAACCTGCGACAGACGGACTTATCAGTGACATACCATCAGCAAAGCTAAAATTGTTAAGAAACAGCCCATTTGGTGGCAGACGTAACCCTACGTTGCAATGGCCCAATATACGATTTAAGTCGTCAATGTAAATATTAAATAACATGGGGGAAAGAATACCTCCCTGCCTCACTCCATTGGTTACATGGAAAGCGCTGGATATTACACTTCCCCATCGCACGTAATACAACTGTTTGCCATACCAGTTGACTAAAGTATGAACAATGTATAAAGGAATTTTAATTTCCAGCAACATTTTAAAGAGTGTCCAATGATTGACTCTATCAAATGCCTTACTAGCGTCTAAAAAACATGCAAATACTGGGCTGCCATGTTCCACATAATAGCTAACGGTTTCCTTAAAGGCATAAAGACATAAATCTGTAGAATGCTGCTTTTTAAATCCAAACTGATTATCAGAGATTAAGACTTCGCATCTTTGTAGTATGATGCATTCGAATAGTCTTGAGATAATAGTCGTAAGAGCTATAGGTCTGTAATTATTTTTGTCCGCTAGATTACCAATTTTGCTTTTTAGTAGCGGTATAATTGTAACTTTTGTTATATATATAAATAAATTTAAATATAAATATATATATATATATATATATATATATATATATATATATATATATATATATATATATATATATATATATATATATATATACATATATATATATATATATATATATATATATATATATATATATATATATATATATATATATATATATATATATATATATATATATATATATATATATATGAGGTCAGCAAATTTGAATCGGGAAACTTGTCTAATATTTTGACCATCTTGGTTCTGATACTTCCCATATTGATTGCTAGATTGTTTCTAAGAAATTCTTAAACTACTACACACATGTAATGATACATGAAATTAGGATATTCGATGGCGAAATTCAGGTCAAAGTTGCTGCACCTTGCGTGCGATCTTTTAAGAATAACGAACATCATGGCAATCATGAAAGAGACATTTTGCTAGAAGAGAACAAAATAACTGATTCTTTTATTTCTTGCAAACTTATATATATATATATATATATATATATATATATATATATATATATATATATATATATATATATATATATATATATATATATCACGCATTAGTTATCAGAATTTCTAGTATGGTTACATTTAGAAATAAAATATAATAAAGCTTTATAAGTGTGTTAGCAGGCGTTAAATTTATATCGTATATGTATACTTGTCATATCGGAATAGAATAAGCACATTCTAAATCTAGAATTTATATTTTAATTATGTCTAGGAAAACAAGTATTAAAATTACAATATATACATAAACAATTTATACAGAGTTGCATGTGTGATTGAAGAGAATAATTTACATTTTTTTACTCCGCGTGAATATTATCATCAGTTGGATCAAACATTTTCTAACGGTATCATCGGTAAGCCAGTAAATTTAAATTGTATCAGATCCATTTGAAACGATCATTTTCCATAATCTCTTAACAAAGAAGGAAACAATAATGGCACATCGAAATAAGTTACAACATGCACGTGGAGAGGCGATAGGTTTGCATCTGTATTTACCTTTGTTAACCATTTAGTGTGATTCGATTAATCTTAATTCATTGGCATCGTAACATTCTGCAGGTGAAATAAAAACAGTAATTTGCAACAGATCAGTTTTATTTAAGTAGCATGACAAACATTTAAATAAATGGTAGAACATAGATTGCTGTTTTATATAGCCTCAAGCCTAATAAAGGCATAATAAATATTTTATTAGTTTCACCTCTTCATAAAGTTCAAATATTTTCTAGAAACCTTCCATTATTAAAATCGTATTCAAAATAATTAAATTTAACCTTTTGAAATGATTGATGTTACATTCCTATTTTTAGATTATAGGGTGGTGTTTTGTCAAGTATTAATCAGTAATAATGCTCTATTTTGAAGATTTTAATAAAATAGGCACTGCATAAACATGAGTCAGGATTTCAGTATTTAAATTTACTGATTTTTTAAAACCAAAGTAACAAAAGAAGAAGCTTAAATCGCATTCACTATTTTCTATACTGAATGTAAATTATTACTCAAGTATTTTATACAATTCGAACATAAGCAACGAGCATAAAATTGGATTGAACATTTTCACAAGCACAATAAAATATAATCATTATTCAAAAACATTTTGAATATGTATATATTGACATATGGTTATAAATAATGAATCACATTTTTCCATGCTGGTGTTTAGTTTGGGAACATTGTTTTAAAATGTAATCTTGGTTTCGTTTATAATAACAGAATCCAGCGACTGTTCAATCGTTAAAGATATATTAAAATTCCAAATCACATTCACACAATCCAAATCTCATAAAATGGTCTCAGGTTTGTCTCTACGTTGTCGTTTCCTGCCAGTTAATCACATGCTTCTTCTACATCTATAATCATTATTTCAGCGGGTCCTAATTAAACAGCAATCAAGCTCCATGCCAAGCCTATACGTTAATGTTGTTATACGTCAACTTGACTGCAACAAGATTCCACTCAGTTATGGTCCAAAATTCATACTGTTACATTGATTTTGTTGTCAGTGGTCAGGGTCACTTACTAGTTAGAAAAATAGTGCATTCAGTGCATCAGTGCATTCAGTATCAATTTTTTTTAATGCTACTGGAAATCATTTAGAATAAATGACACTCTTACGATTTAAGTTAGAACATTTGGGGACTATATGAGATGTAAATCACGCTAATGTAAGATCCTATTGTACTTTCTCGTTGTATTCTATGGAAATAAATTATTTGTTGAATTTTATAAAAAAAAAAAACCTTGTTGATTTTCAGTATTTCTGATAGTTAAAGACCATAGAGTCATAACAACTGTCATTGCTGGGGGGGTATAAAAGATGTACAATATTGGTATAATGTAGTGCCATTTTTTCTTTGTATATATCCTAGCACTTGTATTATATTTTATAAATTATATAAAAGAAAATGCAGCTAGATTGCACTAGTTGCAAATTGCCATATTTTTTCTTTAATTAGATTAGAAGCAAAAAAAGGATACTGAGTTTCTCTTAAACAGGTTTCCAGGAGGAGGATTGGTCAGACCGTTCACAAATTTGTGATCATATCAGTTCTTGGCCATTAAATTAATTCTAACTCATTTGTTTATGCATGATTATGTAAATGGCAATATTATGTGCCAAAATTTTAAGCATGTCAGTGCTGATTAACGGTGCATGCGTACAAGAGTATCTTTTAAAAAATTCTGACATAGAATTTCCATTAGAGTTTGTCTTATTGTATATAGTATTTCAATTAGGGTTTGTTGTACTGTACATGCTTAAAGACAGATGGATCAATATGTAATATTGCAGGTTCAGAAAATTAATGGATCATTTTTTTAGCAAAAACGTGTAATTATATTCGTTATTATTTTCTAATAGTAAGTTTTCTTATGTTTTGCTATAAATGTTTACTTTGGGAAATGGCAAATGCATATCAGTGAGATCGTTTCTGAGACAATATAAAAGATGATAGCGATTAATTCATATCTCTTACGTTATGCAATTTTTTATGTATTAATTCAAAATTCTTTATGAATTTTTTAATTTAAATATTATCAATAATTACTATTCCATACTCTTGCTTTTGAATAACCGGCATTAAATTGTTTCAAAAATGAACTGCAGCCTTTTATTATAAGATCGCTTAATAAATGACGGGCAAGTCAACTATAATAATTCTTCGTTATCTAACATAGTTTTACTGGTCCCAATGTCAAAATGTGTTATTTTATAGATCTTTTCAGGAAACGTATGGTACATGTTATCCGTAATTTTTAATTTAGTTTAACTCAAATAATTTTGAGTTGACTGAGTGTCCTGCAATTTGGTTTTATTTAAACGGTCACGTAATACTGATTTGAATATTTGATACATCGGTAAATTTTATCTACCTCCTTCGGTTCCCGATCAGTTTCCAGTCAATTTTTGGTGAACCGTTGTCTATATCAACAACGTTTACCATAAAAAAAACGACAAGAACAACTCCATTCCACTCCACACCCACCCGCCCCACTCGTGTGACCACATGCATGTTAGCTTGAATATCCTTCACCAGCTGCTATTTTAATCAGTCTTATGGCATGTGAGCATGGTATATAACTAAATACAACCCGAACCGACCCAATAGCATTCAAACCATCGTCGATTAGATCGCAAGTCCGACATACTAATTGCTGTATGTACCGCTACTTCCTCTTGGCGAAATGAGTATCCCTAAATCTTAGTCTGACTGATAAAACCAATTTTCCTTTAAATTATGAAAAAAACGATACATTTTTATTTTTACAATTGGAACTTTTATTTTTACAATTGGGATAAGTAAACAATGTGAGAGCCACTTTCATTTTGTTTTTCTTTTCTAAATACAGCCTCACAACATGCGTAAAAATGCTTTCACCAGTTTGCATGTGTCAGTTGCCATGTGGCCATTATAAGGCACAGGAAAACGGACAGTATCATAAATGACATAGCCAGGTCTGGCTCAAGAAAATAACTACAATATAAAGAACATATTCAGGTCAGATACAAGAAAACAAACTGCATTGTAACTAGCATAGTCAGGCCAGGTCCAAGAAAACAAATTGTAAAGTAATTAGCATGGTCAGGTCTGGTTCAAGAAAAGAAGTTATAGTGTAACTGGCATAATCAGGTCAGGCCAAAGAAAATAAATTGTAGTAACTAGTATAGTCAGGACAGGTCTAACAAAACGAACTGTAGCGTAACTAGAAAAGTCAGGATAGACGAAAGAAAACAAACTGAAGCGTAGCTTACATAATCAGTTCAGGCCCAAGAAAACAGATTTTAACTTGCATAGTCCTATCGAACCCAAGAAAACAAACTTTTGCGTAACTTGCATAGTCAGGTCATCATGACCAAGAAAACAGACTATAAAGTAACTTACATAGTCATATCTGGGCCAAGTAAACGAACTGTAACGTAACTTGCATAGTAAGGTCAGGCCCAAGAAAACAACTAGTAGCGTAACTTGCATCGTCAGGTCAGGCCCAAGAAAACAACCAGTAGCGTAACTTGCATCGTCAGGTCAGGCTCAAGAAAACAACCAGTAGCGTAACTTGCATGGTCAGGTCAGACCCAATAAAACAATTTGTTGCGTAACTTGCATAGTCAGTTCAGTCCCAAGAAAACAAGCTGAAGTGTAACTTACGTAATCAGTTCAGGCCCAAGAAAACAGACTTTAGCTTGCGTAGTCATATCGAGCCCAAGAAAACAAACTGTTGCGTAACTTGCATAGTCTGGTCAGGCCCAAGAAAACAGACTATAAAGTAACTTGCATAGTTATATCTGGGCCAAGTAAGCGAACTGTAACGTAATTTGCATAGTAAGGTCAGGTCCAAGAAAGCAAGCTGTAACGTAACTTGCATCATCCAGTCAGGCCCAAGAAAACAACCAGAAGCGTAACTTACATCGTCCGGTCAGACCTAAGAAAGCAACCAGTAGCGTAACTTGCATAGTCAGGTAAGGCCCAAGAAAACTAACTGAATCGCTACTTGCATAGTCATATCGGGTCAAAAAAAACAAACTGAAGCATAACTTGCATATATACATATGATGTTACATTAGTAGCATACAAACTGAGAGCTTTCTTTAAATAAGAACTTGAACAATAATTTATTGTCTCCATGTTCACCTACACTGCTTTATTTCTACAGCGATTATTTCAAATCAGTAATCTAATCATATAATCATGAGATAAATTTGTTGTGTTCGGTAACGCTGTTATGTAATTCATAGGAACACGAAGATATACTAATGATAGGAAAAGATGAAAGTTATTGATTTCATCAAAACGTGAGAGTAAGCTGATATTCGGAAAAGTGGTTATGAAATTAATCGAAACAATTAGGCTAAAGAACAATCGAAACAGATGTCGGTCATGCAATTTATACAAAACGACTACTAGCTAATAATCAGAAAAGATTGAGGTTAGATAATTCATAAAATATGAGAGATAGCTGACAATTGAAAAGATGGCTGCAGTGTAATTGATACAAACGTGAGGGCTAGCTGATAATTGGAAAGGTGGATGTTATGTAACTTATGAAAACATGAAAACACGAGGACTAGCCGATAATGGGAAAAGGTAGTAGTAACTTTGCTTACACAAAATTAAAAGGCAGCATGGGTCATTGCTTTGTTTTCTTTACAAGTTTACGTACTATTTATTCGCCACGCGGTGATAATATTTTTTTTTCGTTGTAGCTATCATAGTTCATTTTTTTTTCTTCTGTTGGCGCAATATCTGATATTACTCGTTTTATTTCTGATGTCGATTGGCCTCTAATCGTATCAGCGGTCTTGTGTCCTACTGCGTTGCCTACTGAAGAAGCTGCCCCCGTGCGAAAGCTTTACCTTGCATCGAGTGCAATGGACGCTACTTTAAGCGCAATTCCTGGAATATTCTCTGCAATTTTTGTAAATATCTTTCCAAAACATCCACCTACGATTTTTCTTCGATAAACTTTTCTTCGTTTCATCTATAAAAAATATGCTCACAAAATTGATAGCAGATGTAAGTAATACGTGACTATTTCTTTGTTCAAATCTATTTGTCTACCCAACTGGTCTGTGAGTTGCATTGTGATCCTTGTGATTTAATTTTCGAGATTAATCGGATAATAGATAATTTAACGTGGATTTATATGCATGATCTATCCAGGTAAAACATCTGGCAAGAAACTAGATTGTTTGCCCTCTGCTTCCTTTGGCTGAGTAAGATCAGCAGCAATTTAGCAATTTACAATAATATCGCATTTACTTCTGTTATATATACTGGCAAGACACCGTCATATATAATAGCCTGACCAAGAGCACTCTAAGCTTTACCAGTAAATCCTGTCAGCTGTGCCATACTTCTTTCTCTTGGTTAAAAACTGATTAGCATATTTCTCAGTGTTATCCTTGCTCGTAACGTGTTATAAGTCGCTGTTAACTCAAAATTATCAGCTACACCGCCAGCTTTTGTTATGAGCTCTTTGATTGTCTTGTTAGGTCAGTAATGTTATAAGCTCCTTATGGAATTTGTAATCCTGTTGTTGTTGTTAATGTCGGAGATGCTGTAACCGGAGTAAATGAAATTTCCTCATAAACAAAAGTTTTCCCGTTAGCCATAACATTCCAGCAAGTACAAGAAATGAATCCAATCTCATACTGTTTTGCAGGACCAAGTTCTCTTGTCAGATTATAATGCACAGAAAAGTTTACTCTGTTTCCTATTGTCTGAGACGAATCGAGCAATAATGTTGTTGACATATTAATAGTTTAGATAAGATCGCGGTGTAAAATTTCCTACTCAGACGATGTTACTAATCTGCTCGATCTTAGATGATTTAATATATCAATAATTTCGTTATCGAGCTCTACACTATCGTTACCAGCGTCTTTGGATGATGTCAACAACGTTAGTCGATTGACTATTTCTGTGTTTGATGTAAAAACATTGACTCCAAGTGGTTTTTCCTGATAATTTTTTTATCTCGGTCTTTTCATATTTGTGAAACAGTCTTTCGAAATTCCATCCTCTACAATATCCTCCTTGTTTTTTTTCGATATTGATATGTTTTTCTAAGTTAACCCGTAGCAATAATTCCATCTCTAATATTATTGAGAAATACTGTAATATTCTTTTCATCTTTTTGACTTTGAATTTCTGCAGTAGCATTTAAACTATCTTGTATAATTCTTTCTAGTTTTTCTGTCAAATTATTATATTCGTCTTCTGGCCAACTTTGAATATTACCAATATCAGTGATATTGTGTTGTTTAATAAACTCTTTATACTCAACATCATTTATTTTTTTATCTGTTTCTCGATGGGCATTATAATTTCATCCATTAGTTTTTGTTTCGAAGGAAATTGCTCTGTTTTCTCTGACAGTTTTTCTATCATCCTTTTTAACTTATTTGGATTAACCTTCATTTTTGTTATTGTATGTTGAAGTACAAGAGGATTGTTTATTAGCCTGTCAAACTCAGCTTGTCGTTCAGTAAGATCAGCATTGTATCTTACAAGTTCGTTTACAATTTTTTAGTTTCATCTTTCTATCTTTCTCCAAGTAAACCTAACAAACCTTTTTCTTTCAATTTTGCTAGTTCTTTTGGAGACAATGTTGATATTTCTGGTTGCTTACCAAGTACTGCCTCAGTAACAGGTTTAAAATGTTTAGCAGTTTCTTCTTCTGTTTGAACTAGTCCACATCGAGCTTCTTCCACTTTTTTCTTAAAAGCCGCTCGAGTTTCGAGAACCCTTTATAGCAATTCGATTTTTTATTGATGCTTGTCCATTATTTTATATACGCTTTACAAAATTAAATCACAGAAACGTGTCAATGCAACAACGAAACATTTTGGTTGGATCACGAGCTAGCTTGTCAAATAAAAGAAACTGTATATGTCTTTGGTTGCTTGATGATATAATTCGATACACTTATCTTTTCTTACATCACTGCATTGTTCGTCGATTGCAACATTTCTAACATCCACATTATCCAGTCCGGGAAATAATATGAAACAACCCGTATTTCTCCCAATAAATCTATCAACGTTATAAAAACCTTGAGCGAGATAAAACAGAATTGTGTCTTTTATTACGTGATAATGAAAAATAAGATCTAATCTTGTTCATCTCCTCGTTGTTTAGAAGAATATTATCGAAGACGATAATTTTATATTCGGACGAATCAAGCTCGTTCACTGGAATAAGTTCTTCTGGTTGTTTTATCAAAAAAATATATCCTCGCCAGCGTCAAGTTCATAACGAAGTTTATCACTGTACCCGTTTAGTAATTCGTAGTTGTCCTGCTGAGGATTAATTGTCTAAATATGTACCTTAACATAGTTGAAGTTATCGTTGAGCAAAAGATTTAATAACATATTGGTTTTACCTGATCTGGTTCGCCCAACAATAAGATAATGACCGTCTGGAAGTTCATTGTTATGTATATGCTTCACTGATTGTTCGGTATCAAAATTTACTATCTTCACCGTCGTATATTTTTATATCACATTAAACAAACAATTTTGTGTAGGACGATAGATATAATGAGCTACTGTACAAAGTTCTATCCATTATTAATATATTCGTGAGACAAACCTCAGCAAGGTCATTTATCAAAATACACAACTCTTGATCAGCTCAGAAATGAAATCAATAATTTATTAAATAAGTCTGGATCCAAATGAAGTCGTCGTTTTTCAAGAAAGAAGAAGAAAATTAAATGTGAGTAATGTATAACTGTTTGATGTAATTTGACGAAATCCTACTGCGCTTGCTAATATTATCGTTACTTTTAATAACCAAGGTAAGATATAAGATTCTTGCAGGTCAGTTAACTACTGGAAATATTATTATGAACCAGAGCAAGATTACATACCTTGGAAATCCAACCGAACATAATGATGCTGCAAGGAAGAAATACGTTGACGATCAAGAATCAAAGTGCTTGTCATTGCGCGGTGGTATGATGAACAATAATGGCTTCAGTAATCTTAGACCTCCAGAGTCTGATTTTGATGCTGCAACCAAGGAATATGTTGATGATAAGGAAGTTCCAATCAATAATGAAATAAACACACTCAGCACTGATTTTACTATTCACGTGAGAACGTTTATAAATTATCGCAGAAACATAAACAGAACTAATAACGATTTTTCTGGAGTCCACCAACTGTTGGTATTACATTCGCTGATATAAAACACAAAACTCAACGATATTATCAATGGATCTCCAGATATTGTTGAGAAAATAAATCTGATTGAAATTCCTCACAAACAAATTAAAAATATTATCTACACTGTTATATCCGAGTCCGGAACATGGACATTACAAAATAACTCTATCAAACACACTAGAGAAGTTACTGGTGTGTATAGGCTTCTGTGTTTAGCGGTGCAAAGTTTAGTATGTTTTCCAAATATCTAAGTCGTCATTCAACCGAGTTTTCTGGAATTCTAGAATTGTATCTATAGTATTAAACAAAAAAGCAGAAGAAGAATTTTTTCTTGAACGAGCTAATAAAAATTTAACAACAGCATCTTATTGGTGGTGTTTGGAATTGTAGCTGAAACACCGCAATTGACTGCCTAATGAAACCTGGGGACTACGTAAACAAATATTATAATGAAAAAAAAGTTGATTCCAATCAAATTTTAAAAGATATTCCAGAACAAGATGTGGACGCATTAATACAGTACTACAAATATTATCACAAAAGTCTTTGGTGCGTGAAAAAATGTTACAAATAATATAACAAAATACTTCGAGTAATTTCATATCTACCGTTGCTAATGACCCGCTCTGGTATAATTTCAAGTGAAGCATCATTAAATCCGTTTTTGCTAATCATATCTGGTGTTGATGTTTCTTTCACAACAGCGTGTAAAAAGATTGAACCTCGCCATGTAATCAAACAAAATGCTTGCCCATCAGCCAATATAACATATAAAAAACTATTTCGTCAGATACGATCTTATGTGAAAGGTGTAAAATATGATATAAACAATTTAATATGCGAGTTTCGTATTATTGACAGTATACTAACATATTTTGCCAATGAGAGTAAGGACGTATGAGAAATCATCAAACAAGTACTCTATCTAAACAATAAAACATAATATCACCTGATCTAGCCTAGTTAAAAGGTCACCTTGAATGGTCAGTTTCGTATTATTCACAGTATGCTAACAGATATTTTGCCAATGAGAGTAAGGACGTATGAAAAAAATTATCAAACAAGAACTCTATCTAAACAATAAAACAATAAAGCCTGGTGAAAATGTCTCCTTGAATGGTCAGCACGCAATGAATATAATAGAATTTGAGCACCTTATATACTGCTGTTATAGAACATTCTGGAACTTTTAAAGAATCTCACATCTGCCAGGTTTTATTTTTTTGTGTGGGCGTTCTTTAGAATGTTCTAATCTCGCGATCTCCGCATGACGTTGCAGTAATGACTATGGCAGTTACCTAGCTTTGGTCGATATGGAGATATTGCTTTTGTTTTTAAAAGGCTAGGATGATATTTAAAAAGGCGACATCTGTAGATGTGGCTGGCTGGTAGAGAGATTATTGATTAAATTACCTTACACAATATCTGTTACAAAGTCTAGGTACAAATTGTAAAGTTATAGGATTATATCTGGGCTAGAACCAACATCATGGTTTTGTGCAAATCGTTTGTATTTATTCCGTTAGTTTGGAGGGGGTTGAGAGGTGGGTTTTGGCTAGAACCAACACTTTCCTCTACTACTACGGTGTGAGTACGTAATTTATAGATGAGCTTAGCTGACAATTGGAAAAGATGTTTGCCAAGTCATTTATAGAAATATGATGGCCAGCTGATGGTCAGAAAAGACGGATGTCAGGCAATTCATACAAAAATATGGTTTAACTGATAATCTGAAAGATGGTTCGTGAAATTGGGTTAATATATTAACATAACCCGTTAACTGGTTGGTGTATTTCATTTCCGGTAAAACACAGCTCAAACTATTCAAATACTATTCACGAATCCTTAGTTGTATCACCATACTGTTCACTAGCATCAAGATCGTCACTTTTTTCTCATTTGTCCGTTTACAATTTAATCACAAAATGGGTCATATTGCAAATGGGATTACAACATCATGGAATATAAACCTTTCAAACAAAATTTTAATTGAAGAAATTTGTGACAGTGAAATGACCCAAAATTCAAAGAGTTAAGCGAGAATGTTTCATTGATTATAAACATAACCAAATGTAAAATAGGTAAGAGTTCTTGTTAGAGCATGAATTAGTTTATCTTTAAACTGATTCATCTTAAAGATGAAGACACTATTAAAAGGGTTTAGAAAATATGTGCAAATAAAAAACTTGAAAAACTGAAAAATGCACTTTTATTTCCTACTTGAGTTAAATTCACAACAAAATAAGAAAACTCAGCACCAGGGCGTGCCATTCTACAAAATGCATAGATCTACTGGTGATAATATACACCCCAAAAACAACTATATCATGTCAATTATCCAGGTCTTTACTGATAAATGCTATATGGATCCTATTTTAGGAATAAACATATCTGGCGAAACTGACGATAATAAACTGATATATGATGATCATAAGGATGCAACTTTATCCAACTTAAAGCATTCCAATAAGGGAATCTGAGTCGTGTTGTTGAAAGATCACACACAAGATAAACAAAGTTTTCTTTTTTAATTGTCAAACCTTGTGAAAATGTGCTCGTATCAAATTCGTACGGTTGCGGGTATCTAGACAAGAATGTGAAAGTTGCAAGCATTCCGTGTCGTGTTTGATATTATCATAGACCTTATAAACCCATTGAGTCAAATAAGCGAAATGAATACTCGTCCTTTTATGAAGAATGCAAACATATATTTCAAGCCAAATATGTACATTTCTATTTTTTGTACCATTTTTAACATACTCTCAATGTTGACAATATTTAACCATATCTCCCCTCTGCAGTTGTTCCATCCTACTATATTGCCATTGTAACGTTTTTGTATTACGCCAGTTTAAGTCTGGACACTATGTCAGTTTCACTCGGGGTAATAACATGTTGGTCTAACTTTGTGTACTATATCATCATTTTAACTCTGTGTACTATAATGGCAGTATTACACTATATACTATAATGACAGTTTAACTCTTAGTACTATAATGTCAGTTTAACCCTCTGTATTATAATGGCAATTTACCTCTGGGTGCTGGCCAAGTGGTCTAAAGCAGTGGTCACCATTAGTTGGTCGAATTTGTAGGTTTTATATATGTTAAGCCAAGGCCAAGGGAGAAAAATAAATTACATACATATTAAGTTTGTATATCCTTTTATATCAGGAACCTGCTTCATTATCATAAGTAAATCAAAGCAGAGAGCATTGTAAAATGCAAGAACTGTGCACAAAACTGCACATGCCACATTGCCTCAACCTGTAGAAATGTACTAAAATGGAGGGGGTTAATGGTAAGAATGTTCATATTTTGCTTGCTTTTTATATTTACATTGAATGTGCCTCTAAAATTAAATGATCAGTATTGATACAAAGGCGATTGTGACATAAGTGGCTTACAGTTAAAATGTCGCTCCTACCCCCTTTTCGGGAATTGTTACATATGTTGAATAGTATTTAACCATATAAACCAATCTGTGGGCACCAGCATATGAAATTTTGCCATCAGGCCATACAAGTCTCTTTTTTCCATAGACTGAGTTATCCAGTGTATACAACCCTTCACATCTGTGTTTTGTACACAATTGTGTTTCCAAAATCACACGCAAACCACGACAAAAAGTCTCCATTATGATTGTCATATGAAAAAACCATCAAAATGGTACCCTGGATGCAAATGGTAACCATGGAAACAACAGGCTCCTATTATGGTATAGGTCACGGCACTAATTCAACTCCCATAGCAAACATATGGAAACACCATCATATTTAAGATTCAATAACATAAAATTTATGGGTACAAATGATCAGACCTATATTTCTCTATGCACAACTATCCTTGGTGCAAGCTTCTGTGTGGAGAACACCATATGGCATTTTTTTACCTACATGTAGATGAAGCACATATTATTGGTTCCACACCAAGCGAATCAAGTGCCACTTTTATTATTGAGTAATCCTAAGTCAAGTCTTTAAAAAATACTAAAATTGCATTAATAGAAATATGTCTATATTTTTTTTAAAATTAAACATATGATAAGCTTTCAATAGATATTTTTACTAAAATTTTAAATTTCATTTTTATTCAATTATGGACAACCAAACCCGTATATACTCTATTATTTCTTCACCCTTTTCTAGACTGGTACGCAGTTCTTCTATATAATTAGTACCGAGTGTTCTGTAAGATATCATTACATTATAACTTATATCAATCAAGATGTTGTAGTTGGCAGTATATTCCAGCTTGTGTAAATCAAACTGTTGTAAGATATCATTACATTATAACTTATGTCAATCAAGATGGTGCAATTGGCATTACATTCCAGCTTGAGTAAATCAAAATTTAGTCTAAGAATTACATTATACGTTATCTCAATCAAGATGTTGTAATTGGCATTACATTCCAACTTGTGTAAATCAAACTGTTGTAAGATATCATTGCATTATAACTTATGTAAATGAAAATGTTGTAAGATAGCATTGCATTCCAATTTATTTCAATCGAGATGGTGTAATTGGCATAACTTTCCAACTTGTGTAGATCAAGCTGTTGTAAGGTAGCATTTCATTATACCTTATGTCAATTAAGCTATTGTAAGATAACATTACATTCCATTTTGTTTCAATCGAGATGTTATAATTGGCATTAAATTCCAACTTGCGTAAATCAAACTGTTGTAAGGTAGCATAACATTATAACTTATGTCAATCAAGATTGTTATAAGATCTCATTACCTTATAACTAATGTCAATCAAGATGGTGTAAGATAGCATTACATTATAACTTATGTCAATCAAGATATTGTAATTGGCCTTACATTCCGGCTTGTGGTTGTTGTTGTTGTGGGGTTTAACGCCATTTTTCAGCACAGGAAAGGCTATACATGGCGGCCAGTATTAATGGTGGAGAAAGAAACCGGGAAATCACCGGAAAGAACCACCGACCCACAAGAAGCTACTGGCAAGCTGTCTCACATATCCACATTCGCCGAATCTTAGACTCGAACACACGCAGATAGAGGTGAGATGGCAGTGATCCGTAACGGACAGCGCTTTAGACCACTCGGCCACTCGGGGCCCCCATTCCGGCTTGGGTAAATCAAACTTTTGTAAAGTATAATTACATTATAACTAATGTCAGTCAAGATGTTGTAAGATAGCATTACATTCCAAATTACATCAGTCGAGATGGTGTATTTGGCATTACATTCCAACTTTTGTAAATCACTCTGTTGTAAGATATCATTACATTATAACTTATGTCAATGAAAATGTTGTAAAATAGCATTACATTCCGATTTATGTCAATCGATATGTTGTAAATGGCATTACATTCCAACATTTGGAAATCAAACTATTATAAGGTATTATTACATTATAACTTATGTCGATCAAGATGTTGTAATTGGCATTACATTCAAGATTGTGTAAATCAAACGTTGTAAGGTAGCATTACAATATAACTTATGTTAATGAAGATGTCGTAAGATAGCATTACTTTCCAATTTATGTCAATCGAGATGGTGTAAGACAGCACAATGATCTCATAAAATACAACATGTATCTTGATCAAACGAGATCACACCAAACACCATGCATTCGTTTTGTGTTTATTATCTGTACAAAATAAATGTCTCCCTACAATGGTACCGATGAGTCATTATAGCGAACGGTAATTTATTAAGAAACAAACAATGTGTCAAATAATAATAATAATAATAATAATAATAATAATAATAATAATAATAATAATAATAATAATAATAATAATAATAATAATAATAATAATAATAATAATACATAGCCACTGGGTGGACTTCTTATTCCTGTGTTAACTAGGTAATATTGTGAGTTGTCTTGAAGGGATATATCTGATTGGTTCAGGTAGATCTTATGTACCGCTCTATATACATCAACTCTCTCACAAAGATGTTTTCTCGAAGTGGATTGGCAACTGTATACAGCAGTTATAGCAGGATGAAGCTCTTTATGTTATTCGTATTGTTAAGGCTTTCGCACGTGGATGGTGCTTTCATTTCGGGCTCCATAAAAAACATCTTTGGTTTTGGTGTCAACAGTTTTAACATTCCTGTTCATGCAGTAGAACGTGAGTAGTGTCTAGTTTGCAATTACATGCTCCGTGCTTTGATTAGTTTTAGTGTGTGCATATTCGCCAATAAGACTACTGAATAATGGGTCGACACGTAAAGGCACTATATATGTTAAACAGTACCCTATATACAGGTCTCGTGGATTTATATGTCCTTTATCAATCGAACTAATATACATATGGGTCAAAGAAGAGGCATATCGATATAAAATTTAATGCAGGTTATATTTATACTAACTTTTGAGAGAGCAAATAATAATAATAATAATTAATAATATTATAATAATGTACATTCTTTATTTACTTCCGTGACAAATTTATGAGAATAAGTTTTGTATACCATAAATATTTAATCACTTTTAAAGGCATTTTGGCAACTCGACAAAATACACAAACTCGAACATTTCACTCGAAATTTGTTCCTTTATTTATCAATTTCAGATTTAAGTGTTGATGTAGTTTCTCTTTATGTTGTGCGGTTCCAATTTTATACATTTTGGCCTGTTCAGGATATTGTGTCATTTCCAGAGATGCCCATGACCTGCGAGTAAATGTTTTCATGCTTATAAAACTCATGGGGTGAAGGCAAAAGTTAAGGGTTGTTGGTGGTGGTAAATCGTGAATTTGTTTCTTTTTTAATTTTTAATGATCGTAATTAATGGAAGGCAAAGTCGTGTGTGTATATATGGGCGTGTTATTGTAGTAGTTAAGGCTTGAACTTTTACTTGTTCAAAAACAATTATTACATCGAAACTGCCTTCATTTAATAAATGAACATACGCTATTCATTTTTTCAGGAAGCTTATGTTACAAATAAAATTAGAGCAAATCTGCATACACATTGCATGAAATGCAACTTGTGGTTTTATATACGTTTGCAGATGTTTCTCAAGAGTGCATCCATCATGCCAAGCGTGGAGGCTGCGAGTTTTACGACTGTCTGGAAAGACGTTTTCCATGCGGAGAAAAGAGCTATAGCGTTAAGTTCGGAAAGCACTTCTGCAGTAAAATAACAAGACACATCGATCTGTTCACTCCAGCTGTAAGTTTTGCTAAATAATATGTACCAGTTTCTACTCATGTAAAATAATTGCAGATTTTGTTTCCATTGATGACTGTATACTTGAGCAGGCTGACCAAACACATATAAAGCAATTTAATCATAGTCGTTCTAAATTGTATCGCTCAAAGAGATCCAGCTATGTAATTCATTAAGTCGCTGAAAGATAATTTTCCTTAATTCTTGCTGTCATTATAACAGACACATAACCCTAATGTAAGAATTGCTGTTTTAAGCATGTCTCTTTTAAAAATATGTTTAATAGCTTACACGCAGTCTTGAGTTTTGTAATGTCAAGATCTATATGGAAAACTGGCACGCCATGAGAATTTCTAAATTTTTCTACATTTTGCATTACTTTCAAGTGTCCATTGACATTTTGAATTAGGAATATTCCTCTAACAGTAAATAGTGAACAATAAATAGTGTATCCTCTAATAAGCACCAATTACAATGCAGTAAAACATGCTTTGCCGGATTACATTATAAACATTAAAAATATAACTTCCCTGCCACATTAAAATTGTTATCAATTGGAATGTCCTGCCACATTATAGTAAAATAATTTTATCAAAAATAACTTCTTTGACAAATTACATTTTGTGACGGGTTCTTCCCGTCTGTATGGTTTGGATCGTAGGGAATTGGGGTGGGGTGCTTCCAATATTTTAGATTAAGTCAGGAGACCCACCCAGGCAAGATTTTGGTTTGAAAGTTGAGTTAGTGAATGTTTGGAGTACAGTTCTGAGCCCCCAGTCAGCTATGCCGACGGTTAAATGATTAAGATACTAAAGGTGAAATTCAATAATAACAATTTAATAAACAAATAAATAGTCAATCACTCGAGTTTTCTACATACGCCTCTTTTTCTCGACCATTTTCGCGCCTATCTCATTATGTGATTTGTAGTATGACAGATTTCCACCTGTCCTTGTGTTTTACTCATCTTCTGGTTCCTCGTCGTAACCTCTTATTCCTTCCAGGTTCCTTCTCATTTTCCTTCTCTCTTCCCTCCTTCAAAACTACTTTCCCTCGTCTATACGTCTACTCTAAATCGCCGACTTCGACTGCACTGACAGTCTCACTTCCGTCTCCCTCTCTATTAGGGAGCTTGGGCCAGTTACTATGTACAATTATAATGCCGCAATCAGTGACCTAGTACATCAAATCATAAAATATCAAATACAGAAGTGAGGTCAAGAAGGTCCATATTTTTAGATACTTATATTAAAAAAGTATAAATGTATCCAGTTGACCAGAGAGGTCAGTGGAAGTTCAGAAAAAAGACGTTTATGCACCCCAACCCCAACCCCAACCCCAAAATTTATACCTGCAATTTTCATGTCCAAAGATCATTTATGACACCTTGTGATGCTCACAGTGGAAAAACAAGCCCTTTTCCTAGATGGCATTTCTGCAAAACTGTGTGCTAAACAGGCTGATGCAGTTGAAAATAGTTGTCATCCAAGCAGTTTTTTAGATATTCTACTTTTCCCAAACCCATGTGTTTACTGCTATGGGGGGGGGGGGCTAGCTCTTCTTCCTAGCCAACTATTGGTATTTCACTATCAAAACACTGAAGAATAACTATGGAAGATGTACATGCCTGACAAAAATTTCAAGAACCACACAAGCTCAAAACACATTGTTCACAAATATATCCATATCTTTAATCAGTATACAATAATATCTGAAAAAGTTACACCATGGCCTTAAGTTAAGAAACTTGCCTGGGGCCAATTTACAAAAATGTACCCTGCCACCTTAGAGACTAGGGGCAACTACCTCGAACCGGAAGTTGTTTCCGAAAAGCATTCTGTGAAAACACAAGGATGGTACACTATTGTTTTCTGTGCTCGCATCTCATACTACACATATAGCTTATCATCAGATAAGACTGTCAAATTTCATCAGTCATTCATCCATTCACACCGAAATACGCATACAGTCTTGTATGGTAAAACACAACATAATAACACAACATAATAAAATCACGATATCAATTACTCGCATACATAGAACGATAATTGATTCAAATAAGTGCACACTCATAATTCGATTATAATAATAATATTACAATAAACAAACGCATACCTTTATATCACAACTCATACTAAAATATACAAATATTCAAATATGGATGCTCTGATATATTCAAAACATCTATTTTAACTACTTTTGCAAGCATCAATCATTTCGCTAATCTCCGAATTCAAACACGCGTAAACTCTAACATACGTATTACTAACGTACTGGTTACCACAAAGTAACATATCAATGACTTACACTTTCAAATCTGATTAACTAGCAGTTTACATAATTCTCTACATAAAATCAAATCCAAGTCGCAAATAAGCTTATAAATGAAAAACTTCAAGGTAATTATACATACTAAAACAATGCCAATAATTGCGTAAACATAATATTAATACTTACATTTACGACGCCGTAATGTTTTGCAAAGATCAAGCAAATACCCAACTGACCTGCTGAAGCTTTTCTTTCTTTGTTCACAATTCTTTGTCCTACGACCCCCGCCAATTTACGAGTGGTGTTTCTAGGAGTATAATTATGACGGCGATGTTCTCCTCACAATCTGCATATGTATACTAACGAATATTGTGCATATGTCAGCTAATATTTGTTGAATATAAGATTTAGATTTGAAAGTATTATTAATGAATAGAAGGCATTGATATGTGTTATCAATTGTTGTGTTTGCCATATTACATTTTGATCATTTTCAATTGAAATTCCTTGCCATATTACGTTAATATCATTATTTGTTGCAAAGGCATGCCACATTGCCTTAAAAGAACTATTAATTAAAATTCTTTGTCACATTACATTAATAGTGTCATGAATTACAATGCCCTGCTTATTACATCAAGGGTATTAAAAATTGGAATGCCCTGATATATTACATTAATTGTATTAAAAATTGCAATGCCCTTCTATAATACATTAAGGATATTATTACTTGAAATACCTTGATATATTAATTAAAAGTATTAGCTAATTGGAATGCCTTTCATATCACATTAAGGGTATTATCAACTGGAATCCCTTGCCATATTGCATTAAGAACTTTAATAACTGGAATATCTTACCACGTTACATTAAAACTATTCTTATTTTTAATACCTTACCGCATTATTATTATTAATTAGAATACCCTGCATTATTTGCATTAAAAATATTATTACTTGGAAAACCTTGCCACTGTACATTAAATGTAGCATCATTTCGAATATTTTGCTACTTTACATTTAAATTGTTATCAATTTCAATGCAATGCTATATTACATGCAAAGTATTATGATTTGGAATGCATTGCCTCATTACATTAAAAGTGTTATAAATTGGAATGCCTTGCCTCATTACATTAAAAGTGTTATAAATTGGAATGCCTTGCCTCATTACATTAAAAGTGTTATAAATTGGAATGCCTTGCCACATTATATTAAGAGTGTTATAAATTGGAATGCATTGCCTCATTACATTAAAAGTGTTATAAATTGGAATGCATTGCCTCATTACATTAAAAGTGTTATAAATTGGAATGCATTGCCTCATTACATTAAAAGTGTTATAAATTGGAATGCCTTGCCACATTACATTAAAAGTGTTATCATTTGGAATGCCTTTCCATATTAAATTGAAAGTGTTATCAACTGGAATGATTTGCCACATTTCATTATAAAAGAGCAAGCAACAAAAAATTAGCTAAATGTACTGAAGAAAGAGATTTTCCATATCAGTCAGGTAATTTGCATTTTCTTCTATTGATAAATACAGCCAAATTTTTTTTATAGAAGAAATTTACGAATACCGTGATCCATAT
The DNA here is from genome assembly GCA_016746295.1 of Potamilus streckersoni. Taxonomy (NCBI): domain Eukaryota; kingdom Metazoa; phylum Mollusca; class Bivalvia; order Unionida; family Unionidae; genus Potamilus; species Potamilus streckersoni. The sequence continues at coordinate 835,201 of JAEAOA010001813.1, forward strand.
TTCGTCCAATTATGCTGAAATTTATATCTCTTTTCATTTAGTTGAATTGCGTATCAAGTTCTGAATAGTACCGTTTAAAATTATTAATTAATTAAGTGCCGTGTTATAGTTTAGTAATTGTTTAGGTATACCGCATACATATTCTCTTCTTTCAATTGTTTTATTTTCCTAAATGTTTTTTTTTCTTTTTCTGAAAGTGTTTTCTCCCTAACTGATGAAAAAGTGCTAGTATCCCAATGGGAAATGTGTATGTATTTTTGTATATGTGTTATCTGAAATGGTATCATTGCTTCATTGTTTAATATGATGTTTAGTGTATATTATATTTCCTATATCGTATGTGTCAAGCATTGGTTGTTGATTTTACTAAGTAACTACTACTGCTGCTGCTACCATGCCAAAAGTTTGGTGTAAAAATGCGAATTACTCTTTTTCTTTGTCCTAGTAGAAACAAAAAACACTTTCTTTCCCTGCGTGGATTTAATGTACATAGCTAAGTCGTAAAACCGACTATTTTGTTGGTTAAGCTCGATATGATCATTCTTAAATTGTTTCCACTAACCTGTTTTGTGAACTGCCTTCCTGATAAATCTCAAATTCCTTCGAATGCTGACAAAGAGCGTACAAAAAAGAGCTCACCTCACTTCCTCATCTGACCAAGTTAAAAAGGTATAATAATAATAATAATAATAATAATAATAATAATAATAATAATAATAATAATAATAATAATAATAATAATAATAATAATAATAATAATAATAATGATAATGATAATACATATAATAATAAGAAGTAGGAGAAGAAGGAGGTGAAAGATGAAGATGACGATGAAAAGGATGACAATAGCTATAATTTTTTATTCAGTGGATGTGGACGGTTTTAATTTGTTTCCGAGTGAAAATCTTGAAATGGTAAGTAGAGTTAGAAACGCTTATGAATATGGATTGGGTGGGTTTGGTTGAGGTTTATTTCCAACCCGAAGTATCCGATCAGAGATTTAAAGAAAATTCCAGTAAATTAAGGGACAGAAAGTTATTGCCCTCCCCACCGATAGAATGAATGGTCGATGGCTGATGGTTTGCTCAATTACAATCTCGGTCCGATTTCCACAAATGTATATCTTTGAATTTGATTTGGCTGTTGTACATGTAATATTCTGAAATATCGCACCTTACATGAGTAAGTTCTCGTAAATGATGCAGTGTTGAGAGCGAGTTAGCCATGATTTGGTTTGTGTGGTTTCTGTACATGATACGCGGCGGCTGGTATATTTGGTGACAGAAGAACCCAAGAAGACCCTGGCAGATTTTCTCAACAGACTTAGATCACTCGGTCACCATGGGCACCATTATTAGGAGTAAGAAAAGCACTTGTTAATGTTTATGCCTTACAGAAAATAAGCGGTAAATCGCTGCTTATTCTATTTGAGTGGAGACCCTTGGGCCACACTCAATCAACTGCCTTATAAATATCACAGAATGCTACAAAATGAATTTCATTCCTTACTCTTGACAAGCATCAATATAAATCTATACAAATAGTCAGTAGACACAATATTGATTTGGAAAAGGCAGATATTATTGTATATAATCCAGTATTACAATAAAATTTAGGACTTATATAGGTCTATACTTGGACAATCTTTCCTTATTGCATGTTTTTAACACCGGCATAACATTAACTAGTTTCCACGGATTTAAAAAGTTGTATTTTTGCAAAGACTTATCCATTCAATAACATAGAAGATGCAACGTTAGAAACTGAATATAAAAGTGCCTTGAACACATTATAACAAGATCAGACACACTGGCCTTATTAGAATCAAAGATCTAGTTAATATAGTATTACATAGTCTTCACAAACTGCAGTGCAGAATGATTCGTTACTTGTCCAAATGTTAAGAAAAGAGTTTGATCTTGACCATTGAAATTGACAGGAGTATAGAAACCTCTTCTTTTTATTATCTTCATATGATCACACATAAATATAATTTCCATTCGGAAAAAAATAAAGTGGAAAAGATATTATTGAATAGGTGAATAATGGAGCAGTTTTTATTTTTAAAAACTCTAATGAAAAACTTCCAACACTGTTTATAACAACAATTCCAAGTTGGAAACCTTTAATAAATAGCTCAACCTATCAAGTGCTATGTCCTATATAAAGAGGACATTTGTAAACTGAAAGGGATATCGGAACCAAAGGAGACCTAGATAATCCCCATGCTCGGTAACCACTTGAATTCACAATAAATCGTCGTTTTACAGTAGCAACTGACACCAGAAGAGTGTGATAAATCTATTTACACTTAACTTTAAGCTGACAGTAATAATTACACTATAGCAATAATATCTTGCATTCTTCTATATTTTTATTTTATTTATGAGGACAGACTGGGAATCTCTTTCAAGATCAAAATTTCTCAATATATATCTTAAGAATGAATGGACTCTTAGATTTAAAATTAAAAGTTATTTTCAACCTTTATATGTTTTCTATCTCAGAGAAAATGTTTCCGATATAGACAGTTTTGAACGTTAAAGATTTATTTTAGAGTTTGTTGACAATATACAATCAATCAATATTAAATGATTTAAAACACATAGCTTAAAATCCCTGCTGTCCATTATTTTAAATGGATAGTCATGCTGTCTCTTTCGTTCTCTCACTAAATTAGAACTTGCATAATTGTGTACCGACAATAGTGCCAAGAAAAGGAAACAAATGACGTCAATTTTAACCTTAGTTTTTTTTGTCTATGTAGATTATAAGTTTTAGACTGTGTAAATTAATAAAACATTTGGTACAGAATATAACAAATTACAAAATTCCCAATTGAAGTATGTAGCTTTTAGTAGTTCACGTAAAGAAAGTATTATCCATAATTTTACATAAACCATTCGCATAAAGCAAATTGAATATACAAGTCGTAATAAGCATTATGCATATAACAATCAATATTATGCAAGTTGCTTAACGCATGTAACATTCAGTAACATACATAAAACAATTAGTATAAACCATATAGCATCCGGCATCATCCATTTAGCAATTAGCATAATCCATGAAGCATTTTATAATTCTCATAGCTTACCGGCTTTCCCTGCGATGAGGAATGTTTCGATAGTGATAGGAGATTGTACTCCAGATACCTATAACGGTAACCTTTTTTGTGGGCCAATAAAATCTGTTTTTGAAATCTTTTGTGCTAGTGAGAGGTCTTCAAAACAATATGGTTTGGTACAGCAGGAATCATCGCAAATAAAATCGCAAAAGAAACATATTAATTAATTCAATTCATACATACATACATACATACATACATACATACATACATACATACATACATACATACATACATACATACATACATACATACATACATACATACATACATACATACGTACGTACGTACGTACGTACGTACGTACGTACGTGCGTGCGTGCGTGCGTGCGTGCGTACGTGCGTACGTACGTACGTACATACTTGCACACACATACATGCACGCAAGCACACACGCACGTACGCAGGCATGTATGCATGCATGCATACATACATTAATACATATAGACGGCAGAATAGACAATTTATTATATAAACATTTTATTTCAGGGACAAAGGTACATGAATGTTACTAATGCCTGTTTGACAAGTTATTACTCTGACTTGTATCACAACAGCAGCGCCACGTGCGAGCAGATCAAAGAAGTGGGTGTCAATGGCATTGTCAATTGCCGAGATATTCAAACGGCAGAATATCCCACATTTTGCCAGTTTGTAGCTGATAACACGCGGGTCTACTGGATAATCTTTGATACCATGGATCTGATAAAAATGATTACCCTTAATGAGCCACGGTAAGAAATGCATCGTTGGTATTTACATTGTTACGGCATATACATTTTTTTAATATTAACATTATTTCGATATGTATATTATTTCTAATGACGCAAGTCTTTGTTTATAGCCTACTTTAAGTTTTGTCATTATGGTTTTCAAGGTTGCTTTATCATCCTTGGAGATATGCATTATCAAGGTTCCATTACTGTCCCAGGAAATGAGCATTATGAACTGTTCATTATCGTCTTGGCAGATTTACATTCGTAAGTGCCTATTACCGTCCTTGAAGATTTCAATTAGCAAGGATCCATTATTATCCTGGGAGATGTAGCAGCAGGGAGGGCGAACTCTATAACCTTTTGCTCGAGTCCGTGCGAAAAGTAAGGATTCCTACAAGGGCTAAAAAAGGTCAATAACGTTAAACCGTAACCTCTAACATGTCTATTTCCATACGGTTAAGAACCGTTAATAAATCGTATGGGTTAGCTCAGTTTTGTTACCCGTCGATGATGTTTTCTTTTTTAATGCTATTTCGTCTACCTGTCGTGACACTAATTTTTGTTGTTCGTCCTCCCTGTTGTTATAAATTAATCAGAGATTTTCTCACACCTATACCATATCTGGATCTTGGGTCAGGTAGACTTATTGTAATAAATCCGAACGGAACAGAATCCGAACGGAACAGCTTGTGCTTTTGAAAAGAAATTTTTAAATTTAATCATATTCCCTGAAAAATAACTATAATAAATATTTTGTAAAGTAAAATTATCAACGCCATTAAACACAACTAAAATATTGCAGTTGTCTCTGATCACCTTAGGTTTCTGTGTATCTCTAAGCAACATAAATCACGTCTGTATTTTTATGTCTACAGTTGTCTTTGATCACCTTAGGTTTCTGTGTATCTCTAAGCAACATAAATCACGTCTGTATTTTTATGTCTACCTCGAGAAAATATTTTAACTGGATTAGATTGCTTGTGCAGCATCACATCATCGTATACTACGAGATTATTAATGAATCCATATAAGTTAACTACGGAGGGGGCTTCAGTAATATCGGTGACTAAATGAACAATATCGCTGCCATCTTGATTCAGTAATTTTGCTTTGTCATTACAATCTTTAAATATTTCATAACATCCTTGATCATCTACGGATGGTGCCACTAAATATCAATTGTCCCACCTCATCCACCGCATTATCAGTTTAAGCAATAATTGTGTTTTATCAAATCCATATGGGCCTATTATAATCATTCTGATGAAATTCGGAAGCACTGTATGCTGCTTTACTGGTTCTTGTTTTTGTGTCGCTGAAAAGTCAATTATATCCATATAATAATATTAGTTTATATTGTGTTCGATGTAGAGAACCCACGTCCAATGTTGGATTGACAACGATAACAACAAAAAATAAAAGACGTGCAATTACAGGTAAATGTGTAAAATGTGGTGTAAAAATATAAATTTATTTCCGCGTCGCAAATAGAACGTGGTGGTGATATAGCCGCATCATTAGGGAAATTGCAAGGAGTCCATAGGCTAAATAACCCGGTGAGAAAACCCTTCCTCTATATAATTATTGTGGTCTTGGAACTGGACTTAATATCTGACTTAATCAAGATCACTTAGCAGTTATGGATATCAATACGCAAAGGAAATATCTACTGACGTTTTGTCCGGTGAGCGATCTAGTGAATGGGTTGCAATGTTACTAATTGTGATATCTGCATTAAATAATAAAATTACTCGTACCAATTCCATGAAACCTTTTAATACAATAATAAAACTAAACATATACCCCTTAGAGATAATGGACTAATCCGTGAACAACCAGTATTAGGTAATGTAACTGATATATTTATACGAACCAGGGGAGCTTGAGGGTGGCATAAAAGAACTGCTGATCCTATCTGGAGCATGACAACATATACAATTTCTAGCGTGGCTAGATCCACTGGAAGACCTGCCATACATATACTAGATTAACAGCCCTTTAAAGTGGATTTGGGCGTGAACAATTACAAGTAATCCATATGGATATACAATTACCACCGCGTTTACGTATGTAAATTAGCACATCTGTGTCGATTACATTCAAGACAGGGTAGCATTACATTTTCACGTGTATGACCAAGATCACTATTAATTCTATCTACGGTAAATTGTCAAGGATTATTATTCGAATATTGCCATAACATTATTGTGTTACAGCTATCCCGATGATTATTCTGTAATTGTTTTAGTGTTACAATAAATACAGTATCAATATCAAAGTCACGCTTATTTTTTTGTCACATTTTTTATAGCCCGTAATATTTTCTTTATTACAGCAGCGTCATTAGTGATTTCCTCAGTTATCACGTAATCTATAATAACCCTATGTAGTTGAGTTATTTTCTGATACGAGACACTGAAAGATAGACTACGTTTGACCATTATATACGATCATTCACAATCCAGATATTTCTACCAGAAATAGTTAATCCCTGTGCCGAATCAATCGTTATAGCGTATCCTAACATCCACGGTGATTTTTCCATGTTTAATGCGCTCTCAATAACATCAGTGACAACCAAAAAATATTCATTGTAAGATTGTGTATTCCACCACCAGGAATTTCAGTATTTGGTTGGGCGATAACACAAAGGTACAGATAACGTTGGAAACTTTTCTTTATGCAACGTAAATAGTTTCGTTTGCTGTTCATCGCTAACTATCTTTCTACTTACAACTATCAGATCAGCGGGCCCCCATAAGGTAAAAAAAAATATTCATGGTAGTTTATGGAATTACTTTAAGCATTATCTCACATTGTATTTTATCTGGCTGTAGTCTGATATCTGAAGTTCTTTCAGCGGTTCATCAATAGCTCTATGGCATCATGTATATCTTCGTAATAATCTACATTATGCTTTAGGCATTCATGTGGAGACTGTCCAACAAGTGGTGGTGGTTGACCATGATCGCCACACATAATCACATCATTATTCTTTGTTAATAACTATTCAAGAAATGTTTTTAGTGTTTCTAACGACACCATGTCTATCTCGTCCCATATAGTATACTTAGATATATATTTTTCACCCATTCGCTCAGGAGTCTACATGTCTGCGCAGATTTTAAAGAAACTATGATATGTACATGATTTAACACCTCGTTCTTTTTTTTCTCTAGCAAGTGTATGTATAGGTGTAAAAACAATTGTATCTGAACTATTATTTATAAAAAATTTAATCTCTGGAGTTGTTTAACCTGAAGCTGCATTGACTATTAATGCTGGCATAGCTGCGAGAAGTGGAAATATACCACCTGTCTTAGCGATGTCTTTGATGGCGCACGTAGAAAGATTAAGTTTGATTCCTTTATTTGATCTTTTGGTTTCATTGAAGTTTTTGAACTGACGTCGGGTCAACAATAATTTATTTGAACCTCTCATCTGTTGGTTTTTTAGCGATATTTTTATTCCACAGTTAGTTTTTGATGCTGATTGCAGCCTTTTAATCTGACCAGGAGTCAGGGTAACACTGACGTGATTGTACGACATTATAATTATAATAATTGATTTAATTAGGTGTTACATTTTTTCTACTGGGGCATAAACGACTCCCATTCGTCCACCATCACCTTCACGTAATATTGCTGAGTATGACGGCGTTTGACCTATAATTTACAATAGGTCCTCTATCAACACGAGCTCGAAAATATATTTCAACTACTGATTGTCTGGTTAAATCTAAATGTTCGAACGAAAAGTAATAAATCGGACATAAATTTGTAAAATCTAACTGTGATATGTGTAAACCAGTATCAATATTATGATAACGCTCCATGAACGACATAAGATGATGAAATGCATGCCTAAAAACGACATAAAACGATGAAATGCATGCCTAAGTTGAAATTTGCATTCATCAATAATACTGCAGGACCATCTGCAGTTCCTCTAGCAGCTCTAATATTATCTATATTAACATTTTCTGTGAGCTGGATGATCAGTTGAATCCTTTGCAAACATCATTGATGGACCAGCTGATCTTGAATAATCATCTCTGTATCGAGCAAGGTCACGTATTATCGAAGCAACGTCAACATCCTTTTGAATAGATTTATTTATTCCGTCAATCATGTATGAGGCACTATCTAACAACGCCATAATACCGTTGTTGACAAAACCAAACCAGCATCGTTATCGTATTCAGTATTATTCGCCTTAAAAATTTATTTTCAATTTCGATGAATGCTTCAGCGGGTAGAACATATCTACTTGTATCTTGAACCTGAAGTTCCATTTTTTCACGCTGATCTGGGATTCATGCATTATAATAATAATATTGATAATGACGCACAGACTCATCCTTGAGTAATGGTGCATCTATGCCAAACACGATATATTATAATAGTTGTTTTGTATCTTCTTCAAATATTTTTTTCTATCGTCTAACATGAAGACCACTTCGAGAAGTGAGATCACTTCCTGCTATCAGACTATCGGTTATATTTTTTTTGTTTCTGTTAATGGTATATCAGCCAACTCTTCTAGTTTTTCATTAGCAGCTTGATTTATTATTTTACTAATATTTGGAGGCATTACTTCAGTGCTAGGTAAATTTACAGGTTGTGGTTTTCGTCGTATTAATCGTGCTAGTCTATCTGTGATATCTGAGAATGATTTACTAGCACCATCACCAGCATCACCAATACCTTTTTCACAAACAACATCAATAGCTTTCATTTCCAGTTGCTTTACAATCGGTATTGCTTTTGGATCTCTCCTTCTAAGCAGATGCTGAACAACATGACCTAGTCCATCTTCGTAGGTTGTTTGGTATACTGGTAATCGAGGATGTACTTCCCTGACCATGGTTGGTTCAAATTGAGTATTATGTACGATCATTTTATTATAATAACCATCTTTAATTACATACTCAATCCAGTGACTTAGTCACTATGGTAGTCATCGGCGATTTCATTAGTGAGGGACCGATATACATTAATATCTATAATTCCACCTGTAAATAATTGTTTACAAATATCAGCTGCTTCATTTATGCTTTCTGGGGAATTATTACCAGCTCGTTTTCCTCCAATGAAGATTTCTAGTCGATCAACATCAGCAAAAACATAATTGGGACAAGTAATAAGACCATTAACTAAACCACATCCAGTTGCGCCAAAAGCGTCAATAAATTCGTCCTTTCCCTCTTCTATTGGCTTCGGTGCTTCTGTTTTACTTGGTTTTAATGGTGTTTTTGGTGATTCTGGATAATCACAAAGTGATTGCTCAAGGGGTTTTGGTGTTTCTTTGTTGCTGTTTTGGAGGGTTTTGTTTCTTTTGCTTTTTCTTTGTTCTCTCTCCTCTTTTCTTGATTTGATTAAAATATAAATTTTCCTAATATATTCCTGATATAATTGATCATCAGATCTAACTCGTTTAACATTCATACGTATGCAATATAATATTTTTGCCACTATTTACGGTCTTTAATATTTTTAGCAGATTCAGGTTTCATTAATTTATCTCTTTAACTAAAACCATCCAAAGCAAACGCAGCCAATTGTTTTCGGGCTTTTAAGGTTATTAATTGTCTTAATAACATCTTCATTAAATTTATTTAACTGTTCAGCATTACTTATTGCATGACTTTTGTTTAGGGGCTGGTGCTTCAGCTCCTTCAGGTACTTGTATTAGTTGAGCTGCAGCTATTTCGGCTGGAAGTTCTCTAAATATCTCTTTTGTTTTCTTTGTTTTTTTTTCTGCTATTTTTCCGCTTGCTTCACCGTTTCTTTCTAACGCAGGAAGAAGATCTTTAGTTGTCTCAATGATAGATTATAATAGTTGTTTTGTATCTTCTTCAAATTCAACCTGAGACTTCTGATGAGATTGAAGTTTTTGTTAGACTAAATCACGGACTGGTACATATTTTCTAATTCCCTCTAGTCACTCTCAAGCTAATCTAGCTGAATGTGGTTCTCCAATATTCATTTATTAATAATATTTATACTGGCTGTGTAATGTATATCAGCAGGGAGGACGAACGACAAAAATTGAGTGTCACAACAGGTAAACGAAATCGCATAAAAATTTGTAGAAAAAAAATACGTCAATGACGGGGTAACAAAACTGAGCTAACCTAAACGATTTATTACCGGTTCTTAACCGTATGGAAATAGACAAGTTAGAGGCTTCGGTTTAACGTGTTACGACACTGTAGTTCGATTGTGTATGTTAAGGAATGAATTCTGTAGAAATCTTTATTTTTTCATTTCATTAAATGTAATTATTGATATGATTATATTAATATCAGTCTAATATGTTGTTGAAAAACATCGTGTTTACGTGAGTCGTAAATGTGACTCGTAAAGCACATGTGAACACGTGCTGTGCATGATGACAATTCATTACAAGTAAACATTCAGGAAAAGCTATGAAAACGATTGACTGATACTTGGTCAGGCTTTCCTAATGTCCTGAAGTATTACGAAATTGTATTCGTACTCCGTGCACGTGTAATTCAAACAACGTGTTAGCTTCATTTTTATATTGAGATATCTTTTGTAAGACAGTCAGTCCTAGTCGAATCATACACAGTCATAGAGTCGTAAAGTCAGTTTATTGTAATATCTTATAGTTATACGAATTATATTACCTTAGAAAAGTGTTTTTGTGTGCTAGAAGAGTTGTCTGTTCGTATGTCTACTTAGAACATGTTTTGTTAGAGGAGCTAATTTTACTTCGTTTTTTCTAAATAATTGTTTGTTCTGGAGAACAACATTACTGATTTGGCAAAGACATTTTCCCCAAAATATTCTGCATTGGAACGGAACAACACAAACTGTGCTTTATTGTGTAAATTCTGGAAATTTCTGTTAGCCTTCCTCTGACGTGGTCATCCGCCATTTTGGAATGGAATTGAACTTCAGACTTTGTTCAGAACGTTTTATAAGACTTGTTTCTATTTTGAACAAACAATTTCGATTATTTCTATACACGGTAAGTCTTGTTTAACATATTTATACTATTTCATATTTTCTTGGAAAATAAATTATTTTTGTTAAAATTTACAAAGCTTGTTGTCTTCACTCTTTCTTTATGTTACTTTGAACGAGCCGATACGTAACAAACGTTATTGACCTTGTTTTTCAGCTCTTGTAGGAACCCATATTTTTCGCACGGACTCGAGCAAAACGTTGTAGGGTTCGCTCTCCCTGATGTGCTTTTTTCAGGGTCAATTAACGTCCTACCAAATGGGCATTATCAGGGATCCATTGCCATCCTAGGATAAGTGCATTCTGAATTAAAGTTGGCGTAAAGTGATCGTAATTAGCATAACATCAGATAACCTTTTTGATTCCTTTTTAAAATTTAAACGATGTCTTTGATAACGAAGTAATGCTTTAGAAGCAGCCTTATTTTTGTACTTTCATTTGTTTGATTGCCATGTTCAATCAGGTTTTAAAAACTGTATAATCCTTACAAATTATCTAACACAAGAGGTTTAGGCTAAAATAAATTTTCTGATATGTGTGTCGTACAAATTTGATCGATATGTTGCTAAAACACGGCTTAATGAAGCCAATGTTTTGACATTTAGAACAATATATCATGCTGTCCAATAATAGTCGAGCTATATGATAAATGCTAACAATTTGGATAAGGAGGTGCGGGCATAAAGTATCTTAGATTTTTAAATAATTATTTCAAATTAAAGAAAGACATGAGCGGTTTTAAACTGCAATTTTCCGAGTAAATTGCAAGTCATAGATGTTATATAGGTATTCAATTCTGACTATTTATATATAGTATTTTTTAGAACTTGATTGCACATACCTTGAAATTGAGATTAACCACTTTATTACGATTCTCATACATACACACGCAATTTTTTGCGAGGCCAATTATAAATACGCCCTGCAAAATACGTACGGAAAAGTCGATTGCGTACGTGGACATTATTGGACAAGGTGGACGTAAATACGAGATCCAGTACAACAGGATTGAATGTGGCACAATTTGACATCCTAATGAAAGCTGCTCGTGGTGACAAAAATCGTACTAGTGCTTGCGATAACAGATTCGACTTGTCTTGACCCGTTTAACTTTATTTTTATGGGGTGTAAGGCCATTTAAACACATGATAGGCTATACATGGCGGTGACCCCGTTAAATACCATGCCACCATTGTAAAAGTCCATTGGAATCAATAGTATCTTGGCATTTAAGGTGAAGGTCATTCAGTAAGGATGACGGAACTGACTGTTTTTAAACTATATCAGAATTACATGTTTGAATAATAATTAATATTTAATATAAGTTTTGTATATGAGCAAACATTATCACGATGAAACATACTTTAATAAGTATAATGACCTTTTTTGTTTTACAGATGGTTTGGTAATAGAAGTAGTGCTTGCAATATGCTGGAATTAAATGTAAATACTTTGTTTACACAAACCTTCCAGAAAATGCTCAATAATGTACAATTACTTACTATACTAACTAGAATATATCTCACAATGCATCTCATACATTTGACAGAAATAATGATTCCGGGTTGCCTAGTGGTTTCAATCGTTCACCCTTACCAATCACTGGCATCTTACCGCTGCCCTCTTGGGTTCGAGTCTTGGACGTAGCCACTGTGGGAGCTTGCCTTAACGTTCTTTTGTTAGGATGATCTATTTCAAGGTTCTTCTTTAACTATTTATACTGGCCACCATGTATAGCCTATCATGCGCCGATAAAATGTTTTTTTTTCTTTTTTTAACCAGAAACAAACAAATAACAAAATAAAGATACGTGTTGAAACATAGCAGTAGATAATTCATAGCAAAATCTTCGGCTCTGAACACAGCACACACCTAAACTTATGAAACATGCTCCCAGTAGAGATAGCTGTCATCTTTCATTGGAGACAATTCAAGGTTCCTGAGTGGTAAAAGTCCAGTTATTTATTTTCTCAGCTGAGATATTGCACAATGAACGAGAGATGTTGCTTTTATCATTGTAATAATTAATTTCTTTGTCAGAGTATGGCGTTTGTTGATCGAGCAGGGCTTTGAATGTGGGACTGCCCGTCTTCAGAAAGGTGTTAAAGAAGTAATCAAGGTCCTCAAGAGCACGTGGGACAATCTATTCAGATAAAACTGGTACCGACGGAAAACACTGACCACTCCAATGAGTTAATGTCTGCTTTCGCTCTGTTCTGCTCTAATAGAAAATGTAGTCTCTTTATCTAACGCATAATACGATACAATAATTATGTCTATATTATTTTATTTTAGCAAGGTATTTTACCCCAATTAATAAATTTTAAAAAAATGTCCATACATTGTTCAATCATGTAGTTAAAGAGATTTGAAGATCTTTTTGGGAAGTTTCTGACAATAAAGAACGACGAAACATAATTCGAGTTCAGATAAGCCTTTGTTGTTGTTGTTTGTTTCTCCTCTCATTTTCATTTGGTCTTTCATTTTCATTTTCATTTGGTCTTTCAACTGGTATTTTGAAATTTGATAATTATATGTTCTTTTGTTTTGCCTGGCATCAAAGAGATTGCAGTATTGTACAGATACTTTTATATTTCAACTACCTATTGGCATTGCTTAAAATATTTTCCCTCTATCTTACGGACCATGGCCAACTTACAAACTGATCCCTTCAGTAAAAAAAAATCATTAAGCTGTGTGAATGCAAAAATCCTCATTTGAGTCCCGGAATAAAAATTAAAATGTATTTTTTTGCTAGTCATCCTCAATTGTTTATAAAATCATTCTTTTGTTACAGTTTTAGGCAGGTTCAAGGAAAGTTTCTTATGAGTAATTATTAGAAGATATAGTAATTATCTTTCATGTTGTTTAAAATAAGTCAAGATCGTCACGTGTACACACTTCGTATATGAATTTGGTTTTAAAACTGGGAAATATGTAAATATTGGTATTCGAAGTATTTTTTCCATCCGTATTTCTTGATCGCATTGTTTTAATTTCATTGCATTAAATACTGATTTGTAATAAGGGGCATTGTTTACTTTGTTAATATTGCAATATTGCAACACAATAAAGTTCAGTCATAATGAGAGTCAGGATTTGCATGCTTTATTATTATTACAATATAGCAAACATATTTGTGCGTGGTTGCAGTATAAACAATGGAGGGAACCGCAACCATTCTGTGAATTATTGCATCTGGATAAATATTAAACTAATCACAGAAATTATACTGGAATTGTCGCAAATTTTAGAATAATGAAATTTAACGGTACCCAGCTCTTTCGGAAATTAAAATAAATTGTGGGTTTTTTAAAATGCTCACGATGATTTGTGACGAACCTACTCATACGTACATTATATTTACTTGTTGTATAAAGCTCAAGTTTCCGCTCATGGCTGACACCAATATGGTTTGATCTTAGTTTTAAATTTCATGGTTAATAAATTTTTTATATTAGTCCACGTCATTTATTGTTAGTATCCTCTTCACAGTGACTTGAGGAGGGATATTTCTTCATCGAGATCTAAACTAGGTGTTATATTTCAATTGTGCCATAAGTGTCAAGGTTCGAAAGTACCTTTAATGAAGAGAAGTGAACACTCAGAGATGCAAGTATGCGTCGAACTTCACTCAAAATGGAGAGCACATATGTTTGCAGGTTGAAAACAAAGTACACAATTTAGAGATAAGATTCAGAAATGCATATACTCTACGTTCCAGGTGTTAGCCGCATCTGATTGACATAGTGACGGGGAAGAAGATCCTATTTAATATTTCTGCACTGAAAGCAACAATACATTATCGACTGGTGTCAGCACGCAGAACGATGGGTACGGTTTGCCCACTGACCTGGGTTCTAATTTCCTAGAGCACGAATCAATAGTTCTCTAATATATACGATATTATTATTGGTATTAAATATAACTTGTGCCTAGTGTTATCAAGCAGTCTCATGTACAATCCAAGGACAACACTTTCTGTTCTGTTTGGTGTGTATTTGTCATTCCTTCCAACTATGACTAATAGTACTTTTTCAAGTACTTTATTTTATGTATTGATTTCGTTCCTTTAACTTATTTGTTTTTTTTTCTGGCAAAACTGAGTAATTTGGCAACCATTCGACTAATTGTATACCACTGATTAGTAATAATGAACCTGCCACACTTGTCAGATATAAGGCACTTGCATAACCGTTGCTTGAGGCATAAACCTGTATTTTTCCATTAATAAAATTAAGGAGGTCAAGTTTTTAAATCTGCATTACCAAGCGTTTTATATTGCATACAAACTTACGGACCTAAATACTATCTTTTGTGGGTTTTATTTTGTAGTCTACCCTTGAAATAAAGAGTAACAATCTTTTAGGGACTACGAACGGGATTTTGTCTGAGAATCAACTACTTTTGGGTTACACAGTTCTTTTCAAGATCAGTCACTGAAATTAGCTGTCTTACCGATTACAGTCTTACGGTATTTTGTTTTTCGTATCATGTGTAGCTATGTTTTTTGATCAGGAGCGAATGGTATTCATATGAAATCGTATTAAAATATAAACTTAAAAGTAATGAATATTCATCAAATCCTGGACAAAAGTTAATATTGTTAGACATATTTGTATATCTAAGACAATCATCAACTTTCTAATAGAATCATTTAAATTATTATTTATAAAATGTTACATGTGGTTTTCTTCAATGCTTCGTTCAAAATTCTTGTCGTGTTGATGATAAATGTACAGATCAGCAAATTTTGGGAAAATAGTTATTTAAGCAAGGCATTTATGTACTGTCTATCCTTTACCTACTGAAGTATTAGTATATGGGAAGTATTCTACCTGGAAAAGTACCTGGGAAAGTATTGTTTTCGGTTTAAATTTTGTCAGACTCCTTAAACTTACAGTCGATTTAAATCTTTAATATACAAAGTAAATTATCAACTATGTTTTGATTTTATTCGACTCGAAATATCTCATTTTCAAACAAAAATGAAAATCGTCGTTCTTGATTTATTTGATTAATGAATAATGACTAAATGGCCATTTGGAAGTAAAATAATCGATGTGCAAGTCATATAGTCCATTTATAAGTCAAATAGTCCATGTAGAAAAGTCTCAGGACTTAACACACGGTTGTCTTATTCACGTGTCAAAATCTATCATGAAATATGTATCAAATGATGCTTTAAAAAAATTAACGTAAATTGGATCCTCTTGACTGAATTCTATCATAAGTTTTCTCTAAAGAAGATATTTCTAAAACTTTTTACCACAATTAAATAAATGTATTTTAATTGCAGATAGTTGGAAATATACAGTGATAATAAATATCTATATACACTGAGACTAAACGAGAAATTTAGATAACACCAATTTTAGCAAACACATTTAACTGTATCGATGACGCTGAGTTAACAAGGTGTCTACAATATGACGCATTTAAATTAAATCAGATTGGAACATGACGCTGACAGTTTGAGGTATCCTCCTACAGGTCTTGTGATTTCAGTTGCACCATATTGCCACTATTATGATGATGTGTTTGTATGCGCATGTGCACATTACACGATATTTACTTCTATTCTAGACTGGTCTCAGTCTCACTATTGCCACTCTCTTGATACTACTTTGGGGATTTTGACCAAAGTCTGTCATACGATTATAATTTCAATGGTCTACAATTTCTTCGAAGCCGTCTACTTCTGAGATAAAATGTGTTATTTATTGCAGAGTTTGATCTTCTGAATTCTGATATGACAATTAAAACAATTGAGTGGCTACTGTTTCCAAGATATGAAAGATTGTACATTTTAATTCTATGTATATTGTTTAGATAGATGAGTTTTAATCATATATTGTAAACCTATGTATTTTAATGTGTTTATGGTTGATTTACATAATAATATTACATCTACCTTGCATATGTAACACTTTAATAAACAGCAAAAGGGTTATGTATATAAAATGCATTATGAAACAAAAGGCAAAACACACACACACACAAACACACACACAAACACACACATATATATATATATATATATATATATATATATATATATATATATATATATATATATATATATATATATATATATATATATATATATATGCATTGTTTAGTCCTTATTCAGTGGCTTCTCGGCACTTCTTGGTTTGTCTCTTGTACTCATTAAACGGAACATCTATTGTAGCTGTCCAGCAATAGTATACAAGCATTGATGAACTCCATTTGCTCTGGCATCGTTTCTCTATTGTTGCAATGTCCTGGTGAAATCACTCGCCGTGATCATCGCTTACTGCTCCGCAGTTCGGTGGTAAAAATCTTTATGAGAGTGTAAATATGTATCTTTAGTGACATGTTTCATCCAAGGCCTTTGTATGCTTTGACAAGGTTGTCTGCCTAGAGATAATGTTCTTGTTACTGTCTGGAAGGCGTTCCATGC
Organism: Potamilus streckersoni; assembly: GCA_016746295.1. Classification (NCBI taxonomy): domain Eukaryota; kingdom Metazoa; phylum Mollusca; class Bivalvia; order Unionida; family Unionidae; genus Potamilus; species Potamilus streckersoni. The sequence continues at coordinate 852,481 of JAEAOA010001813.1, forward strand.
TGTCTTTTACTTGAACAGTTCACAGTCAATTGCATTATCTCGAAGAAGTTCACGAATCTGAAGACTCACAAACAAGCCTTACGTTTTCTTAGTTTGACTTAATCTAGGAAATTTTCCACTGAGGTACTTGAAAGCTGCTTGTAATTTGTCCATGAATTTGATAAAGTTCTTCATTAGACCCAGCCTGTGGGGCCCCAGAGTGGCCGAGTGGTCTAAAGCGCTGTCCGTTACTGATCACTGCCATCTCACCTCTGTCTGCGTGTGTTCGAGTCGGGGATTCGGCGAATGTGGATATGTGAGAAAGCTTGCCAGTAGCTTCTCGTGGGTCGGTGGTTCTTTCCGGTGATTTCCCGGTTTCTTTCTCCACCATTAATACTGGCCGCCATGAATAGGCTATCGTGTGCTGAAATATGGCGTTAAGCCCAACAACAACAACAACAACCCAGCTTGATGTGCAAGGGTGGTAACAAAACCTTCCTTGATTCATCAAGTTGTAGATGCTGAATACTTTTCCTCCCAGGCTTCAATATCTGATGTAATGATAATCTCTTGCACGACTATTTCCAATTGTTGATTTGGTATTGATAACTTTGTAGAGTGTTCATTCCACATATTTTGCCACGTACGATGATAATGATTTTCCATTCGAAGATAGGTGACTGCTGGGCAGAATTGGCATTTTTTCATCCTTTATACCATTTTGCTTTAACTGTCAAGAGTGCATACGACTGTTCATATATATATATATATATATATATATATATATATATATATATATATATATATATATATATATATATATATATATAATCTAAACAATATAATTGTGTTTTCTATTTGGGACGCAGAAAATTACTTAGGCGGGAGTCCTCCGTACACATGTATATTCCGAGTTTCTTGTTCCTCCTGTATGTTTTTTTTTTTGTAAGGAATTGGGGTGGGGTGTTTCCAATATTTATTTAGATTATAGTAGAAGACCCACCCAGGCTCGATTATAGTTCAGAAGTTGGGTTAGTGAATAGTTGGTGTATAGCTCTGATCACCCAGTCAGCAATGCCGACGGTTAAATAATGAAAGGTACAAAGGGTGAAATTGAATAACAACAACAAAATTAACAAATGATAGGCAATCTATCGGACTTGTCAAATGCGCCTCTTTCGCTTGAGTCTTTGAGCCTATCTTATCATATGATTTCTAGTGAGAGAGTTTCTAATTGACCTTGGCTTTTACTCAATCCTGATTATACCTCGTCACTCCTAATTCTCTCTTGGTTCACTTTCCTACTCCTTCTCTCCCGCTCCTCCCACACTACTTCTTCTCTTCTACTTTCCCCGTCTCTCTCTCTCTCTCTCTCTCTCTCTCTCTCTCTCTCTCTCTCTCTCTCTCTCTCTCTCTCTCTCTCTCTCTCTCAGACTCTGGACTCTACCTCTAACTGGAAGCTGTTCCCCGAAAGCTACCTGTAAACCAAAAGGATGGTACACTAATATTTCTAGCCGCTCACACCTAACACTACACAATTAGCTTATCATCAGATAACGCTATCAAATTTCATCGGACACGCATCCACGCAAGGCATATAATTGAGGGACTAGAAATTGTTGCTTCTTTGCGAGACAAGGATGCGCATAAAATAATATTTTCTGGTGAGAGTTACTGGAAAATCACTTTTTTTATTTTCACCTCTTTCTTGTTTGTGATGCTTTATTGTTCTAACATCTTTTTGCTACAAATGATGTGACAGTTACAGGTCACAAAAGGTCAGCTCCAAGCTCCACACTCATTTGTAACCCTATGTATTTTGAGAACATTAGCGTAAGATACTGATGTGAGGTTGTTTTTTTTTTTCTGTTTGTGTGAGTTGTAATCTAGCTAATGAAGTAGAATGACCAAATCTTTATTTTTGGTTAATCAGCATAACATAACAATTGAGTGCGTCAATTTGCGTACCGGCAACGATTTTTTTTTTAGAGCAAACATTTGTTTCCCTTAATCAGCAAAATATAACATTAGGTAGCGTCAACTACGACTTTTGACTTTTTTTTTAGCCAAATCGGTAAATTCTGCGTATTTGACGCATGACGCATGGGTAGATAAAACACTGTATATATATATATATATATATATATATATATATATATATATATATATATATATATATATATATATATATATATATATATATATATATATTATGATGAGAAGTCTGCGTTGTTGTTTAGATGTTTTCCATCATAACCTTCTTCTCATTTCTGGCTATGAGAAGGAATTTATCGCTACTTTAAGAGAAGCCTTGACTCTTGATTAGAGAGGAAGAGAGAGAAGAAATTCGGCCCTTTTAAAGATAAGGTGTCACATATGATGGTGTAGATACGGTCATATCTTTTTGTGGGGAAAGCTTTGGCAACGAGAGGTAGCGAAGATCGCTGTAAAATACAAACAGACGATCTCTCTTTGGTTTGAACTTCACAGTTCTTTTATTGATATATATAAACTACATTCTAAAGATACAACTTATAAAAACCTTTATATTGAAAAATACATAAAATAGATATTACAATACATATTAAATAATTTTCATATGAGCTACAACTTCATGAGCTTGTAAAGTTTTCTGCCTTTTTGAATACCATACAAGTGATTAGATATTACTTGTATTCAGATAGCCTAAAATTCAGTAGTTGCGATTGATGCCATAAAGAAATGTATTTTCTTTCATTTAATTTAGAATAACGACCTGGAAAAGATCATTGAACATTCTAGTTTATTAACTAAAGAGTATTTTTATTCGTAAGTAAAGTTTAGCATGAAGCTAGTAGTAAATTCATATAAATACAAATGAACATCAAATCTTAAAAATAATACCATATACAGTTACATTATAATAGTAAATTAAAAAGATAACTCAAAACGAAATTACGATGACTGGTTGCCACAGAAAGCTTTAACTTTTAAGGGTGTGTAACAAAACAGAAAATTCTTACCTGTAAAATACAAACAGATGATCTCTCTTTGGTTTGGACATCACAGTCAAATTCACAAGGGGGGTTGCCTTTTTATACTTTAAGTTATAGTTATCACGTACGACCTTGTTTAAAGTCACGCCTGTCCTTGTGTAAAATTCAAGGATGCCCTTGTTTCTAGTCCAAAAACAGAGAGATCTAAAAGGTTTGTCTCTTAAGCGAATGACCTTTAAAGTCGTATGTTGCTTACATTTGTTGCAAGTGAGGCCATTTATCTATCATGAACTTTTAAACCAGACAGTTATAAATTTGCCCAATCAATTTGTGACAGTTTATAAAGAACGAGAACTTTACAGGTAAATCGTTTTATTCTTCCATTCGCGCTATGAACTTTTGAACTGGGCCCATCTTTTGATCCTATCTACCAAACCTATTGCCGAAGGCAATAATGACAATATACAATAGTGTGACCGACAGGTTATTCAGTGCATATGAGCAGACTTTTTTTCTCTAATAGTTTTACATAGTCTAACACAACTTATATGTTATATATATATATATATATATATATATATATATATATATATATATATATATATATATATATATATATATATATATATATATATATACAATATCTACACACACACACACACATATATATATATATATATATATATATATATATATATATATATATATGTGTGTGTGTGTGTGTGTGTGTGTGCTCTCCTAGGTATAGCCATCCATATACCCTGTTCTGTTCTGTGTACATTGCAAATTGACCATGAGATTGAGTTCCTTCCATTCTATTGATTTGTCTTAATACATTTTCTGCTGGTAATCAGTTTTTGCTTTATTCGGAAGACTAGACCTATAAGTCCATCATTATGTTCCCTGACGTAATTTCCTAGTCTCACCGTTTCTCGTTTTAACAGGCATCAGCAATTGTCAGCCTCTTTCTTCGAATCTTCAATGAAAGATGTAGTTTGGACGCAGTTTACCATAAAGATAAAGATGTAGTTTGGACGCAGTTTACCATAAATACTTGCAATCACTTTAGTTTCATATCAATACCTGTCATTTTGTGTTTCAGTCCATGCCATGAAGCTGCCTGCGTACATGAAGGTAGAGGCTGACCGGATGAAAGCCGCGAATGCTTTATCTACAATGAGATTTTAATATGATATCTACATTGTCCATCGGAAGTACTTTTCTTATTCTACACCCTATTTTATCACGTATGCACCAAGCAGCTATGTCATTTGCAGTCTTCGTTCTCTTAGGTCCTCTTCCTCTCAGATTGTCTTGGTGCTAGATGCCTTTTGTATTTTCTAGAATGGTGAGAATTATTCACAAGTCAATTACATGGTTGTCAAGGGTTACAATACTTACTCACTTGACCCTAAAACCTTCTTCAAAAAAATTTTGCTCACAGAGTTTCATATAATCCTTGAATATTACAATGAATATGCCACACACACACCAATATAAAGTGCGTATATTTTGATTTAAACCATTTTCAGCTTCTAAAGAAATATCAGAATTAGCCATTTGTCTACAGAGCATTAGGTTATCTAGCGTTGAAAGTGATACAGGCACAAAGTCATAACGAGGTTACAATTGAATCTTACTAGGCATTAGATGTATTAACGTTGTTGACAAATACATATGGCTGCTATAGTTTGAAAAGTTCCCTATGTCGTGGGAGATTACCCTTCAATGGTGCTGCTGGGCCTGTCGCATTTTCAAATAAATAATATTGGTGGGTATTCAATCAAGAAACACCTAGAAGAGAATCACAAACACCGCGGTGCAATATGCGTTGGGCTGGTTATAGTTTTGGTGTTTGTATACTCTGGTAGACAGAACAGGCACTTTATTTATCCATCAGCCAGCTGTCATTGTAGACACCCCAAGCATCGACATCGACATCGTTAAGCAGGCCATATCATTTCCATTAAACGTTATGCAGATCTCTCTGACGATGTCGTGGCCAAGGCTTTTTACGATTGTACGATTTGCGCAGTGCGTTGCATCACCGTCATCTCAACCCCATTGTTAATGCCAGTGATGACGTACCCAGCACAATAAACATTTTTGTTGCTGAGCTTTAGAAATATAACGATAATTATTTGGTTCTGGTCAGTGTCTCTTGGGTTATTAGTCATAATGACGATGCGGAACGTATAGCAACGACTAGAGAACATTCTTAGCCCCATCAACAATAGGAGAACGTGAAGCGTTTAGTTTCCTCAAGGTGAAGGGATCAAGAAAGATCCTCGTCCAGCCTAAGCATGAAGACGACTCCGCACAACTCGAAAAGAGATCCTGGCCAATACAATCAAACTGTGAGATACCGAACTGCTCGCTATGCTGGGATCCGAGAACACGGAGCTAAATGAAGTGTCAGCACAGGAAACCAACAACATCTTGATATATGCTTTCGATTATCCTCGTGAAGACCACTGCAGAAAACAAACTGAAACGGATTACGATACACTCTAGTAGATACGAGATATAGATTTGATAAGATAGGATCGTCTATGATTTACGAAGTGTATCACACAACCAATTTACTTCAATTGGGGAGACCATCAACAAAATCGCCAACAAAATCATATCAATGAGTAATTGCGAACCTTACTTCACAAATATGGAATGAACATTCCACATTTCGCACGGAATTTGGCGTTTATAATAAACACAATTGTGTTCGCTGTCAAAGGCGGCCTGGCGAACCGATGCTACTTCTGGTCGATCCGACACTAAATCTGGTTACAGTAACCATTGAAAAGGAGACAAATCGGCTTGACGAAAATCTTTTAACGTTCGCAGAAAATGTCCTGGAGACCCTGCCAAGCATTAGTGTTGCCATTGAGTGTACACTGTTCGTGCTGGATAGCCTTGTTGCATTAATTTTGGCCTTGGTGCCCAGATTCAAATCGTCTTCTGCCACAATAATTTTGTTGTTGTTAACATTTCAGTTGCAAATGCCATTCGCCGATTATGGTCACTTGGCGTCATGTATAAGCAACGCCACAAAACTTTATAAGCTAACTGTTTTTATAATTGAACACGAATTTGTAATATTGCACCATATTCGGGAGGTCTACTATGCGGAAAAAGAAAATTTGCTTATATCGTTATTTATTTCTTAATTTCGTTACAAATGAATGAAAAACCTACATTTTTCACTGTACATATCTTTCAGTTAATACAATAGGTATAAATTTAAATTGACTTCTTTCCCGTGTTAAAACTTATAACTTCCCCACAATTAAGGTCATTGCCCACACAATACTGATGCAAGGCATATTGTGTAAGGAAGAACAATGTATGCATATTATTTTTATGCATAATATCAATATTAATATACTAATATTTTTATGCATAATATCAATATTAATATACTAATATTTTTATACATAATATCAATATTAATATACTAATATTTTTATGCATAATATCAATATTAATATACTAATATTTTTATACATAATATCAATATTAATATACTAATATTTTTATGCATAATATCAATATTAATATACTAATATTTTTATGCATAATATCAATATTAATATACTAATATTTTTATGCATAATATCAATATTAATATACTAATATTTTATGCATAATATCAATATTAATATACTAATATTTTAAGCATAATATCAATATTAATATACAGTTTTGTTAAGAATATGACACATGATGATATGAAAATGAGAAAAATAAACTGACAAAGTTTTTCTTTGTTTAAAGGCTCTACAGTTTCGTATTTTACATAGGGTTAGAATTGCAAAGAAAAATCATTTACCTGACTTCCTCTATTGGTTATACTGACTATAAGAAAGACTAGATGTATCTAACATATTATGAAGAAACTTAAACTATCTTTATCATGCTTTACGATTGATTTGTGCAGGATAAATTATAAAGTATACAGCTTAACCTTACTTCAGATGTAAAACTGTAGAAAAACAAATGCTAGCTCCACTTACTCATTTTCACCTTCTGGACATCCTAGGTTAATTGTAAATAAAAGAAGAGATAACTTGATTCTGTCTTACATTTATATATTTGGTAATTCATTCATTGCACTTTCAGAACCTGGTATTGTCTAGCCTTGCAAAATAAGTTTCGTATTTTAATAAGTGCTACAAGATAGTGTACTTTAGACTAATTTAGGCTGATTTTTCTAGCACATGGGATTTGTCATTTTGGTTATCTGAGTGCTTGGACGATGTACAGTTTTCACAAGCATAATATGCTTGGATAATGTACAGTTCCCACAAGCATAATATGCTTGGATAATGTACAGTTTCCACAAGCATAATATGCTTGGACGATGTACAGTTTCCAGAAGCATAATATGCTTGGAAAATATACAGCTCCCACAAGCATAATATGCTTGGATAATGTACAGTTTCCACAAGCATAATATGCTTGGAAAATGTACAGCTTCCACAAGCATAATATGCTTGGATAATGTACAGTTTCCACAAGCATAATATACAAAGAAAGTTCAGCCACAGTACAGGTAAGTATCATAGAAGTATATAAAATTCTGCTCATTTTACCTGTTGCAACAAGTTCGCATTACACTTGTCACTCTCTCAGAAGTCCAGAGAGCCCCTTTATATCATAATGTAATTTAAGGTAACATTTGAAATACTTCTGGTTATGAGTTAAGTTTAATAAGTGAAAATGGCCACCGTGTTTCATTATCAGCATGCACTTTACACAGATATGTGTAACTGTGTGCGGGGTGAATAAGTCAGTTTATCATGCTTGTCAGCACCGTTAATATTCAGTTAGACTTTGGCACAAGGACAGATCTGAGGTCGACTTACCCTATCTACTGTCACAACGCATCAAAATCTATTCATGTACCTATTTGGTTATATTCCTTCAGAAGAGAGACTTTTGTCCTATATTAGGTCATTTATTTACACTCAACAACACAACAACAATATCAACACATTAAAGAAACATTAGAACACAACAATAACAACACAATAAGCTTTAGATATTATTATAGATTAGCGCTTATTCTTTATGAATAAATTAAAAACATAATAAAATAAATCTAAATGTTTCAGTAGAATCTTGAAGATTACTTTTTTCTTCTTAGAACTAAGAAAAGAGCGTTAATTGTTCACTTTTGATTGGTTATTACCACTTGTTGCTTAATCTCTGACGTATAAAAAGGCCAATTTTGTAAAAATAAATCATTCATATCTATATTCCATTCAGCAAAATGAATGTTCTTGCTTTCGTAGTTTTCGTGTTTATACCTTGTGCCGGAGCTGCTTTGGTGTAGGAATACCTCTTTGGCAGAGAAACTTTGATCCAACCGAAATAAGGTACAAATATTTTGACATCAAACTGTATCCGTTTTGCAGACTGAAAGACTTTTTATTTTATATCATATTCCAGGATCGCGCTGTGTAAGTTTTAAGTTATATTCATAACAACTTGCAAGGCTAATATTTTGTGCAAAAATGCTATAAATTCCAAAAAATATTCTTTAGATTCAATGATCGTTTGATCATTACTCTGATGTCATAACGTTGTTATTTCAAAGATGACAAACCAACCAACAAATCTCTTTTAATTAGGTTGTGAAATAAAATGGGAGATTCTTTTTGCGATAAAGCCGACTTTAGAAAATCATAGATTGTGATTTTGCAGCTTCCATACGATGGAAGTAAAATCGTTTGTTTTATCCAAACCATATAATATTAGATATTTGATCGTTCAGAAGGAAAATGATAAAATGGGTTAGTTTACGGTTTGTATGAAGAAATGTTTCATCGCCGACAGTAATATGGGGATAAAGCGAAATAATGGATAAAACAAACTATTTTAATGATCTTAAGAGGTTCTATATAAAATATTTCAGTGTATTTGAAATACATATATTTAGTTAAAATATCAACTTTTATACAACCCTACATATACCGTATAGCAAACTTCTGACCTATCACAAAATTTTAAAAAAAGAAAATTATCACAAATAATCTAAATTTAATCATCTATGCTATTTTCACGAAAGAAACATTTCTCTGGCTTATTTTAACTAACTAGTTGTGTTCTTGGAGAGCGTGCCATTAATCTACCTGCAAATGTATCAATTTTACCTTGCTTTTGACAGGTGAACCTCTTTTATTCGAACAACTCTGGGATTTTAATTGTTTGGATAAAAGCAAGTTTTGAATGATTGAGCTTGGTTATACTCAATCTGCAAACATATATTGAAACTGAAACTTTGTATACATGAGGCGACAAGAGATGATTCACTGTACAAAAAGGAGTACAAATAGTGAAAGGAACTCTACAAACTAATTTAGGCAAGAATATTAAATCTATCATCAGGATTATACTACGATATCGAATTTATCACCATGTTTATGCAAAGATATCAAATCAGCTTTATTAAAGGTCGACATGCAATGCAGAATTTCTACTAGGCCTACATACATGCATTCACAATGTTAACATGGTTAAAGCGACAATATCACAACATAAAAATTTGTATCCAAGTTTAGACTGTTGACTCGTAACTCTAATCTTGACCTCTCTTGATACAGAAATCATTAAGATATGCGAATTAATAAGCATCATACATCGGTATCGGTGTCCATAGTATAACAGTGACGGCTTACACGTGATATTTTGAATTGCGCACTGATACATTGAATATAATATAATTCTTACAATCGGTTCGAATTTCTCCAAATGCCAACCCAGATGCCAGTCGATAGAAGAAAATTACATGCTACTCTCCCGCAAGATATTCTGTGATATCAGTTATCTGATATCGGAAAACTAGTTCATCATCCTACATTATTGCTGTGAATATATGGACACACACACGCACGCACACACAAACCTTATAATTGAATGACAGTTGATATGTGTGTCATATTGATCAGAACCTTGGCTAATAAGTATTGTTACATATTAATAACGAAGTATATACATTGCTCTTAGTTCCAAATCAAGGTTGATGCACACAGTTGTTACATCCATCTTTATGAATGATTGTAAAACATGGACGATCACATCAGATCTACAAAGAGGGATTCAAATATTCAAAATAAGATGCTACCACAAGATCTTGGGCATCTAATACATTGACTATGTAACCAACAAAGAGTTCCACAGCAGGATCCAACGAACCATCGGACCCAATCAAGAGCTCTTGACAACTGTAAAGAAAAGTGCAAACTGAAGTGGTACGGTCCTTTCTCAAGATCATCTGGACTGGCATTAACCGTCCTGCAAGATAAAGTGCGAGGGTGCAGAAGAAGAGGCTGACAGAAAAAGAAGTGGAAAGACAATAGGCATGGGATTTGGAGATTCCCAAAAGGCATGAGAGAATAGGTAAAGATGGAGAAAATTGGTTGTAAAGTACTGTGGTGTCCCAACGACCTCTTGGATTAAGAGATGATGATGATTATGATGGCAATGATATACCTCCATAACGCCAATGTTTAGTGAAAAAAATCGTAATTTGTCAGCATAAAAAGGGGTAAAAATAAACTAAAATGGTTCTTTTGTGTTTTCTATCGAATTTCATAATAAAAGTTTGTAAAACTGTTTTCATTACAACTGAAAAACCTGTTGTATATATCCTATATGTTCCAGTGCTTTGATCAATTCACGGGATTTCTTCTAACCATTTGGGGAAGCTGTCATATCACTTATTTTATACCTTGGGGAGAAATATTAGAAACAGAAATTTGAGAAATAAATTAAAGATTACCTATATATGGTAAAATAATTTTCGTTTTTGCCAAGTGGTTATAATTGTGAGTGGCAAAGTCGATTTATAGTAGTATATAGAGTTGATATTCATCTCTCAGAGACCTCCTACCCCCACACCCCAAAAACGTTTTACGCTTACATTTTGTCAGCAGCTCTTTTTAGCTCAAAATGACGACTTTCAAATGACGTATTTCTGATAAAAAATATATATTATCTGGTTAGGGGTATCTCTGAGATAGGATCAGCTCAACTCTATATGCTACTATGATAGTCCCTTATACTTATCAGCCAAAATAATATTGTTATTTTTAGACAAAAGGTCATATTAAACAAGTGAAATATTATATATAATGTATCACTATAATCCAATACGACATGCTGTTTCTGATCTGACAAACAGATTTTGTAAGAGATTTAATTCCATCAAATCAGCGTCAAGTTATACTGGTATAAAATCTAATATAATAAGCGATTGCATTAAAAAAGGACGTTATCATCTATCAGCAAAATATAGCCTTGTATGGTTTCAGGACTGAAAATGGTGTGAGAATAGCAGGTTGGGCGGATGATTTAATGAAAATTATTAATAATATGGTCGATATTTTATTCAATAATATTTTTAAAGCCGCACAAAATTAAACATCTACTATTTATTATAATCTTTGTCATATTTGCTGACTCTCATTGGCAGAATATATGTTAACATGCTATCAATAATACAGAACTCGCGTATTAAATCGTCCATATAATATTTTATGCCACGCAAATAAGACCGAATTTAATCCAGTATTTTTTTATAGGTAATACTTGCTGTTTTGCAAGCAATATTTTAGTCGCGAGTCGAGGCTCAACTTTTTTTGCACACTGTTGCAATAGAAACATCAACACCGGATATTTTTTTTAGCAGAAACGGATTTATTGATTCGCCACTTTAAATTATACCAGAGCCGGTCAATAGCAGCAGTAAGTATGATATCGCTCGAAGTATTTTGGTATAGTATCTGTAACATTTTTGACACACCATAGCTTTTTATGATAATAGCTGTAATATTTTATTAAAGCCTCAACATCTTCTTTTGGAATGTTTTCTGAAATTTGATTAACCTCGACTATATTTTTTCATTATATAATATTTGTTTATATATTTTATACCGACATTTAAGTACTTAATTCTGGAGTTTCAGCTATAAATTCAATACAGCACAAGTAGGTAGGTCCGGTTATTTTTTATATCTACAACCAGCATGAAAGTTTCTTCAGTATCTTTATTTAACACTATAGAGATAGTTTCAGACAAATCATCAGTGGACTGACGCCATGGAAATGTGGTAAATATGCTAAGATTTGCACTGCTAAACACGAAAAGCCTATATATACCAGTGACCTCTGCGGTGTGTTTAAAAGTGTTATTTTGCTGTGACCGTGTTGCTGATTCTGACGCCATTGTGTACACGATATTGTTAGCTCGTCCGTAAGGAATTTTAACAAGATTACTTTTTTAACGATTTTAGGAATACCACTGACGATATCGGTGAGTTTTGCGTCAATGTCAGCAAATGTATTATCATCTGTTGGTGGAGTTCCCAAATATTCATTATTCTGTTTAAATTTCTATGAAAATATAGGAACATTTGTACATGATTGCCATAATTAGTTTTAAATGCAGCAATTCCATCATTGATTGTTGCTAACGAAGTTGCTATTGGAATTTTCTTATCATCGACATATTTTGAGTTGCAGAATCGAAATCTGTTTCTGGTGTTCTAAGATTATTAGTACAGCTGTTGCTCATATTGAGAAATGCACGCATTATACCACTGTTGCCTAGTACGTACTTAGATTCTTGATCGTCAACGTATTTTTTTTATTACAGCGTCATTATCTGTGGTTTTGCGTTCAATGTAATTGTTTTCCTGACATAATGATGTCCCCAATAAATACATCGGCAGCTTTCTTAGCATAATCGTTAACTGAATTTGATCAGCAAAAGCAATTATATTATTAACAGCCGCAGTGGGAATTTGTATAAGTGCATCTGATAGTTGTATATTACTCGTTTTTAATCGTACTTCTTTATCGTGAAAAATAAAAACATTTTGATTAACACTCGTGATATTTAATAAATTATTAATTTCATTTCCAAACTGACCAAGATTTGCGTAATTAGATAAGTCACATTGCGGAGCAGATGATGAATATCCTACTTATGTTCCAAAGTTTGAAAAAAACCTCATTGTTTATGTACTATTGACACAATTTTATAACATAAAATTGTATAACAATAATGGCAAAATAGTCTGTAATAAATTGTGATACAGAGGGGTTGGTGAAACATAAACATAACAATGAGCTTCCAGATTTTCATTATATTATCGTTGGTAGAACTGGATCTGGTAAAATAGAAAATTGCTTATGAATTTACTTCACGGAGAAAATTTTGACTACGATCACGTTTATATTTACACAATTAATCCACAACAAGATAACTACGAATCACTTAACAATTATAATGACAAACTTCGTGATAATCTTGAAGCAGGCGAAGACGTTTTATTATCAGACAAACAGAAGAACTTATTCTAGTTAATCAACTTGATGTGTCCGAACAAAAGATAGTTGTTTGTGATGATATTTTGAAATATAGCTGAAATACTGCTTGTTTTATATTATTTCTGAACTTGACAATGTTGACGTTAGAAATATCGCGAACAAACAATGCGATGATGCAACGAAAGATACATTTATTGAACTATACCTTCAAGCAAAGGCAAATAGATATGACTTTTTCTTGTTCGATAAATTAACGAATGATACGAGCAAAATGTTTTGATTTTGTATTGAAAACTATATACAGTAATTTTATAGAAAATAGTATATAATTAATGTAAAAGCAGGCAAAGTACAGAAAATCTAAAGAAACTTGCACAATCTCAGGCACAATGTAAACAGCAAGTACATTAAGAACGGTGTGGTCAAGTTAATGCAGCAGAAACAGCATCCACAATTCTAAAACCAGTTACTGAACCTTTACCTGGAAAACAACCTGAAAGTAAGCCACTAACAGAAGAAGAATTTAAAAAATTACAAGAAAAAGGATTGGTTGAACTATTTAAAGAACAACAAGAGAGGTCTGAAAAAGGAAAAGGAAGATTACCAGAGGCACTTGTAGCACATATGGCTCATCCTGTTTCAAGACATGCTGCACTAGATCGGCTAATAAATAATCCACTGAAACAACAACGAAGATTAGCAATTGCATCAGCAGTTGGAGCGATTGAAAAAAGGTTAGAAAAACAAATAAAAAGATCAGCAGAAATGTTAGAGGATATTTGTGCAAGAGAAAAAGCAAAAATAGAAGCATGAACAAAAGAACATGGATTAGATATTTCAGGACAAAGAAAGATTTAAATCGGTTTTAGAAAATATAAATGACCAGACAGGAAAAAGTGAGTATAAAATTTTGATGAAAAATATGTTTTTAAAAATATGAGAGTACGAGATGTTAGAAAAGATAACAACAAATCCGGAAAAAAATTAAAGAGCTAGAAAAAATAAAAGAAGAATGTAAGCAATGTAAAGCTAGAAAATGTTAACATCAGCAGTATTAACAGATATTTACATTGGGTTATTGCTGATATTCATATCAAAGTTTTCAGTAGAATAAAAGAAGACCGATACGAACATGTTAACAATAATTTAAATTCTGAAGCAAAATGTCTAGATGGAAAATGTATGAAGCCTGATAAAGTTGTTCGAAAGGATATGAAACATATTCAAAGACAAATTGAATTAATTCGATTGGTTGATGATGAAGAAATTGATAAACGGTAAACTGAAAAAGTAACAGGAACTGGAGTTAAAATATTCACATCAGTTGTTGAAATGATAGGCAAATTAACACTATTGATATCATCAAAATAAACTTTAATGTTAGTTCTGAAATTGACAATGAAATTATTGAATGAAATTATTGACGTACTTGATAATTTGAGATCAAAACATTTATTAGCACCTGATGAATACGAAACTTTACACCGCAACTTAATCGTGGAAACTTATTTTTGTAAAAATATAATAATAAATGTCATCAAAAGTATTACTGTACTCTAGTCAATCTGAAAAAGATAGCGCAAACTTTTCAGTGATGTATAATCCACCAGTAGATCGGAATTATCAAAAACAATATGAAATTGGATCAATTTCCTGCACTTGTTGGAATACTATGGCTAAAGTAAAAACTGGAGTAAATGACGAATTTATGTTTGCTAGTAATAAGTCACGTTCTCCAATATATTTATGATATATATAATTTTAAATTCCACAAGGAGCTTATAATATTAGTGATATAAATAAAATAATAAAGGAACTTATGACAAAAAATAAAGGTATCACTGTTAGGTTTGATCTTACACCAAATTATAATACGTCACGCGCTAGAATGCCATTAAAAAATAAAACAGTTGCCTTTTAAATGGAAACAAGTATAGCACAACTGATTGGATTTAAACATGATATGCATCATGCACCTTCTGACGAACATGCTATTACGTTTGACGGCGAACTGCCAGTAAATATAACTGATGTAAACTCAATATTGATAAATTTCTCAATTGCATCTGGTTCTTATTTAGCTAAAGCCAGTAAAGGGCAAACTATATATAGTTTTTACCAGAAGTTCCAACATAATCTTTTATGCAAATTAGTTTGCGTCATATTATTTATTATCCGATAAATGTTAAAAATCAAATAACAGAAGTAAATATGCAATTGACAGATCAATCTGAACGAAAGATGGATTTAAATAATGAAGGTTTTACTTATTACCTGCCCTCGCGTGAACAACAGTCTTAGGTCGATCTGTCGCAATAGTTTCAGCGTCATTCAGTGATATGTCCAGCGTTCTCCTCTCAGATCTTCAATGAAGGTGCTTCGCCATGTAGTTCGGGGGCGGCCTTTTTTTCTTTCCTGCGATCTCCACAAGATGCCGTTTCTTGGGTGCCGTGCGATTGGTTGCCGGAGTATGTGGCCTGCAAAACGTAGCCGACGCTCTGTCACAATGTCGTTGAGAGCACGCGTGCCTGTTCGTCTATAGATCTCTTCATTTATAGTGCGATCTTTGTATGAGATTTGCAGGATTCTACGCAACCATTGCTGTTGGCGACATTAAGCCTATTTGCAATCCGGGCCGACGTCTTCCACGTTTCACATCCATAGATTGTAAATGGGACAACGATGATATTAAGTAGCGGGATTTTTGTTCCTACCCTAATTTGTGTGTTGCCCAGATTGGTCGAAGCCGTTGAAAAACTGCCCTGCCTTTGCTATTATACAAGCGACATTGTGGTAGGCTTCGCCATCGTTGGCTAGGATGCTGCCTAGGTAGATGAATTGTTTCACTTCCTCAAGTGCGAACAACAGTAAGACAACAGAATTATACAACCCCAGATATAATGAAACAGAAAATGTTTGTAGAAAAAAATATTAGGAGGATTTTTGGGAAATATATTTGCCAAAATTATTGAAATATTACAGGACTAGCACGTAAAGTTGCATCAACTGCACTTGACGCATCAAAAGCTTTTACAACTGGAGCTTCATCTGCTGCTGAAAATGCTGTGTGACAAAACATATCTGATAAAATAAAAGGCGCACCGCAAAGCGGTACACCGACAATCAAACAAGATATTTCAGAAATCGCACCAACAAAAGAAACTCAAACGCACAATGATGACAAAATAAAGCTATTATCACCAAAAGGCGAGCAGGTTATTTTAATATCTAAAGTTATTGTGTGACCTAATAATAAAAAAATGTCTGTGAAAGATTATCTCGATTTGGCAGAAATATATGACACAGACAACACAGTAATGGAATATGAATATGTTGTATATATTGATGAAAATTCTAACGAGCCTAATGTTTCCTATGAATAGCGATTGTAACATTTGGTCTAAAGATAAATATAAAGCTTAACGAAAAACGGCACGAAAACGACAACGACTAAAAAGCGACATGACAGCGACAAGGTGGATTTCTTCCAATAGCCCAATTACTAGCAGGATTAGCGGAAAGTATATTGCCAGGTCTGTTAGGGCGAGGACTAATGCTGCCAGGAACATGGAGATAAAGTCTCCCGCGTTAAGTAACTTTGATATACTTGATAAACTAAACAAACGTGAAAAGTATATGACGGAAGTTATTCCAAAGATGAATTTATGATGCTGACAACGCAAGCGACATCGCCGCTAGGTTCGTGTGTAAGAAATATACAAGATTTTAGTGATGGATCTGGCACACATTGGGTACTGGTTTTGATAACAATTATTTTGACTCTTTGAGAATCGCAACAAGTTACTCAGTAAATGGATATATGCGTTAAAACAAATTAATAAATTATTCAAGTAATCAAATTCAGTCAGTTGGAACTTCCGCTTGTGGATATTACTGCATAATGTTCATTAAACAGATGACCAAAAATGCAAATGTTTTAAAGTTTACTTTGCAATATGAAAAACATCCCTCTTAAGCTAATGGCGAGACAGCAATAAAGTTTTCTAAAACTTGCAATTAATTTTATCTAAACTCACTGATATATAATGTCAACATATTGTCTTAAGAGTGCAACTAAAACAGAAAATAAAAAAAGCCAGAAAAAATAAAAAAAATGATGAAAAGTGATTTTGTCATCTGTAGAAAAAGAAAAAAGTATGTTTTGCCAGCAGCAAAACTGTCCGGAGTGAGCTGCCCGCCATACATGGTAAGGGAGATTATTTTAGTAGACGACTGAAACAAAAATTATGTATTTTTTGGAATTTTTTTTAAAAATCACTAATATTTTTTTAGGTCAAATCCCATGGTTTTTCAATATAAATTTGATCATTTGTTTAATATTCTTCAAACACAATTATGATTTGTTTATTGCTTATTGCTTGATTTTGCTCGATCTTGCATAATTTTGTACGAAAAATACTAAAACACGATAACATTTATATAAAAAACCCTGGGGGCTTGACCCTCAAAAACAAGGAATTAGACTAAAAAACAACCCTAAAGGACATTCAAAAACGTCAGAACTCGACCAAACAAGTAAGTTATTCCGATTTATGAAGAGTTTGTCAGTTATAAATAAATAATGACGTGAGACTGCGATTGCGACAGATGTATCCCTGGAGCAAAATAAAATTATTACATATTGCTAGAAATGCAATAACAGAGAAATAATTGGAGCGGGTATAGATGTACATAAATTTATTGACAAACTGCCGAAACCAAAAGATGGATGGGCATTTTCAGGCGATAAATACAATGGACCTTGACGAGCTACTTGACGAGAATGATAATCCACTGCCATAACAACAACCTTGCAATTAGGTTGACGCAATGGCAATTCGTTATGATATATGCTACAGAGGTATTGTGCTTTTTTGCAGCGAGCAAAATAAATACAGACGAACTACGTGAAATGAAACCCGTAAATATGCGAGAACGTGTTGACCGAAGGGTGCTCCAGAATTTTATTGGAACAAATTATAAACTCGGTCTCGTTTAGAGACTTATACGATGATCTGGCAGCCAAACTACATAGACCTAAAAAATGTTTCCCGGACGTAATGTTGTTTCAAATGCCGTTGATGACTTTTGGGCGATAGATTCAGTTGATATGTCAAATCTATCTCCGTTTAACGATAATAAGAGAATTATTTTTAATTTTGTCGATGTTTTCAGTAAATATGCGTTTAGCGTACCAGTTTTGGATAAAACAAGGACCTCGATGACTTATGAGCTAAAACAAATAATAACAACTACAGAAAGAAGACCAAATAAAATCTGAACTGAGCAGAGTTTCTTTAACAAAAAAGTTCCAGAAGTTTTTGGAACAAAAAAAACGTTAAAAATTACGTTACAGGAAATGGAAAAGCGTTATTTTCGAGCGATTTAATCTTATGCTTAACGAAAAAAATATTTGACAAGTAAAAATACGAATAAATATATTGACAAAAGACAGAAAATTGTTGACGAATACAATAACACGAAACATAGAACCTTTTCACTAGGCAAAAGGAAAATGTCGCCATACGACGCGATTGCAAATCCAATACTAGGAAACGAAAACATGTACCGCAGACATAAATTTAAAGTTGACGATAAAGTTAAAATTTCTTTGACGATAAAAAAAACATTTGAAAAATGTTACACTCATAACTGGAGGGAAGAAGTATTTGTTGTTGATAAAGTACTTTTAACAATACCAGTTACATTCTAGTTAAAAGATTTGTTAGGTGAGCCTATATCTGGCATATTTAGGAACAAAAACTTTAGAAAACAGAACAAGATGTATTTTGTATTGATAAAGTTATTACAAAGCATGGCAGCAAAGGTTCAGTAAAATGACGCGGGTATAGCGATGAATTTAGTAGTTGGGTACCAACTAAGTCGATTACATCGATTGAATAATATTATTATAAATTTGTTCATATTTTATTAGTACTGACATACATTTTACTGGATTATGTAAAGAAATTAAATGTGATTTTCTCTCATGATCAATTGGCATTAAATTAAATATTTTAACAAAAATAAAATCGTATTTTATATTTCTTTTTTTTGCCCGGGTACTTTTACCTTTAGAAAGGGATTTTTATAAGTTGCCAAAATATTTGATGTTCGGCGACACTAAGATTAAATTTTAATATTTTTTGGCAATATGGTACTTAACAATATATCGCGTAGTTGTTGATCTGCTTATTTATTTTCTTTCTAACAACAATTTCATATTAATCATTGTCATAGTTATACAAAACATAATTATCAGTATAACCAGCAAATCTATTATTGGTGATATTTCTGATGTAACAGTAGGAACTGAAATAAAATCTTCTGAACATAGCTGGACCAGTCCCTCAATTAAGCTCATTTTTATATTACTATTCATATAACATGTCCGGAGAATAAAAATATCATCAGCTAGTTAGAATACTAAACAAGAAAGAATTAGCTGAAGCAGTTCGAAATTGTTTGTTAAAACACAGTTTTTATTTTGTTGATGTTATGATAACATTAGACAAATCTGATAAATATTTGTTAACTGCAGCAAATATAATTGATGCGATTAAGATGAAGACGGAACGAGTTAATCGCTACGATGTCATGAAATTTAGTCATAATTGTCATATCAGAAACGATATAGAATATATTATTATTTATCGTATTTAAAACGTATTTAAGCCGTCGGCAACATGTTTTACTCATTCTACAAATTTTAAAATATTTTGCCGCAGACGCATTGATCTGAATTATATTTCTTCTCCAGTTTCGAGATTTATTGAAATTATTTGTTTAGTCGGATTTTGAAAATTATAACCGTTAGAACCGGCTCCACGTCGGCCATTTTCTTTTGGCGTAATTAAATCTAAATTTTCCAGACTATTATTTGTTTTAATTTTATTAGTATGGTCGATAACTAACCTATTAGGTATTATCCCGTTAAAAATTTCATAAACAAAAGGATGGGATTTATAGTGGATTTGTTTATTTTTTTGTAATTTCGCAATGCGTCTGGATATTAGGAAAACCTGACCGAGTATCAGCCAACTGTGTTCATAACTTTTTCTGAATGTTTACTTGCGATGAAGTTACCATCATACACAGCTCGTGCTTACATGAGTCACATTTAATATTTAAGTAAACACGATGTTTCTGACAACATATTAGACCCATGTTAACATAATCATAATAAAAATTACATTTAATTATATAAAAATGAAATAAAAAGATTTATACCAAATTTATTTCTTCACACACACACACGCACGCACGCACGCAATTTAACTACAGGGTCGTAACACGCCAACAAACAAAGCATAAATAAAATCTTTCCTAAACATGTTTCTTATTTCTGCATTATCACCCTGTACTGAAATTACCAAACCAGCCGGTGTTGGTAAACCTACAGCTTTTTAGATGATATGTTGATAGCAAAACCTAACGCATTTCCAGCATATAAGTTGTACTTTGGATGTACATGATAAGTTTCATGCTCTTCCGCAGTCAGTTGCAGATATCCAAAGATTTATGTCATTATACTATATGGCTTGTCATATCTCTAATTAAAAACATTCAATTAAATATAAAATACTACTATATACATATAGTGCTAAAATTGCGAGACTATGCTAAAAGGAGCATTATCAAATCTGAAAGAAACTGATTCAGTATTTTCATGTTATGATAACAGTTATAAACTTGATGATCAGAACATTTTAGCCAAATTTATCTCCACAAATTTATTTCATCTTTTACAACCTGTTATAGCTTGAGAAAAAGCTGCTCATAAAAGCATCAAACTCATGGTCCAATATCATACGAGTTTATCAAATTTACACGCAGTTGAGGATGTAGTTTTCGAAACAAAAAGGTTTTGACGGCGAAATTTCGGAACCCTATTTAACAGCTAAATCTTGAAAGACATTAACGAGAACAAACATTGCCAAGGTGGCGGATGAAATACATCAAACAATAAATAAAAAATTAGAATAATTTACTTCGTCAGGTTTAGGTTGGAAAATATAAATGATACAAACGTGTTTTTGCACACAAAAATATAACGTACTTTGAGGTAGTTTGTACGTCGATCTCCCTCAAAATTATAAACAAAGAATGCTGTTTAAATGTCATAATTTTCAGTGGTCTATTATTTCTGCATAATTACAAAAATAACAAATTTCTGATCGCGTCAACAAGTATTTTCCGCACAAAGACGGACGTGATAAAATGTATTCCTAATAATTTTGAAAGCTACATGTCAGTGACGCTCGGAAATTACGCTTTTTTGACAGTATGCAATTTATGGCAGCATCGTTAGACAACCTCGTTAAAGGCTGCAGCACTTTTAATATTCTACAAAGTTGCTTCGGAGAAAAATATGTCGATCTTAAAAATGATATCTTTCCGTACGAATATTAGATTTATAGCAGATTTAATGAAACTTCTCTACCCGACAAATATAATTTTACTCGCAGCTAAAAAAATGAAAACATTACAGGTGACGAGTAAAAATATGCACAAGATATGTATAATAATTTTGCCATTAAACCATTTGGTGATTATCACGATTTATATCTGAAAACAGATGTATTATTGCTAGCAGAATTTTTCCAAATTTTTCGTTAAGTTAGTCATGCAAATTACGTATTAGACCCTTTTTAGTATTATTCTGCTCTAGGTTGTCTTGGAACACTCAACTAAAAGCGAGCAAAATAGAATTAGATCTCTTAACAGATGCCGATCTGTATAACTATTGAAAGAGTTGTCATTGAGGAAGTAGCGTTATAGCAAAAATAATGCAGTAGTTAATAAAACAAAATATCTCAAAAGTTATGATAACAATCTCCAGTCGAGTTACATTCTTTATCTGGACTGTGTTAATATTTATAGATTAAATTTGTCACAGCCAATGCAATTTGGCGGGTTTCATTGGATGGCTCCAGATAATTTCTAAAAGAAACAGAAAAAAATTCTTCCAAAATATATTTCATGTTTTGGTGAAGTTGATCTAGACTATCCTTGTTCGTTACATGATCTACATAACGACTCTCCATGTTGAGCAAATTCAATTATAATTGATTATAGTTTATCATCGCCTCAATAACTAGCAATAATAACAGCAAACATTTATATCGTTGATAAAATAGTTACAAATTTATTAGAGAAAAGAAATTACGTTATGTCTTACAAAAATATAAAGAAAACAGTAGATGCTGGACTAATTCTGAGAAATGTCCATCGCGTGTTAACGTTCAATCATTCGCGGTGGATGGCAGATTATATTGAATTAAACACGAGACGTCGTGATGCGACTAAAACCGAATTTGAGAAAAACTTTTTCAAGTTAATAAACAAATCGGTGTTTCGTAAGACAATGGAGAATATTTGTAAACGAGTTTCGAAATTGTTAATGACATAAATCGCATAAATAAAGTAGTTAATGTTGATGGTTTTGTTAGCATTAAAATATTTACTGAAAATCTTGCCGCAATAAAACGAGGAAAGACAAATTTTTAAGTTAAATAAGCCTATTTATGTTGGAATAATAAAAACTATATTTGATTAATCAGTTTATTCACCATACAGTGGATGTCAAGATAATTCGAATAGGAAAGTTATTGAAAAAAATGAGAGATGAATTATGTTCGTACTGGTGCGTGTTTGTTAGACTAAGAAGCAAAATGTATGCTGTGATATTAGACAACACTAAACTGAGAAAGAAAGCCAAAGGTATCCCCCGCTGATATATGAAAAAGATGATGAGTTTTGACGACTTCAAAGCAGCTATAAACAATAGCGTCAGTTGTATCAAAACTAATGTCATTAGAACGAATAATCATACCTTGAAACGAATACAATTATAAAACATGGACTAATCAATTTAGATTATAAAAGATATTGAGGATACAGAAATAATACGCTCGCACTTGGACATTATTTAAGTAATATTGTCTAAACGTCAGAAATAATGTTTGAAAACTTAACACTAGTCGATGGATTTAGTAGCAAAATAAAAAAAATAATGGTCAATAACCAGCAATTATCATTTGAATTTAATGATGAAATTTCGGGTATTTGTTTTTAGTAAATTTGACAAATCAAGCTTTTCCTTTTCGGAACAGACAATAACAATTGTTTTCATTATCTCGACAATTTACGAGAAGCACTTTCATTAAAATATGAAAATTTCCATATTCCAATAAACCAAGGTCCGTATACAAAAATCAATACCGACCCGGACAGGTAAAAGGTTTTTGAAAAAGGTTGTTAAGTATCTTCTTAGCAAAATAGCTATGAAAGAACTATTCGAAAGTCACCATAAGGTATCTGACAGAATTAAATTATTGTGATATAATCATGATAGCAAATCATACTTGGTAGCTAGTGTTGACATGCGCGACGTTGGGCCAGAAATAAAGTTCTGTATACTACCACTACATCTGTTTAGAAAAGAGATAAATATTGGTATATCTTAGTTAAAATCGTTCGTAAGTTGTCGAACATAAAATATATATTGTATTATTTTTTTGTTATTTCTTCGCTAATGAAATGTAATAGAGTTGTAAATCTGATAGTATTTTTAAGACTTACAAATCATAGTAACAGTTATGTATTTGCTAAAGTAACTAGCAATTCCTTTTACGTATATAACATATAGTTACTTATAGATTCTCAGTTACAAGTTAAGTCCATCAGTATAGACTCAATCTCATTGTGTATTATACGATAGCATATTTTTGTCTGTGCAGTTTTGTTATAAGTCATCTAGTAAGACAAACAAGATAAACTCTAACCTGCAGTCGCATAATGCTATGACATACTTGTATCCTTTTGTCCGTAGTTTAGTCTCACCTTAATCCTTAATTAATCTTGTATGTAACTTACCAGTAGCTTCTCATGGGTCGGTGGTTCTTTTCAGGTTTTCCCTGGGTTCTTCATCCACCATTTATATTGGCACCGTTGAATAGCCTATCTTGTGCTAAAAATGGCGTTAAATCATACACGACCACTGGTGGAAGATGGATTAATGATATTACACAATGCACTACCTTGTGGTAAACTATGGTGTGCTTACTTCAGGGGCTAGAGCCAGGTTTGGCTTGAAATTAATTTTCCTGTAGCAGTGGCCATATTGCTAGTATTTCTGTCCAGCAGCTAAATATAAGATATTGGATGAAACATTAGGCAGCCTAGAAATGTTATCAAATTATCCATTACAAATTTGGTAGCAATATTTGAAGCAATTGTTGATAAATTAAACAAAACACATATTTTTCTCACTGAGCAATTATTATTCAGACCCCTGTTAGTGGTCACTCTAAATAAAGGTCATCTGTTCATAATGTTAGAATATCTCCATCAGTTCTCCGCCAATATAAAACTAAAATGATCAGAATCCCTACTCATCCAATCAATATTAAACCAAACTGATTAGAATGTGCCTGAGATGCCTGACCTTAAATGGACTTTGTCTCATTACAAATGAACAGACTGCTTCAGAGTCTTATATTTGCTACAATTATTCAGCAGTCAACAAACTTAGAAATGGTTATCATACAGTTATACACTTCATTCAAATTCATATTTGCATGCTTATATTTATTTCCTTGTATGTAGATACATTAACTGGAATAAAAAAGTATGTTTTAATTCATAAATATTACTTAATTGGTTGGTACTAAATCTCTAGTAATACAACCCATTTGAGTATGCTTTTTTCAGCTTTACAGTACTCATCAAAATTCAAGACTTTTAATCTCATTACTTTAACACTAACACCTCTCTATCTTTTGAAACACTATTACTTGTTACAGTAATCTGATTTGTTATCATCACAATATTCCTTGTTAGCTTTACATGGTGTGATCTACTTTGTTCTTTTCATTTTATTGTTCATGAATGACATATAATGCATATAATGGGTTTACATGTATAAAAAGGAAAATTCATTATACATTATGTTTACTCGTCTAGAAACACCAAACAGAAAAATGCTTTAATCTCGATCCAGATGATAAGTCAGAGATTATCAGATTTATCAGATGTTCCATGTCAGTTCTTATATTTTGTTGAGTTGTAGTTTTTCTAACAACAACATTCATTTAACCAAACTACTGTACCAACCATCAAATGTTTTGTGATAGTCAAAATGAAATATCGCCTAATAGGTGTGCTGATACTTAATAGAGTTGTTTCCCTTTGTCTATATACAAATACATAAATAGAGTTTATAATTAGGGTAATATGCAAGGGCTGTATCACTGGCAATTGGAATAGTTTTCTTACTGGATATTTATATTTGTTTAATTTTTCTGCTTTGAGAATTATATTATGAATTACTTTAACTTCTTTTCCTTTTTCTGTAATTGATGGACGATATATTTTGCTGAATAGTTTGTGATTTTTCATAATATTTATCAACTGATCTAGTGACCTAAGCAGTCAGAGTGTCTGTCTGAGATGGAGGAGGTAACAGGTTTGAAACCCATCTAAGTGGTCATACCAAAAACTTATAAAATTGGTGATTGCAGCTGCCTCATTTGGTGCTCATCATTAAGAGATGAATGGATGGTCTGGTGTCAGGATAATGTGAGTTGGTGGAATAAGATACCACATATCTGTGGCATAATGCTGTAGTGCTAGACATCACTGTAAACTGCCACACTGCAGACATTGTAGCAATATGACTGGAAAATTGCTAAAGCTACAGTAAAGGTCCAAAATTACCAATCCACAGACATATATATGCATAACAATTATGTCAAATGCCTCTTACATGATATAAATAAGAAGTATGTCAAATGTCTATTACATGATATAAATAAGAAGTATGTAAAATGTCTATTACAAAATATCATAAAAAGCATGTCATATGTCTACTTCATGATATACATAGAAGTATGTCAAATGTTTATTACAGGATATACAAAAGAAGTGTGTCCAATGTCTATTACAGGATATGCATACAAATGTCTATTACTAGCTATACAAAAAAGTATGTAGAATGTCTATTACAGGATATACAAAAGAAGTATGTAAAATGAAAGCATTATCATATCAACATGGAGTTTACCCTAAAAGACTTCTTATGATATTTAGTTGATCCTAAATGAAAATGGTGTCAGTCTGAGGTTCAGTATGGCCACCATGGCAGCCATCTTGAAAATCTTGCTGTTGCTATTCCTACTGAATGACAAGTTGTGGTTAATGCCATTTTCATCGTCATTAGGCTATACATGGTGTCCAGCATGATAGGTGGAGGAAGAACTTGAGAAACCCCCAGTAAGAAACTTCTGCTCTTTGAAAGCTACTGGCAAGCTTCTCACACACCCACACTGGCCATGCCCAAGACTCAAACCCACATGGACAGAGGTGAGATTGATAACAAAGGGGACCACTTGAACACCCAGCACCCAAAAAGTCATATTGACATTGGGTTTTCACTAGAAGACACTTATGATGCATACCTGGTTGCAAATGAGAATGGTGCCACTTGCATATAAATATGGCATTTATACTGACCTTTTGAAAATCTTGGTAATTATACTCCTGAATGGATGGTAATATCAACATGTCCTTTTTAACGAAATGGCTTCTAATGATGTTTAATTAGCTATAAAGAAATTGGTGCTGAATAGACACTGAATATGGTTGTCATAGTGGCCATTTTAAAAAAAATATTTTCCTCACTATTTCCCACTACTTATTCTTGTATCAACATTGGATTTTTATTAAAATACTTGATATCTAGTTTGCCCTTAATGAAGACAGTGCTAATATGACCTCTGTTATGGTCAACACAATGGCCATCTTGAAACTCTTGTTATTGCTCTTTCTACTAGATTTAGTTATATCAATATTATTCTGACACCAATAGCATGAGGTTTTCAACAGTAGATTTTTAAGATGTCTTGTTAGTTCAAAACTAAAAATGTGCCAACCTGATGTCCAGTATTGCCACAAAGAAGGTCATGCTCAAATGTTTGTTATTGTTACTCTCTTAACTGGAAAGCTATTTTTTCATGGTAACAGTTATTTTTGGTGTCTAATTGCACTGAAATGAAAATCATAACAATTTTAGATCCAATATGGCCACCACAAAGACTAATTTGAAAACAATTCTGTCAGTGAAGAACATCAAAGATACTTTCAACATTCTGCAGTTAAAAAAGGAGAGGTCTTCATTATTAAAGTATAGGTTATGTATATATAATTTGCGATATATGCTAGTTTTTTATTTCAATATATGCTATGGATAATTTTATGTTTGGACAACCTTGTCCAGAATCAAGTTCATTTTTTACCTGACCAGAATCATTGATTTTTCAAATTATGTAAACAACTAATACATAGCTAACATTTATTCTATGAATTTGGGTTAAATATTAGGATTTTTATCTTGGCCTGAGTCAAGGACATTGTCTTTGCTATGATTTTTATTATAATGTATTAATAGACGTTTTAATTATATGTAGGATTTTATCTTGTAAATATTGTAAACTTTTCATAATGAAATTCTACATTAGGTAATATTATTTTAACTAGAGAATATTAATTGTGATCCTAGATCAATTATATGACCATATAATCTTTTTTTTTCTAGAAATAATTCATTCGTTCTATACGATATTGAGGAAGAATGTTTGCTGTGTCCAGTATTTAATTTAGGCTGGAATTTTTTTTTCAGATTATTTATTCACCGGAAACACAATGTACTCATCGTCTAAAATTATGTTCTTGGAAAGAGGCATTGACTATGAATTTATAGTGATATTCAAATAAGGGCATGATCTTGGGTTGTATTATTATGATTTAATAAAATACTGTTGGCAAATCACCACGACACGGACCACCAAAGGACACGTCAACAATTCCAGCGTTAGATTTATTTTAGACTACCACTAAAGTTTATTCAGATCTTTGATCACTAGAACTTGTGACTGTGATTATGTGATTGTGTGGGATTTGAATTCGTAATACCGTATATTATCTTTTTTACATTTTCACCGTGTATTCAATGCAAATAAATTATTCGTTGAATTTTAGAAGGCTCATTGTTTCTCGCTCTATTATATTACTTACTGTGGTAAATTGGTGGCGCTCAAAACACACCAAACTCTTCCAATACGGTTCGTTGGTAGGGAATGACCTCCAGCGGTGTAATTTACCCAGTGTGGATAGATAGAAAGCAAAATGTAGATCTCTGAAGAAGTCAAACAACAAGCCTCCTTTCAATGAACAAATGAAACATTTAATCAATTCAGTAACAGAATTTCAAATGGAAGAAATCAATTTCTTTGTTACAAAAATAAGAAAAGGTGCTAACATGTACTCAATCAAAGCAATACAAATTTTCACGTTAGGATTACTTGTCAGTGACAGAATTAATTCAGTTTCATCATAGCCTACGAGTCGTGACCTTTGAGTTCAACAATGAACATAATCACCTATCTTATCCGGACATCGGATTTTCCGTTATTTCCTGCACTGCCAACCTTTCTCCAATCGTCCTTTACCTGGACCCTTGCCAGTCGACACTTGAACGATTTGACGATCGTCTCAAGACCTAGACCTGGGCTTCAGCTGGGAATTCTTCTGATAAATTCTGGGTAGAGTATGCTCAGAATTTTTTCAGGTACTTGGAATATTTACAGGAATTTTGCAAGAAATTTTGATAGGAAGCTGTTTTCTTAAATAAATAAAATGTCCCGCAATAGAGAATAGGTCACCCATTCTAAGTATATATCTATATTTGTACGTAAACCAGCTCAGAAAATAAAATGCATAATTATGTGGTACTCACGTTCAGTAATTCCTATGTTTACAAACAGAGACGGCCATTACATGTATCCTGACCTTAATTCGGGTCACGCTAGGGGTATTCTTTAGATTTCGCTTCACGCTAGCACGTCTGTGCCCGTATGTAACACCTCTTGACTTCTTACATTATTACAGTGTTAAATTACATATGGCTTAGCCCCTCAAATCTAACTATTCTAAACTAGTTCACGTGATCAATTAAATTATACGAACTAGTATATGCATATATACTCAATAAATCAATTAAATATCATGAACTAGTATATGAATATACACTCAATACATGGCATGCTAGACATATATTTAATTCATAAATATACGAAACATAACCCATCTTTATTACTCTTAATTCTTGAAAAATTCCTAAGCACTCCTATGTATCGAATATTCAATTACATGCATCATTGACAATTCTCTTAATGGACGTTCAATTACATGAAATCTTGTCAATTCATTTCAATGAAATGATAATTTAAAAATTCAAAGAATAAAATGTCGTAACTAACATTGCACTAAAACCCTGAAAAAATGAAATCATATATACAGACATCATAAAATCAATACATTTGCAAATAAATCAACAAATGAAATAGCATATGAAAAATCGGGAAATTAACATTGCGTATACCTTTGCCGTTTCTTATTCGTTTCCCACGAATTTCCAATGTACAGTTTTTCTACTACCTGAGACAATTATCTGTCCCCTTACTCAATCACAAGAACGTACTTTCTACGTTATCGGAGTCCCTTCTGACTTCTCGCAGGTGAAAATGAAGACTGAAGCAATTTTGTCTAAGTAGGACCACTAATTCCTTACAAGAGTTACGCCCTTAAGTTTCCATTAACCAATCAGAATCGACTGTTACCTAAACTCTTCTACGAAGAATTTTGATTGACGAAACAGGCTAATCATGTTGCAATTAACTTCCCTTTGACCAATCAATTATTGACCAGCTTTCCCTTTTTACCCGTCGGATTTGGAAAGAGTGTTATGCCAAACCCCTGTACCATAACAGGTGACTCGGTCAAATTTCGTGGTGTGGAACGAATTTCCTTTGACGTTCAGAGATGAAATGAGAATAACCATATAACTGTCCCTAGCCCTTTCTACTTTAATTAAGTTGACTTTGGTACAATACATTTAATCAATACTTCACAATTCGACACATCACACTTATTTTAAGACCATGGATGTTATAATGCTGACACTATAAAGCTTACAAAGATGAGAAGCATAGTTATGCTAAACAATAAAGATATTTATAAATCTACATCACCTTTTTACAACACGTTTAAAATGACGTCATTTCAAGATTATGTTGTTTCTATAAAAGTTGTTTTTATTTTTCAAGGTCTTCAGTCTTTTACACCAGAGTATCTGAATTGTTTACAGTTTATCATAAGTAGTAAATGAAGAAGTGAAAATATTAAAAATTTGTTCATAATATTTTGAAAAATATTTTCCTGATGTTGGTAATTTGATATAACATTATGTTGCATACCATTTAGTCTTCACATTTTGTGATTTTATACCACTACACAAATTTTAATGTGCGTTTTTTATTTTATGAATGCAAATAATTTTAACATGGTACTTGTTATATATTAATGTAATGGCAATTCGTTAACCTTGTTATAGTTTGTATTAATTTCTGTTATATTTGTTGTATTCTATGCAGTGGACGTCAACCTTGTGAATGTTTAGTAATTACACGCGTATTTATTTTTATTGTAGTACTAAAATTTAATCTAGTTCCTAGCTAAATGTGTCCCCTAAATAAATTATTATTATTATTATTATTATTATTATTATTATTATTATTATTATTATTATTATTATTATTGTTATTATTTTTATTATTATTATTATTATTATTATTATTATTATTATTATTATTATTATTATTATTATTATTATTATTATTATTATTAATGATATTGTTGTTATTGTTTTTTGCTGCTGCTGCTGTTATTTTTAAATTCCTTTTACTGCTTACTGAATATCAGCTGATATACTGATGTTTGCACACTTTTCTATTATTTTTATGGACCCCAATGGGACCGAATCGTATCATGCGCTTTTGCCTTGACCAATCAGTGACATTATCACCCCTGTTAAGAATTATTGGTTTGTGTCTTGGGTTGGGCCAGTATGGGAATATTAAATAAAGCTAGCCATTAGCTTTCTGTTCGTCTGTGTTTTCGAGGGATTATCCTGGTACCTTCCTCCACCAAATAACCTGTCCGACATGTAAAACATATCATGTGCTGAAAACGACATTAAACCCATAACAACGACTATTCTTTTCATGTGTTTTGCTTTAGTTATTTATTTAATTTTTGTCACTTCATATATCTATTTCTATATAAAAGCAGCTTAACAGAGAAGAACGAGATAAATAAAATTGCTTAAACGGCAATATAGGAGAAGGAAATCAAATTCATCCGACTGCCTCTCATTGAAAAGACTACATGCCTTTTCCAATTATATTATCTCATTAAAAACATGAAATTTTTTAGATTTTGAGGTTATGGACGAGGATGCACATAACAATATTGTGAGGTAGTGCTAAGGAAAGCAGTAGGCCCACTAATTAAAGCACTAATTACTTCCTCAACATTACTTTCTTACGGGTAAATACAAACAGTCCTACACAAGCTTAATTAGAGGCCAGCATGACTTTAATGGCATAACATGCAGTACGTGTGAGACTGAACCTGACAGATGGTACGCTTCTGTTAACGACGTTTCAACAAGAAATAAATAGGAAAGTATATCTAGTGAGCATTGGGGTACCATATAATGAACTTCCCGTGCATTCTAATTTACCTCTGTGAACAAGGTATAAATCAATCGTTCGTGCATACGAATTCATTAGAAACCTTGAAATATTTAAATTGCATTGACGATCTAAAATGGAAAAAATTAAGTTTCATTTTTTTTTGTTATTTCATTTGTCAGTGATACGTTTATCCATGGGCTCATCAATTGACAATTCCATCAATTCAAAATCATTTTATGTCTGTAAACCGATTGTTCATTGTTCTCTATCATTCATTGCTGTGGATTATTCGTTATTTCTTTTGTTCGTTTTTTTTGTCATTCCTTTTTTGTGGAGGAAAAAAGGGATAAGAATATTAATGCGGACACAAAAAAATAATTAGGAATATTGATTTTTTTTATTTTTGAATTTTTGTAATGGAATATAATTTTGAAAGTTATTGTCATACACCGTAATGGATAAAATATGCAGGGTTGCAGACAGTAAGCCACCATATATAATATTTTCAACTGCTATATAAATTCTCTGACTAAATTATATCTGCTTCGTTTTTAGAATTTGTATACATCGCTTAGTTTTGTATTTGATGTTTTCTACGGTTTAACATGTCGTCTAATTATAAATTTTCGTAGATACTTTCTAAACGATGTGACATAAATATCGTCAGTCTTATGAACCAACAATATCTGCAACTCTATTATAATATTTTGTACCTCTTTTCCATCTGTCTGTAGTATAGATTGTAAATTAAAGTTCAGTTTCCAACAGTAATGCCATAATGTATGCATGTATGTACGTATGTATGTACGTATGTAATGCCATAATGTATGCATGTATGTACGTATGTATGTATGTATGTATGTATGTATGTATGTATGTATGTATGTATGTATGTATGTATGTATGTATGTCTGTCTGTCTGTCTGTCTGTCTGTCTGTCTGTCTGTCTGTCTGTCTGTCTGTCTGTCTGTATGTATGTATGTATGTATGTATGTATGTATGTATGTATGTATGTATGTATGTGTGTGTGTGCGCGTGCGTGCGTGCGTGCGTGAGTGCGTGCGTGCGTGCATGCATGCATGCATGCATGCATGCATGTATGTATGTATGTATGTATGTATGTATGTATGTATGTATGCATGTATGTATGTATGTATGTATGTATGTATGTATGTATGTATGTATGTATGTATGTACGTACGTAATGTACGTAACGTACGTACGTTCGTGTATGTATGTATGTATGTATGTATGTATGTATGTATGTATGTATGTATGTATGTATGTATGTATGTATGTATGTATGTATGTATGTATGTATGTATGTATGTATGTATGTATGTATGTATGTATGTATGTATGTATGTATGTATGTATGTACTTACTGGCATACAATAAATAGAATGGCGAGGTGAATAAATTGCCACCAACGATACAGTTTAATTGTCGGTTAATCACATGCACACCCTAGTCAAACTGTTCTCATTGAATTGTTTGCAGCATGCGTTTGCTCATACCACAAAAATATCTCAGTCTAAGTTTTAAAATATGGTTTGGATTTTGACTTAAGGGGACATTTCATATCCATGCTATTTAGAATTTTAAGTCACTCTAAGCAAACTATTAAATTACAGTTAAAGAATTACATTGATAAATTAGTAGTGGGCCACGTTTTATAGCGCGTTTTCTAATTTACCCCGCTGACAATTTGGGTGAGGAAATTCCAACTCATAAATCATCAGTTCGCTAAGAAGGAATCGATAATGCCAATTAATTTATATTGTAGGTGAATACGGGGTGCTTTGTTGCTAGAACAGACAGGCACGATTCAGTCTGCATACTTCTCTCTGCTCTTTACAATGTAATCTCCTTGTTCTTGTTTAACTAATCAAATATTATTTCAATAAATGCTAACATATGGAATATAGTTCGAGCTGCCAAATATTTGAGACCGTCTTTTAATGGATGGAAAGGTCATACGACACATAATTTAGGCGAGTTTTTCATGCTTGATGTAACTGGTTGTCAATGCTTCCTAATAGCATATACTGACTTCGGTGCTCCTGTGACAGAGGATAAACCTTTGCCCCATCAACCACGATTTTCCTCCAATACGAATTGGATTCGGTGAGAAATGGCGGTTCGCCTTCTCACTGACAAGCTAAAGATTTTTTTCTTCGAAGGTTGTAATGTGGGGGGGGGTAGAATTCGGCTGTTTAAGGCAAGTGTTTGACTTAAAAGGTGACCTTTAAAGTAGGTTTAAATCTGTTATTTGCCTAAGTTATGATTCTCATGATGTTTAGTCTCTATGGTCTTAAACTAAATAACAGAAAAATACCAACAACCTAAACGTTTTGTAAAATTCAACAAATATATAATTTATTTCCATATAATATAAATTAAAAAAGTTAAAAAGAACTTATAATATTGTGAATTATAACCAAAATAGCCTTAAACGTTCTATTACAAGTTGAAATGTATTAAGTTTCAATTGAATTCCAATCGTGTTACGAAAAGGTTCCGATATTGAATTTGTTTATGTGCATGTAGTCTCGAATATGCTATTGCGCCTATCCCCTGGGGCGTGTTAATTTGCTTTCTGTCTTTTGATATATCACAATAATATATTCCAAAATGTTTCCTTGTCTAAAATTACTATAATTCGCAATTAAAGTTTCAGTCCAAGAATAATATTTAGCAATTTGTAACTCGAGCGGATACTAATTTGAATAAATAAATCCGCCTAAATTAACTAAACAAAACAATAAGATTGAATCTGCTTCGTACGTTAAGACAAAAATGAATAATCCAAATGTAAACAAGATTATACAGCCCACCCCCACTAAAATTTTCTGAAAATGGTCTGTCAACCAATAGGAAATTTCCTCTTCGGAAGTTTCTAGGGTAAAAAATAAGGCTACATCTATAACTCAAAATCGAAGTAAACACATTTACTACAAATCATGATCTGCATATGAATCCCGAAAAAGGAGAAAAATCAGCTTTGCATAATGTTATTTAAAAGATAAATGTCACTGGTCAGTTATACCATTAATTTGATTTTGGAAAAAGATCAAGTACAAAATGCACACACACACACATACATACATACATACATACATACATACATACATACATACATACATATATACATATATATATATATATATATATATATATATATATATATATATATATATATATATATATATATATATATATATATATATATATATATATATATATATATATATTCATCAGGAAAAGCAAACAGACGATATAGATTAAATATACATAGCAATGTACATATTATTGCACATGTAGTCAAAATGACTGACAAAACTGATACCCATGTGGATTTACTAGCAGTCTATATTTAGAAACAATACCCAACAATGAAATCGGTCTTGTTTTGAAGATGCATTTATCGCGTGTAATGGATAAAGGTCAAAGGATGGCCATTACATAAAATAAAATTGTGGACACACTGCATAATTTTCCTTTTATAAATTGTGGACACACTGCATAATTTTCCTTTTATATGAACCGTTTAATACTTTATAGCTTTCCTTCCTTCTCGTTTATTCTTAAAGATACTGTCTGTGTTTTTTCTTACTATCCTACACTTCCTCAACGGTGACACACATATTGGCACATATTCAATAGGTAATTTTGGATCTTATTGGCTGAGTTTGTTAACAATCTTAACAGCTGGATTTTAACGCAGATGGGGGTGGGGTATAACTGTAACCCCTTTGACGTAGTTTGATTTCAGGAAGTAAGGCAGAAGGGCGATATTTGGCACGCAATTTAATCCACGGGGGAGATAATTGGAATGTTTTTTTAATGCAGAGGGGAGATAATTGGCATGTTTTTTTTTTAATCAGAGGGGGAGATAATTGGCGTGGATTTAATCTAGCTTGATCGCAATATATGGTATCACGGTACTAATTGTCTGTTCCATATACCTCAATACTGATGTTTTGTACAATAAATGCACTTTCTATCCTACTTCCGCATGCTGTCACACACTGTTATAAAGAACAATGTTCGAATGCCAATTTGACAAGGTAACAACGCGGTACTGTATTGCTTTTAAGAAAGATAACTATGCTGGAACTAGACAGGGGTAAGAGTTATCTAGTCAAATACAGACACATTTTCAGCCATGTCAACCACATTCTAAACAAATCATAGAAATACAAAATATGTTCTAGATAGGAATTAAGTGAACCTTTTTTAAGCCTAACAGAAAGTACAACTCTTACATAATGCACCAATCACAGCTAGTTTTGTTGTTTCTTTCTGAATACAAAACCTTAAACTCCACCCGCCTGGGGTTGTACATTTGGTGCCGTTATACCATATAACGCGGAGAGAAGATATTTAGTACGGATGTAGCCCCTTTATCTGACTATATAACTCAAAAGACAATAAAAGTTTGCTTTTGTGGCTTAGATTCCCTCTTTGACTCGTATAAATTTGAAAATATATCAAAAATTGTTTCAAAGTGTTTGATAAACTACAGTGGAATCCCACGTTTCCGCATTTACTAGAAACTAAACTAAAACGTAAAAGTATTGGTATATCCCTAATAACAATAATAAGGCTTTCTGAATATCTAATTTATCTGAACCAATCGTGAAGTACTCCGTTGGCAATTGGCCGTGACCGATATACAAATCTTTTGTCTGCTTCAACCTAATTCGCACATATACATTTATGTGCGAAATATAACTTTTGAAAATGGTATTTCTATTTTTATAGATAGATATACTGAGGAAGTTAGAGACATTTTTAAATTGAAGTCATTCTAATTGTGACGTGCATTATTTCAGTGCTTAAAACATATATTTTTTCAGCAATTGGGATTACCTGTTAATATGTTTGTAAGACATTTGTATTTGTTTCTAAAATTCGTAAATATGTTCTGAAACAATACAATTTGTAAAATACGTTTTCACCGGAACATGTTACTAGACATTAGCATTTATAACTTGTAAATTTGCCTGAATGAATTCGTTCTCTTTCTTTCAAACTTATCTTCATTATATGTTTTCGGATATAAAGGTAACACCTATTTCGTTTTGCTCACATTTTAAGATGGAAATTAATTTTGTACAAGAATTTTACTACCTTTACCTCTTCCTGTTTCCAAAGACGAGTGTGATCATCGTACGTCTTCAAACAACTGTTTATGTATTAATTAAAATAAACAATTCAAGAAAAACAGATACTATTATTGTCACTTACAAACACTACACGACTTTGCACGAGATCTAATTATTTTATTAAAAAAAACACTGAAAACAACATATTCACGCTTGTGAGTACCACCTATTCTAGGAGAATTCTAAATAAGCTGCTGCTGCTGCTGTTGTTGTTAGTTGAACGCCATTTTTCAGCATACGATAGTACAAATTGTGGAAACTGGATAAACCGAGGTAAAATCCACCGACGTACGGGAAGCTACTTACAAACTTCCTGACATAACCACGCTGGCCGAACCAAATACTTGGACCAAAGCGGTCTAATGTGAGATGGCAATGAGCAGGACCGCCCCCCCATAGTAAAAAAAAATCTTGCTAAGACTTAGGGATCTTCATGCAAGGCATATGGACAAGAGTGTTTTTTTTTCAGATACAGAAAGGATTTATGTTATAAGAACCACCAGATGCCTGTGATCACGTAGTTCTTAAATTTAATCCTTGACCTTCTGTGTTTCCAGTACTTCCCCTGCTTTCTTGTCTTGTGATAAAGAAAACGACTCTGCCTGATATAATCCGAAGTAGTGTTTACTATTTAAAATACTGAAACGTTTCTGATAATCTAGTTTACTGTGAGAGACAAAGACACAATTTAATAGAATCATGGATTCAATACGAGTGTCAGATAATGTCCCAGACAGACAATAGTCAGGTATATTTAGCTTTTTCCGCAAAATATTCCTGAAATGACTCAATCTTACTTTCTTTCTTTCTTTCTCGTTTAAGTCGCTTGCTGCTGTGAGGCTTATACGACTGCTTACAGTCCCGGGCATGGACTGCACTCCCTCTGGGGAGTATGCCACAGTCCCGGGCGTGGTCTGTGGTCCCCCCTGGAGGGCGCCTGGCCTTGGTGCTAGGCCTTTTCCTGACCCCTAGAGATCAGGGACCTCAAAAAAAGACCCTTATAGTGTGTATCGGTTCTACTCCGAACCTGACCCTAATCGCGAAAATGGCAGAAACCGCAAACTATTCTCCCACTCGGGCCGCGACCCCCGCCCCACCAATGGCCCCAAGTTATTATCCACCCAACTTTATTTCAGTTGGGTGGATTTTTTGTCAAATATATACCAGTTTTTCCTATTGTTATCCCTATATCAATGTTGTGTAAGCCACCTGTGCAATTGTCCTAATGAGTCTGAGTTGTGAATTTGGAATGAATGTTTGTAGTTGGAATTTTGCGTACTTGGCGTACTTATAGTGTTTGCAAAAATTACCAATCTTTAGGCGTATGCCGCCTATTTAATATATTTATCACCGCTTTGGTTTGGATGGTTGTGTAATTTTGACCGCCTTGCCAAAGAATCTTGTTTGGGCCGTAGGTCTTCAGAGCCAAAATGAAGACATGGGTTGTAGGTTTTTCCTTTTGAACAGTTGGCCGCGCGGCCCGGACTGTTCATCGCTAATCGTTGTCCGTACCAGGGTTGGGGTTTTGAGACAGCAGTGGGGAGGTGGTTAGTTCTGCATAGTCTCTTGATTTGTTTTTGAAGTGTGGTCTGTTTGTGTGCGTGCTGGTTTAGCTTTTGGGATGTTA
This sequence comes from Potamilus streckersoni, assembly GCA_016746295.1. Taxonomy (NCBI): domain Eukaryota; kingdom Metazoa; phylum Mollusca; class Bivalvia; order Unionida; family Unionidae; genus Potamilus; species Potamilus streckersoni. The sequence continues at coordinate 891,164 of JAEAOA010001813.1, forward strand.
GCTTGAGCTGTCTAACTATCCCTTTTGATTGAAAGGCAATTTTGTGCTTTTCTTTATTGTCAATAAAAAATTTGTAATCTTTTCATTCTACCCTCAGGGTAGTGATGGTATTGCTTCCTGGGGTTGTCGGATTTGGGCCAGATCCGCATCATCCCTCTGCTTGTCTGTTGAATCCGCCATCTTGTTCTAGTTGTGGTTACTTCCCTCCTTCGTTGTATCCAATAGGAGCTGACTGTATCCCCCTGCCTTACATGTTTGAGAATTGGTCGGATCCAATTCTCCGCTTGGGACATTTACTGGTAGAGCTTCCAGAGTGTTGTCTGTATATGATGTTATATAATCTTTTCATTTAATCCCCCTATCTTTAAAACGACTATGGGGATTTTATATTTATTTTGGGTCTTGGTCGGATCTAAGACCCTACTAACTGAATCTCACTGCCTTTTCATATTTGAGGATTGGTCGGCTCCAATTCTCCGCTTCGGACATATACTGGTAGAGCTTCCAGTATATTAGTTGGCTTTGATGAAATGTAATCTTTTCATTTAATCCCCTTATCATTAGAACGACTATGGGGATTATTATTATTATTATTATTATTATTATTATATATATATATATATATATATATATATATATATATATATTTTCTTTTTTTTCTTTTTATTCCTCGTGGAGTAGATTATACGCTATTTCGGCCAATCGGTCTACCCCGCTCCTTGTCGTTAGGGATATCAGGGGGGGGGAGGTTCCTGAATTGCCCTTGGTTATCGGACTTGACCTATATGTCCTTGTCATGGTGGGAAATCTTAGCCTATACAGTGCTTATAGGTTTCAGGATCCACCCAGGCTTGTGCTAGTATGAGTCCTAGCGCCTGTTTTATGTTTTGGACTAGATATGATGTTTGCGAGTATGTTGATGTTTGTATGCGGGGATGGGTTATTAGGGTTTCAATACCGGCTTATAGATTCCCTTTATTTGAAATTCTTAAGAATTTTCAGTAGGTGTGATTCAGCTATCTTGTTGTTTTCATCCCTCTCCTCCCTGTGTGGTTCCCAGTCTTTTCTTCTCTATGTCTTATTATTTACTGAATAATATTGGATGATTCAGTTTTATCGTAATTTGTCTTTGTAATTTGAACAATAGTGTTTACTTATTAATAGTTATGTGGTGCGTTTGGCCACAGCTGGTTCTATTTACGTCATTCGAGTGCCAGATTTTGATTGGTTGGTGTAGATTTTGGTTTTCAATCCTTCTGTTAGTTCAAGATAGCATGTTCTTTGCGGTTTTAGAGTGTGGCTATATTGGGCCAATCAGATGTAGTCTTAGTTTAGGGCCTTATCTATTTCGCACTACCTGATTTGTAAGTTGGTATATTATTTAGCCCGATATGTTGAAAGGGGAATTTGCTGTCGGTTGGAGTTTATTCTTCTTCTTCTTCTTCTTCTTCTTCTTCTTCTTCTTCTTATTATTATTATTATTATTATTTTATTTTATTTTTTTTATTAATTAATTTTTTTTTAAAACCTTTTAATGAATATTCATGTAGTGGATGTATGATTAAGTATTTCTAATATATTGTTGAGGTTTATTGTTGTGATAAAGTATCTCTATTCAGTCTATATTTTAGGCGTTTATATTATGTATATATTTTTAAATTAAATTTATTTTCCTTCAACCTTACCTGAATTTTCATATACGAGTTGTATGGTTAAATATATCTAATATGTTGTTTGAGGTTGATGTGGGGGAGTAGTAACACTGTTCAGTCTATATTTTGACTGTTTATATTATGTATATATTTTTAATTAAATTTTCAAAAACCTTAACTGAATATTCATGTAAGGGTTGTGCGATTAAGTATTTCTAATATATTGTTTGAGGTTAATGTGTTGGGGTAGTATCACTGTTCAGTATATATTTTGGCTGCCCACGTGTTGGTTCCCGTGAGAACAAAGGGACAAAGGAATTTTCCGTGAGAACAAAGGAATAAAGGATTTTTTTTAATTAATAGATTTCATTTTTATCTGTAATGTTAAAAAATTGTAGAATTTGTAAAAGGGGGTATATTTAAATCGTTAATAGTGAAAAATAGTAGTTTGGTTGATAAATTTCAGTACTAGTTGGCTTGAGTAATTCGTACATTGTGGATTTTGTAACTACAATTAATTTATATTTAGATTTGTAATAGATTTTTATTATTTTAGTAGTTTAGTAGTTTAAGTAAATTTTACTTTACCTTAGCTTCCTAGTGCACTATCCTTCGTGTGAATTGAATCATTCAATATATCCTTAAGTCCGAGAGCTAAGAAAAAACACGTCCTCTCTGTTCCGCAGTCCAGCCAAAAATTCCCACTCCCTCAATCTTTCTGTCAATATGACTTAGAAACACGTCACTGAGCAGGGGATCTTTTGTCATCTGTTTTGATTTCTTTTCTTGTTTATTCATTCGTTATTTTTAAAAACATGACAGTCTTACATGGTACATTGTATATAACTGACAAATAAACAAATGTCAGAACCTATACAAGCATTATAGACCAGCCACTGGCTGCCCCATTGGTGGACGAAATATACCAATGAATTAAACATTTTACCCAGGAATTTCTAACAATTATGTTTTCGCAGAAGCACAAAACTGGTACCAAAATAAAAAACTTGCAAAATTGACTACTGAACAATTGTGACTGTTCTGTTTCCCGTTATACAATTTTACAGGAGTAACATACTGTCAATGAGTTTCTGGAGAGTGTAACATTTCTGTTTTCTTCCCCACCAATCTCTCTCTCTCTCTCTCTCTCTCTCTCTCTCTCTCTCTCTCTCTCTCTCTCTCTCTCTCTCTCTCTCTCTCTCTGTGAAACCATACAGTTGGAGAAAAATAATAAAAACCATATGCGTAGAGAAAACAAAAACAAACCTCAAATATAATTAGACATACGGGGGTAACTGAATCTGCGATCTGCGGTCATTCATTTATATTCCCGCCCCGAAATCGCAACACACATGTTTACAATAAGTTGAAATGCATGTCCTTGAACTTGTACAAATTAGCAAGGTTTATTTATAGATTCGTGAAGCCTCACCCTGAACTTTGCAATCAGTTGATCGTGCTCATATCAGGAAAGTGTGAATAAGAAAGTCTTGAAATACTGAACAAACACTGTATGCTTTATAAACTTATCACCTTCAAATTGTAAACTTGAGGAATACTTAACACACCACAAATAAAAAACATTCCCACGACTCAGGCAGCTCCCTACAGGACAACGGACAAATGAATCTAAAACTAAGACTGACCAGGATACCAGAGCTTCATACAGATGAAACGAAAGCAAAAGACGATAAATAAACAACCCTCGGACCAGGTGGCTAAATCACAATTAACACAAACCCTGCCAACACCATAAGGGCGCCACAGCCCACTTCAAATAAAACTTAAAAGGCACACAACAAACAGCATTTATAACACAAAGGGGAATAATAAGGACAAAAACTCCAAGAATATGATATGGGCCGTCCTAAATTTAAACCTATATGACCACATAACACTCAAAACGCACAACACGGGATCAATAGAACGACTCAGGCAAAGTCACTTCACGGGATAAAATAAAATGTGTGAGATCGGCTGCAGGACAAATAGCTCTTGCAGACGATAATACAATCTAATGTTTAAATGGAAGTGTTCGAACCAAGATTCGGGTAGGCTCTAACACGAACTGAGGGGACAACACAGCCATCAACAAGGGACAACTCAATATAACAAATTAGCAAAACAAAACAAAGAGCAACCTTGTGCAAAATTAAACACAAACAAAATTGAATGGAAAGGGTACAAGAACACAAAAAGGGGAAACTCTTTAAGAAAACAGGGTGTCACTCCGAACCCTTATCACCTATGTGCTGGGACGAGCGAGACTAGTGTCAACAGGAATAAATAGATTCGTCATCTGTTTGCATAAAAGGAAACAGTTATTTTAAACAATTTTATTTGGAAAATCGGTATTTCAGGCTAGAAATAAACAAGCGGGGTTAATTAGCAAAGAGCATCCTTTATGGTACCTCTGTTTAGAATTAGTTCATCTTAGATTATATAGTTTAGCTCCATGTGAGATAGGCTCAACAATCTCTTCTGTGCCTTTGCCATAAAACTTCATTGAGCTGCCGGAACAAAAACGCCAACAAAAAGACATGTAGTTTACCCTTTTTGAACTGTTTCCAATCTTGTTCTTCTTTCTTTCATCCATTTTTAACTCTTGTTTGTAGGGTGCATCCTCGCACAAATTCATGTTACTTTGATGTTATATTTTGGCGGCCGATATAGGCCATAGTTGTCACTAATTTCGCGTTGGATATAAGCCGATTCTTTCCCTGAAGAAATTCATGTTTTGCGACTAACTTTGTGAAAATGTTTTGGATTTTGATCCGTTGTCCATATGTCTATATATATATATATATATATATATATATATATATATATATATATATATATATATATATATATATATATATATATATATATATATATATATATATATATATATATATATATATATATAATTGTCAGATTGTAACGATTATACGATAATTGCGAGAAGTCTGTGGTTGGAAGCTATTTCTCACCCGAGTAATCTGGTTACACAATTTCTGTGATCATAAGTCATTGCCTACAGTGTTCACGAAACCTTATGACAACATGCATTATTACCTCAAATGGACCCGGACTAATTTCCTAACATCGGGAATTGTCTGGATTTCGTTTAGGTATACTTGTTTAGTAGTTTGAGATAGGAGTACTCTATTGTATTAGGCAGTTGGGTCTTGTTACTTTGCATTTCATAGTGTGAAGTGCCAGTGTTTGACGCAGAAGGCACAAATGTGAATAACAAAGAGCTTGCAGATGTGAACATCGAGTCACTGATGAATTGTGATTAAGAAGGATTTATTGAAGAAAACTTTTTTCCTATATGTTTATTATTGCGAACTTGAGAGTTTGCCGTAATTGCAGTCTGACTTCAGCAAATCAATAACGTTCTGTTTGACATTCAAAAGGTAGTACAAAAGACCAGCCTGATGGTATATAAAATCCCTCAAGAAACTAAAAAGGCGACAGATTTCAATAATAAATATGCCAGAAACATGAAAAGCACACAAGCTATTTCATATGCATGTAATACATTAGAATAATTCATTATAGAGAATTGTTGCATACATGTTAGCGTGGACGTTACATATCGGTCCGTGCAGTGAGAGTTACAGAGGTAATCACATCTTGTGCGAGAAAGAGTCAAGTGTCAGATGCTGCACAGATGTTATCCCCACTCCTAGGAATGTGGATAAGCACACTCGCCCTTAAAATTCGGTACACAAGGGTGTGGAGGTAATTCATAGATAGACACTTAAATTTAACGAGCAAGTGTCCTGAATTTAGGTTGGTTTGGTTTGGCGTTGTACGGTACAACTATACAATGCTCAAATCTAGTAGCGTGCCTTGTCCAAGGACACACCACGGCTCTTCCCAACTTAAATAGGAACGTACGTTATATGTTGTTCACGATGGAGTCACATATATTAGGGTCTTTTGTAGCCATATTTAAAGAAAAGAAACCCTTAAATTGTAGGCAGAAAAAAAAGTGTACTAGAACCGCACAATCTCAGTTCAACAGTCTCAAAAATCTTCAACAATCATGCACGTTAGTCTTGCTCTCTAATAAGAGTAAAGCGTGTAATCAGATAGCTAAACTTCAGTCTGATAAATTTCAGTTTTGCAGTATTGCTATGGAATTATATATACCTACGAAAGACTAAGGCAGGACGTTCTATTAGAATTGTTGACATACGATGAACTAGTTCTTACATACTTCGCCCTTTGTCCAAACAATGATACAGGTCCGTGATCGGTTATCAATAAGACGTTTTATCTTAATCGAATTATCGTTCGGTGGATACGATGCAGTATCCTGTATCGGAATTATACGCATTATACTATCTGACATCACGCCGGTAATCACACTGGCCATGGATCATGTATCCATCAAAAGGGGTTAAGTCTGACCTAACAGGAGTGTTCTCATTTTGACCATCTCAGCTATGTCTGCGAGGCTAAAATATGCTTCAGATATAAGTCGGTGCAATAGTTTACAAACAAATCATATATTTTCTTCACCAGAAATTTCTTGGCAAAAAAGTAACCTCAATTATTTTGGATCACTGAGTGTATTTCTACGACTGCGTATAACTATGGATTAACAGAGATGTTGCGAAAGAAAGTTTAATTCGATTCATTTACAACTTCTATTGTAATATTGTTTTGTAATAACTAAGGCGGCTATTGGCATACATTCGAGGCATGATCCGTAGTATCGACGTCAAAGTGGCAAATTGCCTGTAACATACATATCATGGACTCCGATTTAATTTTGTGGGTGATTGAAATAACACAAGAACAGGAAGGATCGTTGCTTGTGGTTACAGGGGGTTACGAAAACCGAGAGTTCTTGTTGCTGTTTTTGTCATTGATGTTATCGTTGTTGATTTTGTTGTTGTCAGTCTCTAGAATAAAAGATTTTTAGTTGCATCTGAATAAATATGGAAATTCACCACCGCGTTGGCTTGAATCCACGACAACTGGATTCCAAGACCACCATTGTGTTGACGTTGTCCAAAACATAAGAGTTCCGCATTTGTTCTTGTCAAACTTTTCAACCCACTTGGGCAACGTAAAACACTCTGTTAAAGTTTATATACTATTAATATATTTGAAATTAATAGTTATACACATCACAATATTAATTCAGTTTTACAAATTACAATATATTTTCAAGTTTACAATCTTTATATATCACTATTTATACACAATCAATGTTATGTCTGTAAAATTGAATGGAGAAATTTAATTTCAGTGCCATGCTTTCTGGTTGATTAAGAGTACGATCACCCATGGCAGGATCAGGTGGGTGGGTGGGAGTCCCCCCCTTCAAAAAAGCACACATAGAAAAGTACAAGCACTTTAAATTTGATCAACGTTTAATTGCTACTCAGGTATGTTCGGTATCATGCCCACTTTGAGTAAAAAAATTCATAAACTTTGGCTTTTGTGACCTTTCAAGGAAACTTTTTCTTAAATAACCCTACCATCTAATAAATGACCTAATCCGGTCCTGATCGCCTGTTCCTTCTCTAATAAATTGTTCATAACAAACCTTTACTGTATTATACCTATATAAATAAGAGGATGGCCAAATGCTCGATCATCACTGACATACGATAAACTAGTGCTTGCTTACCTTTGCCCTTCTCCACACTACGGAAGAGGATTACATTAGTTCAAATCACGACTTGCGTTGCACAATAATATAATTCTATCATAACCAAGATGGTCAAAATATTCGACAAGATTCCCGAATCGAATCTTATTTCAAAATACACATAACTTAAGGTCATTTAAATATTTTTAAATATGCCAATACAATAATATATGACACCAACAAATGCTATTTAGTACTTTACAACAGTATGGGACCACTTGAGACACACCGAAGAAAAACCTGCATTAAATGGGTTACAAATATATATATATATATATATATATATATATATATATATATATATATATATATATATATATATATATATATATATATATATATATATATATATATATATAATACAATGGGTTACAAATATATATATATATATATATATATATATATATATATATATATATATATATATATATATATATATATATATATTTATATATATATATATATATATATATATGTGTGTGTGTGTGTGTGTGTGTGTGTGTGTGTGTGTGCATGACAAATTGGCGGCGTGCAAAAAATACCAACCTCTTTCACTACGGTTCGTTGCTAGGGAATGACCTCTGCGGTGTGATTTACCCAGTGTGGATAGATAGAAAGAAGAATGCAAATCACTGAACAAGTATATTGAAGAAATAAACACGACGAGCCCCCTTTCAATGAACAAATATAAAATTTAATCAGTTTATCAACAGAATTTGAAATGAAAAGAAATCAATGACTTAGTTACAAAAGAAGAAAAAATGGTAAAAACATGTTCTCAAATAAAAAAAGACAATACAAATTTCTTTAAATGTAAAATTACTTTCAACGTTAAATTGCTATCCTCATTGCCAATGAGATGTGACCTTTGAGTGTAACGATGAGAGACTTCATCACCTAATTTATGCAGACATCAAGACTTCCGTTCGTCCCTGCTATGTCGATCTTTGTCTAGCTTTTTCGTCTTGGACTCTTGTCCGTCGAACTCAGACTTATCAATCGTCTCTGGACTTAGATTTCTGCGTAGAATTTGTTCTCGTCCTGTGATTGTTCAGGGATTCCTCATGTGAATCCAAGAAAGCTGTTTCCTTCAAAAAATAAATATGTCTCGCAATAGACAATAGGTCACATTCCCAAGTATATCTATATTTTACATTAATTCGGCTCAGAAAACAAAAGGCATAAATTCTGCCGCAGTAACTTCTGTTAGCTAACTGTTATGTTTACATAAACGGTCGATGCTTGTCCTGACCTTAATTCGGGTCACGCTAGGGATGGTCAATTAAATTCAACTCAGCCGTACGAACCCGTATGTAACCCCCACTCGACTGCTGACTCTACCAATCTAGCAGTCTTAAGTTACATATGCTTAGACCCTCAGATCTAACTATTCTAAAATAGTTTACTCGACCAATTAGATATTACAAACAGCATATAGATATACACTTAAGTGATCAATTAAATATTACAAACTAGTATATGAATATACATGTAATGTTAGGTCATACTCATTTTAGACAGAGTTAATCAATAAAACTATGAAATATTACCCATCATTCCTTAAACTTAATTCATTTTAATTCATAATCACTCCTATGTATCCAAGATTCAATTACATGCAATCTTTGCAACTAAACTAATGAAATTTTAGTTACATTCAATCTTGCCAATTCTCCAAATGAATTGATAATTAGGAAATCAAAGAATAAAATGTCATGACTATCATTTCACTAAAATCCTGAAAAATGAAATAATACATACATACATCATATCAAGAATACATTTGCAAAATATATCAACAAATGAAATAACATATTAAAATCGGGAAACTAAGATTGCGTACCTTTTGCCGTTTCTTTATGTTTCCACGAACCTCACGTATAGTCCGTCTCCTAACTGAGAGAACTATCCGGCCCCTTACACAATAACGAAAACGTACTTTCTACGAATTTCGGAGTCATACTAAGTTTCCTTGCGAAAGATCGAAGACGACTAAAGAATTTCCCTAAAGTAAAATTTTTAATTTCTTACTGAGTTACGCCCATAAATCCATATTAACCAATCGGAATAGACAGTTTCCTAAACCTGTTCGTAGAATGTTTGGATTGACGAGAAAACTAAACAACTAATCATGCCGTAATTAATCATTTACTTTGAGCTATCATCTATAGCCAGATGCCGCCTTTACCCTGCCGATTTTTGGGAAAGGTCTTAAGTCATTCTCTGGTACCATAGCATCTGACTCAGTCATGTTACGTCGGCTAGAACGAATTCCCTTTTGACGTTCAGAGATGAAATGAAAATAATCATCTAACTATCTCTAGCCCTTTCTACTTTAATTAAGTTGACTTTGATACAATTCCTTTAAACAAAGCTTCTAAGAGTTTTCAAAATTCGACACATCACAATATATATATATATATATATATATATATATATATATATATATATATATATATATATATATATATATATATATATGTGTGTGTGTGTGTGTGTGTGTGTGTTCTTTTATGTTACAATGTTTTACTTTATATCCGTATTTTAATTTAGATTTGTGGACTATGCAGTCTGAAATAAAGAATTCTTATCTTATTTTAGTAATTAACGGTCCGTTCAAAAGAATAATATAGAGGTCGTATTAGATATTTCATCAATTAATGGTTAGGTAAAAAAAAAAACATCACTGTGGTCCTATTGAATGTGTCGGCAATTGTGGCAAGGTCAGTCCTAAGCGTTAACTCTTTTGATCAAGGATTATATTGCTTATCAGTAAGAAAGTCCTTCCCCGATAGGATTATTTGCAAACGTGGTATGAAACAGGTAAAGGAATTTGATTGCTACTACTCATTTACGTTACTATTCCACGCCTTTGAGTGACCAATACAAATGCAAGTGATAAAGAGATGGTTGTTTGGGAAGCGGGCAGAAAGATCTTATACAAAATAATACGATCGATCATTTCAATAACAAACCTTAAACTTTCCATATTTTAATAACAAACCTTAAACTTTCCAAACAGAACGTTTCAATTTTATTGAAGGACGAACATGAATTACCATGCGGATTTGCAACAGTTCTCAAACGTTTCAAACACAAAAGTCCGCATTGTAGAGCTGATTTTAAAAAAAAAAAATTGTACCGCGGTAAATTTCGGTATTTTCTTAACATATCGCGAATGCACAGTTTGCTATGTGTGACACAAATTTACTGTTTATGCGGCAGGGATTTGAGACGTTTTAAAAAAAAAAATTTCGGTATATCAATAGCTGGAAAAATATCTTCCTTCTTGCTTTTAGCAAAATAACAACATATTATCATAATATTATTTGAGGGAAAATAATCTTGACAATCAAAATATATAGGGTCAGAAGAAAGTGTAGTCCCACCTCCAAACAAAATAAATAAAATAAAATAGTCAGTGTCTTATAGTTGATGAGTTTGCTCTTTGTATTTTAATTGTTATATAATTCGTAATCCAGAATCTGCAACTAAACGTGGGATCATGAAATTGACACTATATAGCTGACATCCCATGAAATACATCAGAGGATTTGTTGATAAAAATATTAAGTGTAGAGACTGAAAGCCAACAATTTACTTGCTACACTGTTTCATTGATGTGTAGTGAAACAGAGAGAGAGAGAGAGAGAGAGAGAGAGAGAGAGAGAGAGAGAGAGAGAGAGAGAGAGAGAGAGAGAGAGAGAGAGAGAGAGAGAGAGAGATGCGTACTGCTGCGTGATCTCAGCTCAGTGTCAGTAATACGAATGTGTTGATCTTGACGACGGCTCAGCTGATTAGATATATATCAATGATGAGGTCAGCAAATTTGAAGACAAATACAACTAATGATAAGCAACAAATCTATCCAAATGTGTTTCGCTGAGGCTAGGGGTATTCTTCAGCATATTTTTGACTCCGCCTTCGGACCAGTAAATAAACATGATTTAAAGTCTTGTTGTTGGGCTTAACGCCATTTTTCAGCACACGATAGGCTATTCATGGCAGCCAGTATTAATGGTGGAGGAAGAAATCGGCAAATCACCGGAAAGAACCACCGACCCACGAGAAGCTACTGGCAAGCTTTCTCACATATCCACATTCGCCGATTCCTAGACTCGAACCCACGTAGACAGAGTTGAGATGGCAGTGATCCGTAACGGACAGCGCTTTAGACCACTCGGCCAATCGGAACATACCGTTGGTTGAACATCACGGAATAAACCTGCACCTGTTTATTAAGGTTTCAATTTATTAAACAATTTTGGCAATGTATTTTGTAATGTACAAACTGGAATGTGGAAGTAAAAGTCATATTTTACTTCTGGTCACATTTATGTACGAGTTGAACAATGTGTTTAGATATATTTTTTTCACTTCTAAAATACAACATTTGTGCCTCTTTATTTTTTTCTTTTCCTTAAAAGAATCAGTAAATTTTAAAATAATATAATGGCATCTGCTTACAACTTAGTAAGATTGTGCAGTTGTATTCAATAAAATATATTTATTGTCATAGTTTGATCTGCTCAAAGTCAGATCATTAAAATTCGTGTATTTAATTCCTGAAAGGTCCAAAGGTATCCTCATTTGCGGACTGATGTAAAATTACGGTAGCAATTAAGCGAATTCGTGTTTGGAGACAGTGACACCCATAATTCATTATAACTAAAATTTAATTTGCTGAACACTGTTATTGACGCGAGTTATATTTTATTTTCCTTTACACGACATTGGAACAAAAATGTGGCATATTTACTAAAACTGCTTCTTTAATGCATGAACTATTTCTGCTCTATAAATAGTTTCTACCCTTAACTTTACACACTGTATACTGTTTGAGGAAAACAAAGACGTTAGAGTGCCAAGCCTTCATATTTTTAGGGGATGACTATTAATTATGTCAAAAAATTGTAGCAATTCCCCTCCCTCTTGTCAACAACTGTCAAATTTTCAGTGACCCCTCTTCCAATACAATTGTCAAAAGTTTACCCTCCCCCTTCCAACCCGCCCTAACAATATTTTATACGGCTGGCTTTCATGCTAAGAATAGAATTATGCAAATTAAAAGGTATACAAAAAAATTTTAATACATTTTTGTTACTTGCTTAACAGATTTCACATTGACTATAACACTTTGAATTCATTACAAAATCAAGACTATATTGCTATTTTCCTAGTTTTTGATTTATTAAATTTATTGTAAAATATAACATTGTTGACGTCAATTTATCTTGAACTCCCCCAACCCCATGTCAACAATTGTCATGTCAAATTTCTTCAAACTCCCTCCTCCTATTTTGTTGACATAATTAATGGACCACCTCTTGTATTGATATTCGAAAAGAAATATATCGTGGTCTAAGCTCATTCAGGGAGAAAAATGTTATCAGGTATAAAATGGTGGAGGAAAAACCCGGAAAGAACCACCGACCGACGGGACGATGATCGCAATCTTTCTCATATACCACATAGGCAGAATTGTGTAACAGAATATTGTGGTAAAAATACTTCAATTCTTAATTTGTGTTTCTAAGACACCATTAGTTTTCTTGAGCATCAAGTATAATCCATATAAATAAGCTCTTTGACTAATTGTCCTTTTTTAGATACAGATGCCCGTGAAATTGAAAATCCAGCAGATAGCATCTCGTTTCGAGTTTTCAGGATCTAATATAATTACACAGAAACTCCGTTCGCACGACCTAAAGTTCATAAAGGTTTATCACACCGACATACTGCTATCGCGTCACGTGACAGGTTTTTATCAAAAGTAGGTCACTTTCAGTTTACGATGCCATATTTTTTATTGCTTCATCCTTTCCTTTTTTCATCTTTACAGATACATAACACAAATTCGGTGGTTCTTCCCTGGGTTTTCCAGGGTTATTCCACCACCATTAATACTGGCCGCCATGTATAGTCTATCTTGAGCTAAAATTGGAGTTAAAACATACAACAACAACAACACAATTGTTTTAAAGAGGAATGTACATAATGTAAATAATAATAATAATAATAATAATAATAATAATAATAATAATAATAATAATAATAATAATAATAATAATAATAATAATAATAATAATTATAATAATAACATCAATAATTATAGAATTCTAATTGCTTTTTGGTATACATTATTATTATTATTATTATTATTATTATTATTATTATTATTATTATTATTATTATTATTATTATTATTATTATTAGCATAGACATTTTCTTCCATTATAATAATTTTACTAGCAAAATTATAACTAACATGCTGACTGATGCCGTGTTCATGACAACATTTTATTCTTGTAATTGGCATTTCATTCCAACATGTGTAAAATAAACTGTTGTAAGATATCATTATATTCCAACTTGTGTCGATCGGGATCACGGGAATCACCATACATTCGTTTGATGCTTGTTATCTGTACGAAATAAACATCTCCCCAAAATGGTACCAATGAGTCACTATAGCGAACGGTAATTTATAACTAACAAACAATGCATCACGTAATAATAATAATAATAATAATAATAATAATAATAATAATAATAATAATAATAATAATAATAATAATAATAATAATAATAATACACTGACACGCAAGCTACAGTCGTTCCCAAGGAGCTTTTTTTTTCTTTTTCCTGCATATTTGGAAGACTCAAATTGATATTACTTAAATCCAAACCTCTACCGTTTTATATAATGCATAATAAAAACAGAAATAAAAATTTATGTTTATTAAAGGTCAATAATCGTTTATAGTTATTGTTTGATAATGATTATACTGCACTATTGAATGAACCTGCGCACTCAATAGTCTCCGTCTTTTACTTATTTGCAGTAAACATATGTTGGCTATAAATTTACGTTTCCTTTAGAGTGGACGTCTTAATCTTGTTTTAGCTAGATAATATGCTATATAGCCAGGCTCCAGTTGGCTTGAAGGGATACATCTGATTGGTTCAGGTCGCCCTTATTTACTGCTGTCTACCTCAACGCTCTCGTACATCTGTCTTGTTGAGTGGATTGGCAGTTGTATACAAAAGTAGTAGAAGGATGAAGCTCTTTATGTTATTCGCTTTGGTTTGGCTCTCGCACGTGGACGGGGCTTCCATTTGGGGCTCCATAAGCAACGCCTTTGGTTTTGGTGACGACGGTTTTGACAATCCTGTTCAGGCAGTAGCAGGTAAGTTGTGTCTAGCTTTTAAAGACATGTCCCGTTCTTCGATTATTTTTAATGTTTGCATATTCACCAGTAAGGAAACTGAATAATGGATCGACAATTATTTGCACTATATATGTTCAAAATACCCTATAAACAGGTCTCAGGGATTTATGTCCTTCATCAATCGAACTAATATAAATATGGGTCAAAGGAGAGTCGTATCCATATAAAATTTAATGCAGTTTATATTTATTTTGACTTTGAGAGTTGAAAGGTAAATGTACACTCTTTATTTGCTTCCGTTATAAATTTATATAATTAGATTTTTTATACCTCTAATATTTAATCACTATTAAAGGCATTTTGGCAACGCGACAAAATACAGAAACTGGAAAATTTCACTCGGAATATGTTGTTTTATTTATCAAATCCAGATTTAATTGTTGATGTAGTTTCTTTTTCTATTGTTCGGTTCCATTTTGATCCATGTTGGCCAATTCAGGATTGTGTGTCGTGTCCAGAGATGCACGTGACATGCGAGTAAATGTTTTCATGTTGTTAAAACTCGTTGGGTGGAAGCAAAGGGTAAGGTTTTTTGGTAGTTGTGTATATATGTGTGTGTGATTATTGTAGTAGTTAAGGTTTGGACTTGTTCAAAAACAACTATTACATCGAAACCGCTCTTCATCTAATAAATGAACATACGCTATTCATTTTTTCATGAAGCTTATGTTACAAATAAAATTAGAGCAAATCTGCATACTCATAGCAAGAAATGCAACTTGTGGTTTTATATACGTTTGCAGATGTTTCTCAAGAGTGCGTCCATTATGCCAACATTGGAAGCTGCGAGTTCTACGACTGTCTGGAAAGACGTTTTCCATGCGGAGAAAACAGCTACAACGTTAAGTTCGGAAAACACTTCTGCAGTAAAATTGCCAGACACATCCATTTGTTCACTCCAGCTGTAAGTTTTGCTAAGTAATATGTACCAGTTTCTACTCATATAAAGTCATTGCAGATTTGGTTTCCTTTGATGGCTATATACTAGTGCAGGCTTACCAAACACATAAAAATCAATATAATCATAGTCGTTCTAAATCGCATCGCTAAAAGAAAACCATATATATAATTCATTTAAAAGAAAATTCATTTTAATTCATTTGAAAGATAAATTTCCTTAATTCACATAACTCCAGTGTGAAAACGGCTGTTTTGAGTATCAGTCAGTTTCTTTTTAAATACCCTTGGTAGCTTTTACTCAGTCTTGAGTTTTGTAATGTCAAGTTCTATAGAGAAAGCTGTTACGCCATGATAATTTCTAAATTGTATATGCTTTATGTCATACCAAGAGCAA
Source organism: Potamilus streckersoni (assembly GCA_016746295.1). Lineage (NCBI taxonomy): Eukaryota > Metazoa > Mollusca > Bivalvia > Unionida > Unionidae > Potamilus > Potamilus streckersoni. Next base: position 906,998 of record JAEAOA010001813.1, read on the forward strand.
ATATTTCTCTGGAAAAGACTGGTATTAATTTGCAGGAACAGTAAAATATAAACAGTTAAACTGAATTGATTTTTGATTGGGCTAAGATTTGATAAATGTATTTTGCTTTAAGAGTGTTATATGATATGTTCAGATCATGCAAATGTCTAATTCCACCTTAATGTTTAAAACAGTTGGTTTTCCATTACTTTCAAGTGTCCATTGACGTTTTGAATTACGGAGATTCCTATAAGAGTAAATATTGTATTCTCTAACAAGCACTAATTACAATGCAGTAAAATATTGGAATGATTTGCCGGATTACATTAAAATATTAAAAATGTAACTTCCCTGCCACCCTACAAGTATTATCAATTGGAATGTCCTGCACCATTATAGTAGAATAATTTTATCAGTGTAACTGCCTTGCCAAATTACATTAATTGCATTATCAATTGGAAAGCCACGCTACATTACAATAACAAATTATCAAGGAGAAGGCCTTGACATATTACATTAAAACTGTTATCAATTAGAATCCCGTGCCAAATTGCATTATGATCATTTTGAAATGGATTGCCTTGCCAAATTACATTTTGATCATTTTCAATTGGAATGCCTTAATATATTACATTATGATCAATTTCAATTTGAATGCCTCGACACATTACATTAAAAGTGTTTTCAACTGGAATCCCATGCCAAATTGCATTATGATCATTTTCAGTTGGAATGACTTGCCATATTACATTAAAAGCATTATTTGTTGCAAGGGCTTGCCACATTGCCTTAAAAGAATTTTAATTGAAATGATTTGCCACATTACATTATGGTTATTATAAATTAGAATGCCCTGCCATATTACATTAGGAGTATTATAAACTGGAACGCCCATCCATATTACATTAAGGATATTATAAATTGGAATACCCTGATATATTACATTAAGGGGATTATCATTTCGAGTGCCTTGCTACATTAAATAAAAGTTTTAGCAAATTGGACTGCCTTCCATATCATATTAAGAATGTTATCAATTGGAATCCCTTGCTGTATTATATTAGGAGTTTTAATAATTCTTACCACGTTACATTAAAAATATTCTTATTTTTATTTTGAAAACATTGCTACATTACTATATTCAATTCGAATGGTTTGCTACATTACATTAAAAGCGTTATCAGCTTGAATGCTATACCACATTACATTTAAAGTTATATCAGCTTAATAGCTATGCTACCATACATTAAACTAATTATCAGTTTTGATGCATCGCCATATGACATTCAAACTGTTGTCATTTGGAATGCCTTGACACTGTACATTAAAAGCGTTATCAATTGGAATACCTTGCCATATTAAATTAAAAGTATTATAAACCGGAATGGCTTGCCAAATGTCATTAAAATAGAGCAAGCAAATTAATAAAGAAAATATACTGAAGAAAGAAATTTTTTTATATCACTCAGGTAATTTGTTTTTTTTCCTTTATTGATAAATGCAAAAAGATTTAAAAGGAATGAATTTGTAAATAACGTGATTCACATTTCGTCCCATTATATACAAATTTATATCTCTATTGATTTATTTGAATTGCGTATCTTGCTCTGAACAGTCCCGTTTATAATTATTCTTTCAATCAACTTATTTTCTTACATGTTGCTCTAAACATGTTTTCTCCATAAGTTGTGAAAAACAGCTAGTATTCCAATGGAAAAATGCCACAGAAAGGATTAATGAACATATAAATTTCGCCCATTTTTTATAATGTGTTAGTATGTATTTTTGTATATGTATTATCTTATTTGGCATCATTTCTTCGGAGCTCATTTCCTCATCTCATTAAGTCAAAAAAGGTATGATAAGAATAGTAATAATAATGATGATAATAATAATAATAATAATAATAATAATAATAATAATAATAATAATAATAATAATAATAATAGATAAAGAGGAGGAAAAAGAAGAAGACTATAACGATGACAATGAGATCCTAATGATTTTCAATTCAGTGCATGTGCACTTAATATCTTTCCGAGTGTGAGAAACTTGGTGATGGCAAGTCGAGTCAGAACCGCTTATGAATGGGATTGGGTTGGGTTTGGTTGATTTGTTTTTCGAACCTGAAGTATCCGATCAGAGATTTAAAGAAAATTCCACAAAATTAAGGGCCAGAAAGTTTTTGCCCCTCACCCGATATAATGGATGGTCTATGGCTGATGGTTTGCTAAATAATAATGTCCGTCAAATTTCCATGAATGTATATCTGGGATTTTTATTTTGGCTAATGTACATGTAATACTCTGAAATATCGCACGTTATATGAGTAAGTACTCGTGCATGATACAGTGCTGAGAGCGAGTTAACCATAATTTGGTTTGTGTGGTTTAACGCCATTTTTCTGCACATGATACGTGGGGGCTGGTATATTTGGTGACAGAATAACCCAACAAGACCCTGGGACGAACCACCGCTCATGGCAAACGTCTGCAATTTTTTCTCAACAGACTTGTTAGGAGTAAGAAAAACACTTGTTAATGTTTGTGCCTTACAGAAAACAAGCGGTAAATCGCTGCTTATTCTATTTGAGTGGAGACCCTTGTGCCACATTCAATCAACTGCCTCAGAAATATCATAGAATACTACAAAAGGAATTTCATTCCTTACTCATGACAAGCATCAAGATATAGTCTATACAAGTAGTTCGTAGAAGGTCTGATTTGTGTTTAAACACAATATTGATTTGGAAAAGGCAGATATTCTTGTATAAAATCCAGTATTCCGATAAAACTTATGCCTCATACTCGGACAATATGCCATTATTGCATGTTTTCAACACCGGCATTACATTAACTAATTTCCACGGATTTAGAAAGTTGATTTTTGTGTGCAAAGACCAATTGCATCAATAACATACAAGATGCAACTTTAGAAACTGAAGATAAAAGTGACTTGAACAGATTATAACAAGATCAGGCCCACTGGCCTTATTAGAATCAAAGATATAGTTAATATAGTATTACATAGTGTTCACAAACTGCAGTGAAGGATGATTCATTACTTGTGCAAATGTTAAGACAGTGTGATGCTGACCGTTAAAAATGAAAGGAGTTTCGAAGCTTCGTATTTTATTATCTTCATATGAGCACCCAGCAATCTAATTTCCATTTGGAAATAAATAAAGCGGTAAAAATATGTAATTGAATAGGTGAATAATCGAATAGTTTTTATTTAAAAAAAAAACAATCCAAAAACACTCCCAACACTTCTTAGAAAACAATTCCAGGTTGGAAGCCTTTAAAAAATAGCTACACCTATCAAGTGCTCTGTCCTATATAAAGAAGAATTTTGTGAGATGAAAGGGATATTGGAACTAAAGGGGACCTAAATCATCACCATGCTCGGTAACCACTTGAGTCCACAAAAATCATCGTTTTTACAATAGCAACTGACACCAGAAGAGTGTGATAAATAAAATATCGTCGTTTTACAATAGCAACTGACACCAGAAGAGTGTGATAAATCTATTTACACTTAACTTTAAGCTGACAGTAATATAGCAGTAATATCTTGCATTTTTCTATAGTTTTATTTTATTTATTAGGACAGACTGGGGATCTCTTTCAGGATCAAAATTTCTCAGTCTATATGTTATGAATGAAAGGACCGATAGGTGTGCGGATTTAAGATTAAAAAAGTTAATTTTCCACCATTATATAATATCTATTTCAGAAAAAAATGTTTCCAATATAGACATCCTTGAATGTTAAAGATTTTTTTTTAGACTGTATTGTCAATCTACAATCAATCCATATTAAATTATTTAAAACATATAACTTCTGATCCTTGCAGTCCAATTTTTAAAAGAATGGTCATGCTGTCTCTTTCTTTCTCTCACTAAATTAGAACTTGCATAATTGTGTACCGACATTAGTGCAAAGAAAAGGAAACAAATGACGTCAATTTTAACCGTAGTTTTTGTTCTGTGTAGATTATAAGTTTTAGGCTGTGTAAAATAATAAAACATTTTGTACAGAATATAACAAATTACAAAATTCCCAATTGAAGTATGTAGCTTTTAGCAGTTCACGTAAAGAAAGTATCATCCAGCATTTTACATAAACCATTCGCATAAAGCAAATTGAATATACAAGTCGTAATAAGCATTTAGCATATAACAATCAATATTATGCAAGTTGCTTAACGCATGTAACATATAGCAACATACATAAAATAATTAACACAAAGTATGTAGCATCCAGAAACATAATAAACAATTAGCATAAAGTACCTAGCATTCAGCATCATACATTAAACAATTAGCATAAACAGTATAGCATCTGGCATCATCCATTTAGCAATTAGCATAATCCATGTAGAATTTTATAATTCTCATGGCTTACCGGCTTTCCCTGCGATGAGGAATGTTTCAGCATCTGCAGGAAAGCAACTCTGAGCTGGAGGCAGTGCTAAAATCAAAATCGTTTTCATTTCTTTCCTTCAAAAATTTTTTCATGATTTTCAATATAGGATACACAATATTAAAGGACATAATATTTTCAATCTGAAACTTAAATAGTGATAGTGTACAGTACACCAGATATCTATAACAGTGACTTTTTTGTGGGTCAAGAAAATCTATGGTTTTTGAAATCTTTTGCTGTTGTAAGATGTCGTAAAAAACATGGTTTGGTACAGCAGGAATAGTCGCAAAAGAAACTAAAAATACATACATACATACATACATACATACATACATACATACATACATACATACATACATACATACATACATACATACATACATACATACATACATACATACATACATAGAGACGGTCGGATAGATACTTAATAATGCAAACATTTTATTTCAGGGACAAAGGTTCATGAATGAAACGAACGTCTGTTTGACAAGTCATTACTCTGACCTGTACCAGAACAGCAGCGCCACGTGCGAGCGGATCAGAGAAATCGGTGTCAATGGCATTATCAGATGCCAAGATGTCCAAACGGCAGAATATCCCACATTTTGTCGGTTTGTAGCTGAAAACACGCGGGCCTACTGGAGAATCTTTGATACCACTGATATGACAAAAATACTTACCCTTAACGAGCCACGGTAAGATATGTATGTTTTTTTTTTTACATTATTTCATCAGTATTCACATTATATAAATATTTGTATTATTTCAATATTTGCATCATACTTAATGACACAAGTCTTTGTTTATAACATACTTCAAGTTTTGTCATTTTGGTTTTCAAGGTTGCTTTATCATCCTTGTAGATGTACATTATCAAGTTTCCATTACCGTCCCAAGAAATGGGCATTATTAACTGTCCATTATCGTCTTGGTAGATGTACATTAGTAAGGGTCTATTACCGTTCTCGAAAATGTCCATTAGCAAGAGTCCATTATTATCCTGGGAGATGTGTATTATTCAGGGTTCATTATCGTCCTAAGAAATGGGCATTATTTAGCGTCCATTATCGTCCTAAGAAATGGGCATTATTCAGGGTCCGTTATCGTCCTAATAAATGGCCATTATTCAGGGTCCATTATCGTCGTAAGAAATAGGCATTGTACAGAAGCCATTATTATCCCAGGATATGGACATAATTTAGAGTCCATTATCTTCCTAAAAAATGGACATTATTCAGGATCCATTATCGTCCTAAGAAATGGGCATTAGAAATCGTACATTATCGTCCTAAAAATGGACATTATTTAGGGTCCATTATCGTCCTAAGAAATGGGCATTAGAAATCGTACATTATCGTCTTAAGAAATGGGCATTATTTAGAGTCCATTATCGTCCTAAGAAATGGGCATTATTCAGGGTCCAGTATCGTCCTAAGAAATGGCCATTATTCAGGGTCCATTATCGTCGTAAGAAATAGGCATTGTTCAGAGTTCATTATTGTCCCAGGATATGTGCATTATTTAGGGTCCATTATCGTCCTAAGAAATGGGCATTAGAAAGGGTCAATTATTGTCCTAAGAAATGGTCATTATTTAGGGTCCATTATCGTTCTAAGAAATGGACACTAGATAGAGCCCATTATTGTCCTAAAAATGTGCATTATTCAGGGTCCATTATTTTTCCAGGAGATGTGCATTATTCTGGTTCCATTATCGTCCTAAGAAATGGGCATTGTTTATGGTCCATTATCGTCCGAAAAAATGGGCTTTGTTCAAAGGCCATTATTGTACCAGGATATGTGCATTATTTAGAAATGTGCATTAGAAAGGGCCCATTATTGTCCTAAAAAAATGTGCATTATTCAAGGTCAATTTTTGTCGAAGGAGATGGGCATTTTTAACTGTCCATTATCGTCTGGGTTGATGTGCATTAGTAAGGGTCTATTGCCATCATCGAAAATGTCTATTAGCAAGAGTCCAATTTGATCCTGGGAGATGTGCTTTATTCAGGGTCCAGTATCCTCCTTAGAAATGTGCATTATTCAAGGTACAGTATCGTCGTAAGAAATAGGCAGAGTCCATTATTGTCACAGGATATTTGCATTATCTAGGGTCCATTATCGTCCTAATATATGGACATTATTCAGTGCCCATTATCGACCTAAGAAATGAGCATTGTTCAGAGTCCATTATGGTCCTATGAAATGGGCATTGTTCCGAGTCCATTATTTTCCCAGGAAATGTGCATTATTTAGAAATGGGCATTATTTAGGGTCAGTTATCGTCCTAAGAAATGGGCACTAGAAAGGGCCCATTTTTTCCCTGAGAAATGTGCATTATTCTGGGCGAATGATTGTCGCAAGGGATGGGCATTATTAACTGTCCATTATCGTACATTAGTAAGGGTCTATTACCGTTCTCGAAAATGTACATTAGCACGAATCCATTATTATCCTGGGTGATGTGTATTATTCAGGGTCAAGTATCATCCTAAGAAATGTGCATTATTCAGGGTCCATTATCGTCGTAAGAAATAGGCATTGTTCAGAGTCCATTATTGTTCCAGAATATGTGCATTTTTTAGGGTCCATTATCGTCCTAAGAAATGGTCATTATTTAAGGTCCATTATCGTCCTAAGAAATAGACACTATATAGAGTCCATTATTGTCGTAAGAAATGTGCATTATTCAGTGTCCATTATTGTCCCAGGAAATGTGCATTATTTTGGGTCCATTATCGTGCTAAGAAATGGGCATTATTAAGGGTCCGTTATCGTCCTAAGAATTGGGCATTGTTCTGGGTTCATAATCGTCCAAAGAAATGGGCATTGTTCAGAGTCCATTATTGTCCCAAGATATGTGCATTATTTAGGGGCCATTATCATCGTAAGATATGAGCATTAGAAAACGTTCATTATTGTCCTAAGAAATGGGCATTAAGAAACGGGCATTATTAAGGATCCATTATCGTGCTAAGAAATGGACATTACAAATCATCCATTAATGTCCAAAGAAATGGACATTATACAGGGTCCATTATTGTACAAGAAGATGTGAATTATTTAGGGTCCATTATCATCCTAAGAAATAGGCATTAGAAAGGGTCCACTATCGTCCTAAGAAATGGGCATTAGAAAGCGTACATTTTTGTCCTAAGAAATGGGCATTTTTAGGGTCCATTAACATCCTAGGAAATGGGGATTAAGAAACGGACATTATTTAGTGTCAATTATCGTCCAATGAAAAAGCATTAGAAATCGTCCATTTTCGTCCTAAGAAATGGGCACTAGAAAGGGCCCATTATTGTCCTAACAAATATACATTATTCAGAGTCCTTTATTGTCCCAGCAGAGGTGCATTATTTAGGGTCCATTATCGTCCTAAGAAATGGGAATTATAACAGACTCATTATTGTCCTGAGAATTTGGGCATTCTTCAGGAGCCATTATTGTCCAAAGAAATGGTCATTAGAGAGCGTACATTATCGTCCTAAGAAATGGTCATTAGAAAAGGGTTCATTATCGTCCTAGAAATGGTCATTATTTAGTGTCCATTTTCGTTCTAAGAAATGGACATCATTCAGGGTCTATTATGGTCCTAAGTAATAGGCATTATTCAGGGTCCCTTATCGTCCAAACAAATTGCAATAGAAAGGGTCCAATATTGCCCTAAGAAATGGGCATTAGAAAGCGTACATTATCGTCCTAAGAAATGATCATTAATCGCGGTCCCTTATCGTCATAAGAAATTGCACTATTCAGGGTCCGTTATCGTTTTAAGAAATGGGCATTAGAAAGGGTCCGTTATCGTCCTAAGAAATGGGCATTATTTATGGTCCATTATTGTCCTAAGAAACAGAGATTAGATCGGGTCCTTTATTGTCCTAAGAAATGGACATTATCAGGGATCCATCGTCATCGTAGGATATGTGCATTCTAAATGTCATCGTATGATATGTGTGTTCTAAATGTCATCGTAGGATATGTGCATTCTAAATGTCATCGTAGGATATGTGCATTCTAAATGTCATCGTAGGATATGTGTGTTCTAAATGAAAAATGGCGTCAAGAGATCATAATTGGCATAACATCAGATAAACTTTTTGTTTCCTTTCTAAAATTCAAACGATGTCCATGATAACGAAGTAATGCTTTAGAAGCAGCCTTATTTGCATAATTGTTGTATTTTCATTTGATTGCCATCTTCAATCAGGTTTTAAAATCTGTTAATCTCAAACAAGGGGTCTACGCTAAAATTAATTTGCTGACTTTGTGCGCCATACAACTCTGATTGATATGTTGTTAAAAACACCGCTTAACGAATCCAATGTATTTACATTTAATTGTCGGTCTATATGATAAATGCTTATAATTTAGATAAGGAGGTGCGGGCATAAAGTATCTTAGATTTTTTAAATAATTATTTCAAATTAAAGAAAGACTTGAACTGTTTAAAATTTTATTCCTCGGGTAAATTACAAGTCATAGAGGTTATATAGGTGTTCATTTCTGTCTATTTCTATATAGAGCAATTTTTAGAACTTGATTGCACATACCTTGAAATCAAAATTAACCACTTTATTACGATCCACATTCATACACACGCATTTTTTTGGTGAGGCCATTAAATGTACGCCCTGCAAAATACGTACGGAAAAGTCGATTGCGTACTTGGACATTATTTGACAAGATGGACGTAAATATGAGATCCATTACAACTAGATTTACTGTGGCACAATTTGACGTCACAATGAAAGCTGCTCGTGCTGACAAAAATTGAACTAGTGCTTGCTATGACAGATCCGACTTGTCTTGACCCATTTAACTTTATTTTATGGGGTTTAAGGCCATTTAACCATGGCGGTGACCCCGTTCAATACCATGCCACCATTGTAAAAGTACATTGGAATCAATAGTATCTTGGCATTTAAATAATCAGGACTGAAATGTGACTATTAAACTAGATTAGTTTTCCATGTTTGAATAATAATTAATATTTGATATACGTCTTGTATATAAGCAAGCATGACCACGTTGACCACGTTGAAACATACGTTAATAAGTATAATTGTTTTTTTGTTTTGTTTTACAGATGGTTTGATAATAGAAGTAGTGCCTGCAATATTCTTTGTTTACACAAAACGTCCAGAAAATTCTCAAAAATATACAATTAATACCTATACTAACTAGAATATATCCCACAATGCATCTCACACATTAGACAGAAATAACAAAAGGCCCCAGGTGACCGATTGATCTAAATCGTTCACCTTTACCAATCACTGCCATCTCACATCTGCCCTCTTTGGTTCGAGTCTTGGGCGCAGCCACTGTGGGACTGTAAGAAAGTTTGCCGTAGCTTCCTGTGGTTAGGAGGGTCTTATCGTTTTTTTCCCCCTGGTTCTTCTTCCACTATTTATACTGCCCGCCACGTATCATGAGCTGAAAAAATGGCGTTTAACCCGAAACAAACAAACAACAAAAAATTACATGTTGAAAATATCAGTAGATGATCAATGTCACAATCTTTCTGCTGTGAAGACAACACACACCTAAACCTATGAAACATGACTCCAGTAGAGACAGCTGTCTTCTTTCATTGGAGACAATTCATGGTTCCTAAGTGTTAAAAGTCCCGCTATTGTTTATCTAAATTGTTATATTACGCAATGCATGAGAGAGATGTTGCTTTTATCATTGTAATATTATATTTCTTTGTCAGAGTATGGCGTTTGCTGATCGAACAGGGCTTTGAGTGTGGAACTGCCCGTCTTCAGAAAGGTGTTCAGGGAGCAATCCAGAGACTCAAGCGCATGTGGGACAATCTATTCGGATAAAACTGGTACCGATGGAAATAAAACTTGTACCGACGGAAAACATTAACCACTTAAATGAGTTATTTTTCTGCTTTCGCTCCGTTTTGCTCTGGTAGACAATAGTAGAAAATATAGTCTCTTTATCTAACGCACAATACGATGCAGTATTTATATCCCTGTTTTGGTTTTCCTTAAGCAAGATATGTTTTTATTTTTAAAACCCAAATTAACAATTGGAATACAGATGAAATGTCAATATATTGTAAAATCATTTAGTTATAGAGGTTTGATAATCTTTTATGAATTTTCTGAAAATAACACAGAAACATACACAAGTTCAGATAAGCCTTTGTTAGTTCATCTTCTCTCACCCTTCATTTTTGTTTGGTATTTAAACGGGTAATTTTGAAATTTGATATTTATGTTCTTTCATTCTGCCTGACATCAAAGATGTTGCATTATGGTACATAGACTTGTACATTTTAACTACCTATTGGCGTTGATTAAAATATTTTCCATCTATCCTACGGACCATGGCCAATTTACAAACTGATCTCTTTAGTAAGAAGAGATAAATCATTAAGCTGTTTGAATGCAAAATCCTCGTTCGAGTCCCAAAAATAAACGTATTGAAAAGTTTTTGTTAGTTATCATCTTCAAGTGTATATAAACTCGTTCTTCTTTGTTACAGTTAAAGGCAAGTTCAAGGAAACTTTCTTACAAGTAATTATTAAAAGAAATAGCAATTATCTTATGGATTTGGTTTTAAAACGGGAAAATAATTATGAAAATATTGGTATCAGAAGTACTTTTGCCATCTGTATTTCTTGATCGAATTGCTTTTGATTTCATTGCCCTAAACACTGCTTTGTAATAAACGAATATTGCAACACAATACAGTTTAGTCATAATGAATGTCAGGATTTGTATGTTTTATTATTATTATAATATCGCAAACATATTTGTGAGTGGTTGCAGTATAAACAATGGAGGGAACCGCAACCATCCTGTAAATTATTGCCTCTGGTTAAATATAAAACTAATCACATGAAATCAGACTGGAATTTGCGTGAATTGTACAATAATAAAATTTTAAGGTACCCAGCTTTTTGGAAATTAAAATAAATTGTGGGTTTTTCAAATACGTACGATGAATTGTGATTTTATCAACCCATATGATACATTTACATTTGCTTGTTGTATGAAGTTTCTGTCCATTGCTGACACTAATATGGTTTGATCCTAGTTTTAATTTTATGTTTAATAAAATTTTTATATATTAGTCCACGTCATTTATTGTAAAATCTTCTTTCCCCTCCACCGATTGATCATGGAAGTTGTGTTCTTACAAATTTCCAGCGTTTTGTTTTTTTTTTTCGGAAAAACTCATTGGGTATGAGTTTGTGATGACACTTTTAATATCCTCTTCACAGTGACTTGAGAGATGTTTCTTCATCGAGATCCGAAATAGGTGTTATATTTCAATTGTGCCAGAATTGTCAAGGTTCGATATTATATCCTTAACGAAGAGAAGTGAACACTTAGGGATGCACTATGTACAACACATGTGTTTGCAGGTTGAGAAAAGCAACGATTCAGAAATAAGATTCAGAAACGTCTAAGCTTTACGTTCCATGTGCTAGCCGCATCTGATTGACATAGTGACACGGAAAAAGATCGGGCGTCCTATTTAATATTTCTGCACTGAAAGCAACAATGCATTATCGACTGGTGTCTGCAGGCAAAGCGATGGATACCGTTTGCTCACTTTCCTGGGTTCGAATCTACTAGAGTGCAAATCAAAAGTTCTCTAACATTTGATCCATATAATTGTATTAAATGTAAATTCTGCATAGTATATCAAGCAGTCTCCTGCACAATCTAAGGATTGCACTTTCCGTTCTGTTTGGTGTATGTTTGTCATTCTCTACTACCATGACTAATAATGCTTTTTCATGCATTTTATTTTTACGTCTTTTTTGTTCCTTTAATTGATTTGTTCTTTCTAGCAAAATTGAGTAATTGGGCAACAAATCGACTAATTGTATACCACTGATCGGTAATAATGTACGTGCCACACTTGTCAGATTGAAGGCAAAAGGCAAATTGTACAAAGGCCATATAATGCTTAAATCTAATTGTAATGTAGTGTTTGATCCTATCATATATTTAATGACGAATTGTTTCCATTATTAATATCATGTAAACCTCTTTGGGAGACAGTGTGTGTGTGTGTGTGTGTGTGTGTGTGTGTGTGTGAGAGAGAGAGAGAGAGAGAGAGAGAGAGAGAGAGAGAGAGAGAGAGAGAGAGAGAGAGAGAGAGAGAGAGAGATTTCCTTTTATTTTGATATCCACTACTATTTTAGTTTCCTATTAACAAAATAACACATGAACTCTTGGATAAGCTGTTATGTAGTTATGTAAATGCCAGGAATACCCACGTTTAGGAGCACAATGATCACAAAATGTCACAAAAGACTTGTTTTTCAAGGCTGAAAATAATTCCATAACTCTAATGGAAGTACCTGTAGTTTGTGTAACAATATATTGTAGACAGTTATGTAATTTATTAATATACCTAAGCTAAGCTGCATATGAAGTGAATTACTGGTACGATCCCTATGGTGCCGTCTCAAGGTAAAGTTACAAAAACGTAAAATTAATAGCCAAAACGTTTACGAAGATAGATCCCTCCACAAAAACGTTAGACGTAAGTATAACAAGAAAATTATAATTTATGGGAGGTGTGCATCAGACAAATATGTGTGTATCATACTTTACCAATACAATGCAAACCCAGTTCTCGGATTTGTTCTATACGAGTACCACTCTACAATTATTGATTTGATATTCTTAACCTTTTAGTTTTCATTCCACGTATTTTGCCACGAACGGCGATAACTACCCTTTAAACCGGTATATAGGATTTTCCATTTGAAGACAGTTGACTACTGAAAAGATTTGGCCCTTTTTCATTCTTTATGTAATTTTGCTTTAACTGCCAAGAGTGCATAAGACTTTGGTCAGTGACTTTTGGCTTATTAGTCACAATGCAATGCCGTTGATTCCCTTCACTCAGGGCGCATGATGAGAGCACGTAAGGGATCAGGTTTATTTACGCATTGAGATATACTTTAGCAAGTTTGGTGTTATTGGAGTTCACGTATCCTTCCTTTAAATGTTAAGACTTGTTGAGCATTATTGTTGTGCTGTCATGAGCAGCGGAATCATAGATAAAGAAATTAAAAGCAAATGTTAGCTTCACTTAGTCATTTTCACTCTCTGGACATCCGAGGTTAATTGTAAATAAAAGAGCAGATAACTTGTTTTTTACATTTATTTATTTGATAATTCATTTGTTGCACTTTCAGAATTTGGTATTGTCTAGTCTGGCAAATTTCAATTTCCATATTTTAATAAGTGCTAAAAGATAGTGTACTTTAGACTAATTCAGGCTGATTGTTCTAGCACATGGGAGTAGTCATTTTGGTTATCTTAGTACTTGGACGATGTACAGTTTCCAGAAGCATAATATGCTTGAACGATGTACAGTTTCCACAAGCATAATATGCTTGGACGATGTACAGTTTCCACAAGCATAATATGCTTGGACGATGTACAGTTTCCACAAGCATAATATTCTTGGACGATGTACAGTTTCCACAAGAATAATATGCTTGGACGATGTACAGTTTCCACAAGCATAATATGCTTGGACGATGTAGTTTCCACAAGCATAATATTCTTGGACGATGTACGGTTTCCACAAGCATAATATGCTTGGACGATGTACAGTTTCCACAAGCATAATATTCTTGGACGATGTACAGTTTCCACAAGCATAATATGTTTGGACGATGTACAGTTTCCACAAGCATAATATTCTTGGACGATGTACAGTTTCCACAAGCATAATATGTTTGGACGATGTACAGTTTCCACAAGCATAATATTCTTGGACGATGTACAGTGTCCACAAATATAATATGCTTGGATAATGTACAGTTTCCACAAGCATAATATGCTTGGATAATGTACAGTTTCCAGAAGCACAATATAACAAAAAAGTTCAGCCACAGAACAGGGAAGTAACATGAAGGTATATACTATTCTGCCTATTATGCATGCTGCAAATGGAAACAAGTTCGTTTTACACTTGTCACTCTCTCACAACTCCATAATATCTGTAGAGAGCCCCTTAATAATATGATAATGCAATTTAAGGTAACATTTGAAACTCTTCTGGTTATGAGATAAGTTTCATAAGTGAAAATGGCCACCGTGTTTAATTATCAGCATGCACTTTACACAGATATGTGTAACTATGTACGGGGTGAATAAGTCAGTTTATCGTGCTTGTCAGCACCGTTAATATTCATTTAGACTTCGGCACAAGGACAGATCTGAGGTCGACTTACCCTATCTACTGTCACAACGTATCAAAATCTATTCATCATGTACCTATTTGGTTATATTCCTTCAGAATAGAGACTTTTGTCCTACATTAGGCCATTTATTTACACTCAACAACACAACAATAACAACATATTAAAGAAACATTAGAACACAACAATAACATCACAATAAACTTTAGATATTATTATAGCGCTTATTCTTTAGGAATAAATTTTAAAAAATAATATTAAAAAATTTCAAGAATTTTGAAGATTACTTGAAGTTTGTAAAACATAAATTTTTAGCGATAAATTAGTGTCGATTGCACGATTCTTTTAAATATCAGGCACCATTGTGGACACTTTGCACGATAAAATGTTGTATTGTAATAGAGAGCTAAAGACTTACTATCCGAATCGTGAATGGCATTGAAAAATTAGATTTTTCGTTCAGATGTTGTCGAACTGTTAGAGATGCAAATTTTTTAACAAAGATCAACCAAATTCCCTCTTTTGCAGCTTCTTGTAACGTGGATGGTCTGTCCCTACAAAGGACTTTGTGCTTAGTCTCCACAAAAAATTTGATAATGCTTTTATGTGAAATTTATTAAACTCGTTCAAAAAATCATGCATGATGGCCCAGGCTTACGAAGTACAAAATCTTTTGGCTTGCTTTATGGAAAAAAAGCACTGAAATGGTCAGTCGTGTATTATCGTTTAAATAATAATAATAATAATAATAATAATAATAATAATAATAATAATAATAATAATAATAATAATATTATTATTATTATTATTATTATTATTATTATTATTATTATTATTATTATTATTATTATTGTTATTATTAATTATTATTATTATTACTATTGTTATTATTTTTATTATTATTATTATTATTATTATTATTATTATTATTATTATTATTATTATTATTATTATTATTATTATTTGCAGTCATGGGCATCTTCGATGCCAAAAGCGGAGAAAAATATTACTTCGTATAACGGTTGCATGAAAGGTAAAATAAGCATAGAGCGTCAGTTACTAAGACAGCCACGAGTAATTAGACATAGTACGACAGCTTAGAGCTATTAAGACAGCTCGGATTGCCTAGACAGCTAGACTTATTATACAACGTAGAGTTAAGATAGCTAGAGTTATTAGACAACATTGAGTTCTAAAACAGCATAGAGCTACTAAGAACACGACAATGTAAATGTCCTCATTGATGAAAAAGTACTCGTGTTCATTCGATACAAGTCTGTCATCAGCGTGTACTCCTTTTGATTACATATGACTGCCTCTTCGGACGTACAAAGATCCAATAGTGTAACTATTATTTATTCTCTCCTTTTATCTTTTACATACACGCACATAAAAAAAACAAATAGAACAAGTAGGTTTAGCTTCCAACATTTGCCTGTATCAGACAGAGTTTATTATTGTTACGATAAAAAGTTTCTTCTTATTATTTATATCAAAACCACTTATTGGACAACAAATCCCTGACAGAAAAGGGATCAGCTAATTATAGATAAATGTCCTATTAAGATATACCGTTGACGTTGATTGTTCACTTTTGATTGGTTATTACCAAGTGTTGCCTAATCTCTGATGTATAAAAATGCCAATTTTTAAAAATAAATCGTTCATATCTACATTACATTTAGTAAAATGAGAGTACTTGCTTTCGTAGTCTTTGTGCTTATACCCTGTGCCGGAGCTGCTTCGGTGTGGGGATACCTTTTTGGGTCGGACAGAGAAACTTTGATCCAGTCAAAAGAAGGTAAAATATTTTCACATCAAATTGTATCCGTTTAGCAGATTTACAGACTGTTTAATTGTACATCATATTCCAGGATCGCTCTGTGTAAGTTATAAGTTATATCTATAACGACATGCAAAGCTAATTTTTGAGTGCAAAAGTGCAAGAAATGCCATTGAATATTCTACAGATTCAATGATTGTTGTTTAAAAACGGAGGTATAATTCAATCAATCCATTGATGTCATAACTTTGCTGTTTCGTAGATGACCAGCAATCAACAAACCTGTTTTTAATATGGTTGTGAAATTAAAATGGACGATTCATTTTCTGATAAAGCTAAGACTATCAGAGATTGCGATATTTTACAGCTTCCATACAATGGAAGTGAAAACAAATTTTTAATCCAAACCATATAATATTAGATATTTCCTCATTCAGTAGGAACACTGATAAAATGTGTTTATGGTTTGTATGAAGAAAAGTCGAAAGGCTGACAAATCAATACGTTTTTAGTAATATGGGAATATAGCTAAACAATGGATACAACAAACTATTTTGAAGATCTTGAGAGGTTTGTTATAAAATATTTTAGTGTATTTTAAATACATATTTGGTGTTAAAATGTCAACCTTTATACAACCCTATATATATATATATATATATATATATATATATATATATATATATATATATATATATATATATATATATATATATATATATATATATATATATATATATATATATATTTATAACCATATTGCATAATTCTGACCTAAAACAAAATTAAAATTAAAATAATAATCACAAATAATCAAAAGTTAGTCATCTATGCTATTTCCACGTAAGAAACATTCCTCTGGATTATTTTACCTAAATGTTTTTGTTCTTGGAAAATGTGCCATTCTTCTACCTGCAAATGTATTAACTTACCTTACTTAACACCTATCAAATGGACCCCTTTTTTCCAAACAACTCAGGACTTTAAAATGCCTGGCTAAAGCAAGTTTGGATGATTGAGCTTGGTCATTTTAAATCTGCAAACATGAATATATATGAGGTGTTAATATATTGAAACTCCATATACATGAGACGACAAGAGATGATTCACTGTACAAAGGTGAGAACAAATAGTGAGAGGAACACTACAAACTAATTTAGGCAAGAATATTGACGCTATCATCAGGTTCATACAACGTTATCGAATTTATCACTATGTTTATGTATGATATCTCATCAGTTTTATGAAAGGTCGACTATCAGGTCTACTTGCATTCACAATGTTAACGTGGTTCACGCGACAATATCACTACATAAAAATTTGTATCAAAGTTTAGACTTAACTCGTGACTCTAATCTTGACCTCTCTTGATACAGAAATCATCAGGATATGCGAATTAATAAGCATCATACATCGGTATCGGTGTCCATAGTAGAACAGTCACGGCTTACACTTGATATTTTGAATTGCGCACTGGTACATTGAATATAACAAAATTCTTACAACCGGTTCGAATTTCTCCAAATGCCAACCCAGATGCCAGTCGATAGAAGCAAATTACGTGTTGCTCTCCTGCGAGACGTGCTGTGATATCGGTTATCTGATATCGGAAAATAAAACAGTTTATCATCCTACATTATTGCGGTGAATATACGAACACACACACACACACACACACACACACACACACACACCTTATATGGCAGTTAATGTGTGGGTCATATTCATCAGAACCTTGGCTAATAAGTATTGCTACATATTAATAATGGAGTAAATACGTTGCTCTTAGTTCCAAAACAAGTCTGATGCGCCCAATTGTTATATACATCTTTCCGAATTATTGTGAAACATGGACGCTCACATTAGATCTACAAAAAGGGATTCAAACCTTCGAAATAAGATGCTACCACAAGATCTTGGGCATCTCATACATTGACTATGTAACCAACAAAGAGTTCCACAGCAGGATCCAGCGAGACATCGGACCCAATGACCACTGTAAAAAAAAGTGCAAACTGTCATGTCTCAAGATCATCTGGACTGGCATAAACTGTCCTGCAAGGTACAGTGCAAGGGTGCAGAAGAAGAGTCAGACAGAAGAATAGGTAGGAAGAAAACAGGCATGGAATTTGGAGATTCCCAAAAGGCAGTAGAGGACAGGGAAGGATGGAGGGAATTGATTTGGTAAGTCAACTGTGGTGCTCCAACGACATCTTAAGGGATGATGAAGATGATGATGATGATGATGATGATGATGATGACGACGACGATATTGTTGTTGTTGTTGTTGTTGTTGATGATGATGATGATGATGACGAAGACGATAATATACCTCAATAACTCCAATGTTTCGTGAATAAAATCGTAATTTGTCAGCAGAAACTGGGATAATAAAAAACTAAAATGTATTTTTTTGTTTTTTTTATGGAATTTCATAATAAAATTTTCATTTACAGCTGAAAAAAAACTCTTTCTATATATCATATATGTTCCAGTGCTTTGTTCAATTCACGGGTTTCTTCTAACCATGTCGGGGAAGCTGTGGTGTGACTTATTTTATACTTCGGATAGGAAAATTAGATACAAGAGTGAGTGAAAGAAAATAAAGATTACATATATAGTGTAAAATAATTTTTGGTTTTGCCAAGCTATTTTAATTGTGAGTGGCAAAGTTTATTTATAATATTTTCTTTTCTTTTATTCAGCGACTATTAATTTTGAATACGAACGTGCTTTTCAGATGTATCACCCGTGTGTCAGACGCAGGCACTAACTGGGAACTGTGACTTTTATCGCTGTTTCGAGCGACGATTCCCTTGTGGAAGAGATGGATACGTCGTCAACCACGCCACCTACTTCTGTGACAAGCTCAAACTAAATACCCAGTACTTCAATGATGAGGTAGCTCCTGTACAAAGATTTAGGTCGCCAAAAATGAAAATGCATCGTTTTCCTTTGCTTATATTTCTACTTTTATAACTCGTTTTAAATTTGTATGTTTTGTCCGAACACAATAAAAAAGCTCTGGTATAAATATATATATATATATATATATATATATATATATATATATATTTATATATATATAAAAAAAGCTCTGGTATATATATATATATATATATATATATATATATATATATATATATATATATATATATATATATATATTTATATATATAAAACAGCTCTGGTATAAATATATATATATATATATATATATATATATATATATATATATATATATATATATATATATATATATATATATATATATATGTGTGTGTGTGTGTGTGTGTGTCTGCCTAATAATATATTAGTTGTATGAAAAGTGGCTTTGCTTTAATGGAGACTATTTATAGTGACAAAAAGACGCGTTTTACATAACAATTGGGAAGAACTGTCAGTCAAATTTGCAGATGTTGATTTATCCTAGTATATAGATCAGTTTATAACACCTCAGAAGTTTAGGTCCTTATCTTCTAGACCCATCTAGATCCTTGTTTTCTAGACCCATCTAGGTCTTTGTCTTCTAGACCCATCTAGGTCCTTGTCTTCTAGACCCATCTGGGTCCTTGTCTTCTAGACCCATCTAGGTCCTTGCCTTCTAGACACATATAGGTCCTTGTCTCTTAGACCCATCTGGTAACTTGAAAACACTTTTGTACAAATATTCATCTTTCATATGTGATACACATTATCAATTTATTTAATTTTGTCGACACGCAGAACATTAGCTGGAAAGTAAGTTTTGCTTTCCAAATCCCGTTGATGATTAAAAACTGAGGTGTAGCTGTTTAATGATTATTATTTCTTTTAAGATAATGCAAAAATCTGAAAGTAAACTTCACAAGCAATGCTCATACCGATATTTGTTGCAGATAACATTACACAGACACGAATACCCCTTTCAAAATGACCACCCCCCCCTTAGAAACAAACAAACTATCCATATTTGGTGAAACGTGCCACAGAACCAAGCGTCATTTGACATATTCAGTGATCTTGAGTCAGTAACATTATATAGCGTTGCATACTACGTTAGCATTTTATGAATGAAAGCTCAGCTTGCAAACGGTCTTCTACAACAAATAGTATCAATATTTAGTACATACTTTTAAAAGAACTCCTCTGAACCTGAAGTTTGCATATACGGTAAATCAGAACAAAGCTGGGTATTGCAACAAAACCAAACGACTTCTAATCAAACCTATCAAACTAATTCGTATGTATGTTTTTCAACAAGATAATCTTGTATACCCACTGTGAAACCAGTAATAAATCTTTGAATAGATAAAACTTTATTCTTTTCCCATAAAGAAAAAATCGATGTTCCTTGAAACGGAAAGTTTTAATTTCTGCACAGGCTGATACCGCTATGGTCTCGCAGATTTACAAATTATTTTCAATTGGGTCACTCAATGTCAGTCTTTATGACGTCACGAGAAGTCAGTTGTTCTTGCGTCATGGGTTCGTCATTTTATTTCTTTTTTCTAGGCTAAAGCTGCCATCAATGCAAGCAATGTCTGTTTGATAAGTCACTTCAGGTCGTTGTATCAGGGAGACTCAACGACATGCGAGACCATCAAGCAAACTGGAATCGAGGCGATTGTTGAATGCAACGCACGGAATGCTGCGCGGCCAGACTATTGTCAACTCGTCCGGAACAACTGGGATGGATACTGGAGACTCTTCAGTGCACGTGATATGTACAAGCTTGCCAGGCTGTCAACCAGGTAAGCTAACGCGCGGTACCTAAATGTAATCTTAAGGGTTATTGGCAATATGAATAGGTTTAACTGTTGGGTGCAATTATAAATTGGTATAGTCAGAATGTATAGTAGAGTGCGTAATACATTTAAAGTTATATACCATTAAAATAAAAGGCTGTCATTTAAATGTTCAGGGACGATCTGTTTTACAGGAAATAGATTGATATGAACCTGAGATGTGATATTGAATCCTACGCGATTTATGTCACGGAATTTAGGTATTAAAGAGTTATTGCATTGTACTTATCTTGCTGCATGAAGACTAAGCAAGATGCAACTAGCATTTTATTGTTCATATACTTTGCGCCTTGAGAACAATGACTTTGAAACAACATCATGCCACGTAATTTGGGGATGCCATATTGGTCATCTTTTAGTCAGCCCTATCCTTTGACTGACATAGAATATGCATACCTTTAACCCGATGACTTTGAAAACTTTCCATATTGAAACTACTGTCGTGGTCGGTATTGATAATAGTAAACATGAATCCAAAATATTTCAGAAATACATACTATAAAATGACTTATTTCTTTGTTTCCATTTTACTTCATTTCATCTCATCCTTCACCGCATGTAGTCCTATAAGTAATAATTCGCCAAAGTGTATATCTTCGAATAGCAGCGGTCTTTTGTTCTTAATATTAATCTAAAGCTAATGGAACTTACTTACCATTTGCCTCTTTTCCATAATACATCTCCTGTCATGGGCCTCCGCACATGGAGGCAAGGCCCCATTCCCCAAGCTATTACCTCTAATTATGTTTTGGCCTACATGCGTAAAACTTAGTAGATGACCACTACATGGTCTGTACGATGTAAAGTTTGAAACGCAACGAACACATGCTTTTGTGCGATTAAACCATGTTGGGTACTTATTCGCAATATAAGCTGTCTCAGAAAAGCACTTATTGTCGAGTCTGTCGTGAGCGCGAGAAAGAGCAAGTGGTAGGCTTTATAAAGGACAGCAAAACGACATTATATTGTCAGTGAAGTCATTAGCGCAGGTATCTATAATGTTAATGTCGACAGCACAACTTCATCAGTAGTACAGCTATGTCGCCAAATTACATCTTTGGCAGTACACCTGCGGGTTATACTGTTTGTATATAAGTTTTAAGCTATTATAGACGGGGCCGCGGAAGTCCAGTAATTCTTTCTGTATTTGGCGGGGGACGAGAATCGTCGTTGAAATGTCAAAGTTATCAAGAATTTTTTCGATTTACTTTCCGTTGATGGAATAATGAGTATTATCGAATAATGCCAGGATGCCATTGTGGGCAGATCAAGCTAAGGTATTTTCCGGATAATCGATATTGTTAATCTGTGTAAGTTTTACCAAAAAAAGAGCCTCGCACGAAAGAAAAAACCCTTGACATTACCTGCACTTGTAGTTCTGATTTTAATAAATTGAGGCCCCAGATTGATACAGATTATATTGAAAATCTTGGGAGCTGCAATCTTAGAAATGCAGACGCATTCATATCCGTCGCAATATCGGGATCATTTTTTTTTAAACGAAGCAAGGTTGTTAAATGTATGTTAATGTTTGATGGATTGGCGGATCGTATCCACATCCATAATCTACATACCCTTTGTTCGATTTACAATCGCTGAATTAGCTATATATTGTTGAGCAACTTGAGGATGGTTTTATAAACCGGGCATGTCATTGTTGCTGTATTGGTAGTGTAACCGCTTTTTGTTTCAACCGCAGCACCCTAGTCATTAATGGTTGTATTAGTGCTCGAATCGATTGTAATGAATGCGACCCAATGCTGTTAAAGCGATCTGCAGCAACGTGTTTCGACGACACGTATTGTAACAAGTGTAGCAATTAGTGTAGCGCCAAAGACAAGGTCATATCACAATTGGTGCGCCTTTGAGCAAGTCCTGGAGAACATCACTAAGGTCATTTCCATAATAAGTCATTTAAACGCTTTTTTTCTCTAGCGTTTACAATAGGCACCCGTAATAAAAATCCAAATACGACTTTCACTATATATAAGTGTTAGGTGGATCACAATGTACAGGTGTATGGTATGAAAGACACACAGACACCTTGTGAGTAATCCACATAAGATCACCCGGTTAAACAGTTGTTGAAAACTCACACAATATATGCTTTTGTAACAGCCATGGATGGCAATTAACCCAAATCTTTTAATATTTAAGGTATATGTCGCGATGTGGTATTTAGACTCTCCAGGTGCTGTGAGTAAAATTTCAATGTCTTCAAACCAAGTAAAAAAATTTCTCACCCACGACATGTGACGTCGAATGACTACGGTTCACATTTCAGTGTGTTGACAGATCTGAGTGTTGACTCGTGTTCGCGTTTGGAAATTGTAGAGTACTTTCCTTTGGTATTCTTGCAACACTGCGGTCCAGGCGCGACGGAATACATATTCCTTGAGGGGTTTCCTAGGACATTCATCTGTAAACGTTCTAATAAACGATTTTACTTGCATTACTTTGAAGAGCGTGATATTTACGGTACTCGCTTGTGTCAGATTCATTCGCAAGTGTGTCCTATTTCATATGTGACAAATCTTGGTTACCTGTGATATACATAAAAAGAGAATCGGTGTCTGTGTAGAGCGTTTTGACACGATCCTAATAAAACGGTTTTGTCTTATCCTAATAAAATGTATACATTAACGCTTCTTGACCACCCCAACATGACGCGCCAGAAGTATATAGCTTTTTTAAGCTTCACCCGCTAAAGTATATACACTTTGGTAATGTTCTGATTTTGTACTGTGGATAACAATGAGTCCGCAGTCGAATAGCTTGCGTGAGTCAAACACAACCTTTGCAATAAGCCTCCGAAGTTTGTCTTTCTAGTATCATAAAGAAGATCAATAAAAGCGTTGGTTCCCTTTTTCCAGATATAGACGATGTTCACGAATTAAAGTAATCTCTTTTAAACTGATTCTTCGCGACCATTCTCATTGGGATTATTACTTATCTACTCGTTTAAAATAACATAAAAAAAAGAGTGAATACAACAAGCTTTGTAAGATTTTAACAAAAGTATTTGTCCCCTAGAAAACACGGTGAAAAGATAAAAATATGAAACAAAACCTACGATTCACGAAGAAGATCCAACAATTTTCTTAAAATTGTGAAAACACAAAAGATCATGCAACTAAACAGTTCTAAATCGACGTAGTCTGAATCTCGATTCCGTTCCATGAAGGCGGATGATGACGTCAGACGAAGGTTAACACAAATGTCCAGAATTTTCACTGTGAAACACAATTTATACCGTCCTGTTCCAATTAATTAATAAATTCAGCAAATGTATTTATCCAAAAGCCAGTTGTGTAGTTCACCAGGGAAAATAATTATTCTTTAAAAGGTAGATGAAGTACATCTATCAACAATAACAAATCACATTTTTGATCTTCATACATACAAACCAACAACTCCTTACAGCACGGGAATACCTTTCTCTTAAAGTATTAGAAACTCTGCAAGATGTTTGATGTGACTCTCTAAGATGTTAAAATATGACTCTCGTCTGTGAACAACTATTTCACGAGTATTTAAAGCAAACTATGGCGTCATTTCATGTACACATGCATAAAAGACACGTGACGATTTCGAAATCAAACCTTGCATTACAAAAGCGTAAACAAGTATCATTAGAAATGACCTCAGTTACAGTCAATATTTAAGCAGCTCTTTCCGACAGTTTACTTAATTTAAAAAAATTGTCATACGAAAATCGTGCTTACACAAGACACGTTTACGTTCTAAATAAATACGATTTTTCTAACAAAACATCAGACCCTGGGAACATAATCATCATCATAATAATAATGAGATAAAAATCAAATAAAAATCAAAAAGAAATAAAATAGAATTTTTTTTTTAAATTTTAGCACACATGCAAATTAACTAGAGGGTCATAACAGGATGAATGGTGACATCCAAGAACATGTGCTAAACTTGGGTAACCGATAAATGCATACACAAACCCAATCGCAGCTATAATTGCAAATTGTTTACGTGTGCAATACGGTTAAGTTTCAAACCAGCATAGTACATTCAATAAATTTAGTTTGGAATCGTCAACTAACGTTTACGTTGTAATCTCGTTTACCCTAGCCGAGTTAGCTAAGCAAGATCGTTCGCTCTATTTATAATTTTTTTTTTTACAAACCAAATATTTAATTACACCGCATACTTAAATCATAGATTCGTGAGTAACGGAAAGTTAAATATTTTGGAAATTCTTTGTGGCAAAAAAACACCCATCCTTATCCATAAAGCCAGTCTCAAAATCTCCATTTTCATACTACTCGATAGGACAAATCAACACTAATAACATAATTACCTTATGTGGTATCTAATATCGGCAATCAAATACAATTACTCCTTGATACGGATGATACAAGCTCAACGCCATCCAATAAAAGCTATGTCGCTAGCTAGTGTTTATATACTTTTACTTTGTCATACGTTCATTTTGTGCACGATTTTGATTTTGCATGCGTATAAGGATAAAAGAGGACGTTTATCAACTATAGATGGTTAGTGCAATACGACAGTTGTTTACTTTCGATCTCACGTCACAATTAATATAGACCAATACTTTTCGCGTAAAGATTTGCATGTATTTACTCGAAAGTACAAGGCGCCTCCAGCAGATAAAACCAGATATGACAAGTAATTACTCATATGATCGATAGCGTAGTATCGAAAGTAAATATTAAAACGTTTAGACTTAGAAATGCTTGCCATCAAAATTACTGTCAACCATATTTCATTTACTCGACACCGTCATTTATTGTTTTTATTCGACCATTTATAAAAAAAACAACAACAAAACCCCACAGAAACGCAAAGAGTTCTTTTCCTCCAGTCAAAGAATCATAAACGACTGACTTAGCCTATTAGGATATTTTCTTCCATCATGTTTCTAAACTCGCTCTCAAATAGGATACTATCAGAAATACAAAACTTCGCTGAAAGAATTCCTGATCTTGTCTTTTTTCTGTCTTCCGTGTTCTCTTCTTCTTCTTCTTCTTCTTCTTCTTCTTCTTCTTCTTCTTCTTCTTCTTCTTCTTCTTCTTCTTCTTCTTCCATTACTATTATTATTATTATTATTATTAATTATTATCATTATTATTATTATTATTATTATTATTATTATTATTATTATTATTATTATTATTATTATTATTATTATTATTTAGGGTATGGAGCAGCCTTATCGTCCAATCATTTAACTGCGGATCTGAGAGCTTGCAGGGAGCAATGGGTAGTATCATCAATCAGATTAACCTACTCAAGGATTATCTTGGCTAATTAGATAGTGCAGACAAGCTTATTTATTAATTATTATATATTAGTAATATATTTATTTACTTATGCTTAAAAAGACCTACTTAAGACATTAAATAAACCTGTTATAACTGAGGTGTAAATTTCAAGTATAATGTAAAAGTAAACTATTTTTTTTTACGGAATCTTTCGATAGGGAATAAAGAGTAGAACTGTTCAACGTTTTGTTTTATTTTTATTTAACAATTGATTTGAATACACCTTCAAATACGTTCCCAAATTACAATATGTTACGAATAATATGTATGCATTTGAATATAAAGGAGACAGCAACCAATATCAGTAAAAGGAAGTGTAAAAGTACTTATATTTATTTCTCTATACATTTTCGATTTGATTATGATTGATGGGTGTAACTAGAGGCATCGTCACTAGTTTAGGCTGATACACCTTTTCAACGCAACTCTCTCTCTCTCTCTCTCTCTCTCTCTCTCTCTCTCTCTCTCTCTCTCTCTCTCTCTCTCTCTCTCTCTCTGTCTCTCTCTCTCTCTCTCTCCGTAAAATGTAATAGCTAACCACTACATGTTTGCCCTAATTCCCTATTTCTACCCTTTAAGGTTTAAGAAAGTGTGAAGTCGAGACTATATAAATTTAAAGTGAGGAAAAAATGAAAAAAAAAATAAATAATTGAAAATCAAAATATGGTGGCTACTTAAGGAACTACAGGCTGGTCTCATTTGCACCCCTATCCCACAAAGTTATATAGCTTAGAGTTTTTACTAGTCTTACAGGCTAGTCATATTTGCACCCCACCCCCAAAGTCCCATAGCTTAGAGTTTATATTAGTGTTACAGGCTAGTCTGTACTAGTTTTACAGGCTGGTCTCTTTTGAACCCCCACCCCAAAGTTCCATAGCCTAGAGTTTCTACAGGCTAGTCTCTTTTGCACCCTCCACCCCCAAAGTCCCATAGCTTAGAGTTTCTACTAGTGTTACAGGCTAGTCTGTACTAGTGTTACAGGCTTGTTTCATTTGCAACCCCATCCCAAAGTCCCATATCCTAGAGTTTCTACTAGTGTTACAGGCTAGTCTCTTTTGCACCCTCCACCTCCAAAGTCCCATAGCTTAGAGTTTCTACTAGTGTTACAGGCTAGTCTCTTTTGCACCCTCCACCCCCAAAGTCCCATAGCTTAGAGTTTCTACTAGTGTTACAGGCTAGTCTCTTTTGCACCATCCACCCTTAGAGTCCCATAGCTTAGAGTTTCTACTAGTGTTACAGGCGAGTGCTCCTCTTGACCCTTCACCCCCAAGTCCCTTGCTGTAGTGTGTCTACTAGTGTTACACAGGCTAGTCTGTTAACTAGTGTTACAGGCTAGTCTATTTTGCACCCTTCACCCCCAAAGTTCCATAGCTTAGAGTTTCTACTAGTGTTACAGGCTAGTCTGTACTAGTGTTACAGGCTAGTCTCTTTTGCACCCTCCACCCCCAAAGTCCCATAGCTTAGAGTTTCTACTAGTGTTACAGGCTAGTCTGTACTAGTGTTACAGGCTGCTCCCCATCCCAAAGTCCAATATCATAGAGTATCTACTAGTGTATCATTTCCAGGTTGAAGCTTGAACAAGGTAAATCCTCCCTCCCATTTTTCTCTTTTTATCTCATTCTTCACATGTTAATGGTGGTGGATTATCTATTTTATCTATCTTAAAAGCAGAAACATTCCACTATAAATCAAATAATTTTATCATTTCATAGAAATGTAACGAATACACAAAATCTACTTGCATGACATGTATAATCTTGCCTTTGGCTGCTTTTTGTTCGTATCTTGTCACATAGTCCATACAAGGATGTGCAACACACTTCAGTTATTCAGATTTTATCATTTAATGACGCTTTTTAATACGGAGGAGTATTGCTGTCTTGACAAACAATTTATCACTTACATTCTCGACAGTTATTACGCACTTATATATAAATATAACGTATTAACCGCTTCTGTGGCATAAGTAGATAGAGCATCTGCATTAAATGCAGAAGGTCGCGGGTTTAATCCCCCGGCCGAGTCATACCAGAAGCTTATAAAAATGATACTACCAGCTGCCTCGGTTGGCGCTCATAATTAATAAGTTTTTGTTAGGACTGGTCTGCCTGGTGTCCGAATAATGTTTCTGGATGGGACATGATGCTACATGTCTGTATCATGATGCCATAGTGCTAGACATCATTAAAATCTGCCACACTGCATATATCGTAGCGATATGACTGAAACTGTTAAAACTACGTGAAAATCTAAATCATACAGACAATATATCGTACGTACGTGTACATATTAAGTACGCGCGTGAAAGTCATCGTCCATATGCTTTATCTTTGTTATGTGCGTACGAGTAATTATAATCTATTACTTATGTACCTGATAATTGTCACGTACTTACTTGATAATTAACATGTACGGTCCATTTAATTACGTACATCAGAGCCCAAATCACTTAAGTAAGATGAAGGAAGTTGTCGGCATATCAAAAGCATCTAGATATTGCTCTTATGAACTGCATTGTAAAATTCATCCAAATTTACCCAAAGATGTCTTGGAAAGGACATCATTTATTCTCTACTGAGTTATATGTTTCTTCTTCAAGTGCGTTTCACAATCACGTTAAGTTAGAAATAATAGCCTATTACCTCGGAAATTCAGCCTCATTGAAAAACAAAAACTTTTATTTCTATCTCATTTAGACAAATAACACTTACCCATTGCTTCCCCTTGTCACCGCCAGATATCCAAAGCTTTTAAGCTTCTCTGCTGTACTGATAACATCATCAAGTTTACACCCGACAATCCAAGTCATTTTCTGTGTTCAAACTGAACCATCCAACGTTCCTTTGGGGTTCTGTTTGTTTGGAATAATCATTCTGCTGCAGTTTGTATTCATCAAGTTTTGAAACTTCTGCCAAATTTGAGTGATTTTATCACCTTTATGGACTTCGTCGATTTAAGATCACGTTACAACACGCTATCATTTACGATTTAGTACGACTTTGAATGCTTTCACTTTCCCCGTTTGTAACAGAGAAGAGTTGGCGAGTTTATAACATGCTGCATTGCTAGTTTATCCTTGGTTTGGTGTTACGTTGTTTCACAGAAATGTTAACTAAAGGCATGAATGCACAAGTTCAAAGCATAACTTATAAGGCATCTAAATTCGACATCTTTTCACTGTTCCATTAGTAACTAGAGTGATCTAGCTTGCTAATAATATACTGTATTACTAATTTATACTTTGTTTTGTTTTCGTGCTGTTATCAGTGGCAACGACATCCAAGTGCACAAAGTCCAAGAAGTTCAAAGCAAAGGAGGACAACCACGACTCCTGTATGCAGCTTATGTAATAGGTAGTCAGAAGAATTCTGGACGTTAGTGGCCAAGAAAGCAGCTAAAGGGAAGGAACGGTGGATTAAGTCGAGGAAGGAACTCATTAACTCCTTCAGTATATATTCTAATTCAACCTCCATTGAGAGTCATGTAGGGATGTTGGCACACCCCGCCCCATCGAAAGTTCGTCGTTTGCAACCGTGGGCCACAGTTGCATCAACGGCAGTTAAAGATGATGTGGAAATGGTGCAAATGCCGCCTTCGAACAGATAGGAAGTATTGTCCAGGAGACATCACGACAAATTTTTTTTACACCTTTCTTCCGTCGCTAAAATTTCCGTACCTTTTCCAACTCAGAGCGTATTCTCCCAGTTTTGGGCAGCCCAGTGGATGTACGTCACCCCACATAACCGAACATGGACTTCGAGCCTATATGTCAGGTCGCATTGGGTTTGTACTTGGTCCATTTAACCCTGTTCATACTAACACCGCACAGGTACCAGCCATCCGGCTGTCACCAGCCATCCAGTCGTCTCAGTATGGGGACCGTATAGTTGAAAAGGATAAACCAACTAGGATGTACGGGGATATCATAGTGATATATCCGTCCGTCTAACCGCACCGTCTGAAACTTCCCATTGCTATGCAGGAGATTTCAGTTAAAAATATATCTGTCAAGGCATACCTTTGGTGCAGCTGATGTCAGTGATAGCTGGTCCGTCTTCTATACACAAGGCAAGCCAGCTAGCAGTTTCGGCAATGCCCGATTTTAGAATGATCACTGCCTATCCAATAGAGAAAGAAAATAACATCTCCAAGGACGTCCGGCCGGGGTCATCAATGCCACCAGGCATGACCTGTCCAGAGCTACATGCGTACCCAGAATGGAACTCAACACACATTGAGTGGGTGAAACGAACTTCGTCAAATAAGTATTCAGATCCGACTATGAAATAAACTGAATTCAGCTTCAAATCAGCAGTGGAGAAAATTTATCGCGTGTTGACCACTTTAGAATACCTTCCACCCACAACCATTACTACTAAAGATTATAAATTTTAAGCGTCGGTAGATTTCGGTGACGGGGAGGAGACGCTTTACTCCTAACTCCCAATAGGCTAAAATTAAGGAGACGAATGACCGGCTTTCGGGTACAATTGCTAGATTGAGAAATTGTGGGTTTGTGTTTTCAGAAAGCCAAGTACAAAACTCACTCAGACGCTATCAGTACTGATCTCCCAGCAATCGAAAAAGAATTTTACGACCGTTTACAAGTTCGCTGCACTGTATTGTAAAGTCTAAAAAATTTACTCCAACTTTGCTTTTTGCAGGAAGAATTGAAGACTTTCAGAGGCAGGCAGCTTAGGAAGTACACCTCAAATTCGCCACTCAATCCACACAGGCGTTTAGAAGCACTCATGCTACACCGGCGTTTGGAAGCACTCATCCCACCCAGACATTGGAAGCACTCATACCACACCGGCGTTTGGAAGCACTCATCCAACACAGGCGTTTGAAAACACTCATACCACACCGGCGTTTGGAAGCACTCATCCCACACAGGCGTTTGGAAGCATTCATACTACACCGGCGTTTGGAAGCACTCATCCCACACAAGCGTTGGAAGCACTCATCCCACACAGGCGTTTGGAAGCACTCGTTCCACACAGGCGTTTGGAAGCACTCATCCCACACAGGCGTTTTGAGGCACTCATCCCACACAGGCGTTTGGAAGCACTCATACTACACCGGCGTTTGGAAGCACTCATCTCACACAGGCGTTGGAAGCACTCATCACACACAGGCGTTTGGAAGCACTCGTTCCACACAGATGTTTGGAAGCACCCATCCCACACAGGCGTTTGGAAGCACTCATCCCACACAGGCGTTGGAAGCACTCATCCCACACAGGCGTTTGTAAGCACTCATCCCACACAGGCGTTTGGAAGCACTCGTTCCACACAGGCGTTTGGAAACACTCAGTCTCCGCCAGTGCCAAGGGACATTCAGCGGATTCTTTTTAGTCGGACGTGCTCCAATATCGCTCCCAACCGAATTCAAGCAGACAAAATACTAACCAACCTAGGGGACAATCGTACAGAGGTAGCAATAAACCAGAGGATCCGAGAGATAATAGATGCTGTTAGTTTACACGTAGACCCAATTAACTCTAGTTTTTATGTCAGAGAATTAGCTTAGAGGCAAACTTTGAATCTGGTAGGTTCTATTTACGAAGCACTTGCGACCACCAGACCCAATTAAAAGAATCAATATCAACTTCACTGGATTCATCAGTGACATTTTGTAGGTAATAAGATTTCAATAATTATCCTGTTAAATATATGTAAGGTAACAGATCAAGTGAACCGATCCGGTGACCTTAGTTGTTACAGCGTCGGCCTCGTATACGAGAGGTGGCGGGTTCGAACCCAGGCCGAGTCATACCAAAGACTTAAAACAATCGTACTGCAGTTGCCTCGCTAGGCAGTTAGCATTAAGAGGTTACTGTTAGGACTGATCGACCTGGTATCAGGATAATGTGACTGGGTGGTGCTAGATATAACTATAAACTACTACACTGCAGATATCGTAGCGATATGACTGAAACATTTTTAAAGCTACGTCAAAATTCTAAATCACACACACACACACACGCGCGCGCGCGCATAAACACACACAGATCAAGTGATCTGAGGATGTGTTGCCTTCGTACTTAGAAGAATGGGTATTCGTTTGCATTGGGAATCCTGCCATTATTCTCTAGAAGAATATGCATGGTAGAGAGGTCCGATTCTTAGCATTTCCTCCTTTTATTACCTTTTCACCTAACGTAATGTGATTGAGGAACGTGTTTGAAAGAGAAAGCAAATCTTTAGGAAAATCATGTTTCTCCGATAATACATGCCAATCACATTTATTAAAATCCATCGCAAACATCTCGCAATGCGAACATCCTCGTTAGTACATCGCTCAGATAAAAAAGTAGCGATACCTGAGAGGTGGCAAGGGGAAGTAAAGATTAAGAGTTATTGTTCTAAATCTATATGAGACAGACAGATGAAATTTCCTTTACGTCTTTTAGTAGAGCTGGATTCGCTAAACAGCAGGATAATATTGGACATCAATTCTTGGAGAAATAAAATTTCTTTATAAATTTGCTTTATATTCAAAAACTTTCTTTATTGGAAAAGTAAAGGCTAAGCCTGACGATTAAAAGCAAGATTTTGCGTTTAATACTGCAAGAAATCTGCTGTAATCACAAGTCACAATTACATCACAAAAGACACATAAATAAGAGCTGCATACATAGACTGGTTTCCTGTTTGAGCATCTCTGATTTTTTTCATACCCTTGGACTACATTTCACGATTGGTTGACACA
This sequence comes from Potamilus streckersoni, assembly GCA_016746295.1. Lineage (NCBI taxonomy): Eukaryota > Metazoa > Mollusca > Bivalvia > Unionida > Unionidae > Potamilus > Potamilus streckersoni. The sequence continues at coordinate 940,206 of JAEAOA010001813.1, forward strand.
GATATATGTTACTACAAATCTTGAACTTTTTCTCATGTTCATTATGTAGAACATTGAAAATAGAATATGTAGGTGATGATACATTTAAAGACCGCTTGATTTGGATAACTGATAATTTAGTGCAATAAAACCATATTGCCAGTCTTTGAGAGTAATGCGAATCTCTTATAACACCATTACTTGCGTTTAAGTTACTGTGAACTCCATTTAAGACCATGTATGTCTTGTTGGCGGTATAAAAGGCCAGTCGAACAGATGTAATAATGTGATGACAGACAGCGAGATTTGCAAACTGTAAATTTCATTTCAAGCAACCAGATCATTGATGTAGAAACAATTAAAGCCAAAGAAAATAAATGCATCTAAAATTATTTTTGAACATATTTGATTGGTCAATGCAAAACTACAAATCATGGTAGATAGACAAAAAATTATATATATATATATATATATATATATATATATATATATATATATATATATATATATATATATATATATATATATATATATATATATATATATATATATATTTTTTTTTTAATTTTTTTTTCGCAGAATAGTTATTGATCAATCTGTGGCACATATCGCAGTGTATTTCCTGAAGACGACATTGCTCAGCATATTGACTGGATATATGCTTTCTTTTTCTTTTAAATATTTACTTGACTTAACGCATTTGAAATTTATGACTTTTATATTACATCCATCCATGCATGCATGCATACATACATACATACATACATACATACATACATACATACATACATACATACATACATACATACATACATACATACATACATACATACATACATACATACATACATACATACATACGTCTATCTATGTACGTACGTGCTTACGATGAATCTCTCGTACTATGTCTGGATTGTTTAGTCTTTAGATACAATATTTCATCGGCAAAAAACTTGGTCTTACCTTCTCTATTTGGTCTCGTCTCTCTCTCTCTCTCTCTCTCTCTCTCTCTCTCTCTCTCTCTCTCTCTGTCTCTCTCTCTCATGATTGGCTTCACTCTGCACACAGTCACTAATTGTGTCAACCTCAGCTTACTCTAACTTCTCCATGGTTAATACCTTTAAATACCCGCAACTCCTCATTGTTACTTAGGGCACTCCGACATCCCTAGTGGTAAAAGCACCAATTTTCACCCGATAATACTTTATTTCTAACCAGTACAAATGCATGCTGCTATTGTTTTCTTTAGATTAGATATATAACAATAAACAATTCTAGAGAAGTGTTGAATATTTCAAGTTGTAAATGTGGTGTTCATACAGAATCATTGACTGAACTACCGCATTGAAATCCAGATCAGCCCTGTTAGACTAAATGAGTAAGTCATAGAATTATAATAGATTAGCACAACTCTGAAATAACAACTTCAGATATGATTTTTATGATTAAAAGTTGATATATTTTTTTTCAATTTTCTGTAATAAAACTCCAAAAATCGATTAATTTCCAAATTTTGTTTCTGGGTAGGACATTTATATCAAGAGAGCAAAGATGACTGATAAAGCAAGTTTTGCCTGTCTGACAACCGTATTAACCAAGGACTGTTTATGTGTTGCCCGTCTGACAACCGTATTAACCGAGGACTGTTTATGTGTTGCCCGTCCAACAACCCTATTGAACAAAAACTGTTTATGTTTTGCCCGTCTAACAACCTTATTGACCGAGTACTTTTTATGTGTTGCCCGTCTGACAACCGTATTGACCGAAAACTGTTTATGTTTTGCCCGTCTAACAACCGTATTGACCGAGTACTTTTTATGTGTTGCCCGTCTGACAACCGTATTGACCGAAAACTGTTTATGTTTTGCCCGTCTAACAACCGTATTGACCGAGTACTTTTTATGTGTTGCCCGTCTGACAACCGTATTGACCGAGTACTTTTTATGTGTTGCCCGTCTAACAACCGTATTGACCGAGTACTTTTTATGTGTTGCCCGTCTGACAACCGTATTGACCGAAAACTTTATGTTTTTCCCGTCTAACAACCGTATTGACCGAGTACTTTTTATGTGTTGCCCGTCTGACAACCGTATTGACCGAAAACGGTTTATGTTTTGCCCGTCTAACAACCGTATTGACCGAAAACTGTTTATGTTTTGCCCGTCTAACAACCGTATTGACCGAGTACTTTTTATGTGTTGCCCGTCTGACAACCGTATTGACCGAGTACTTTTTATGTGTTGCCTGTCTGACAACCGTATTGACCGAGGACTGTTTATACTACTTTCCGCAGACTCTAGAAACTTCGGATGTTTAGAAAAGAACATATTTAACAGAGACAACGATAGTTCTCCGATACTAATATTGGAAACAGGAACGCTACCACCTTGCACGTACTAAAACCGATGATAGGGAAAAAAAAGTCCATGTTTCTCTGTTCTATGCACATACATGGGAGAAAATTTACAAGTGCTAACAAATGTACTACATTTATGTACTCACTTTATATACAACACTTCAAACTAACAATGTTAATTGTTTTAGTTTAGATTACCGACAGAATAGTATGAAATTTTAAATGTATAAAGGTTACTATGGCAACTGTTTTGTGGTGAATAGGTCGAGCTGCTCTTTGTTTAGGAGTTGCATAACTATCAACGTGATTTCTAATTCCTTTCGCCTTTGATCATTTTGTTCCAAAGTATTAGGATTTGAAGCTAATGCTTGCAGAGATAAAATGGTTTGAAATCATGATGAGATGCTGATATTGATTATGATGACTTTAGTTGAATATGACATGACCGACACAAGAAAGACAAGAATAAAATGAGAAATTAGGTAAAAACAATTTAAGTTTTCACGTATTAAGAGCCGTTTTAAAGGAAGTTAAGAGAAAAAGAGACTTTAAAAATAAACATGAAAAATGTCTCTACCATATCTTTTGAAAAAATGTCAGAGCTTTAGGTATTGAATTCTTTAATTTTAGTAGCTGATTTAATGTAGGGCATTTAAATAACAATCTACATGGAGAGACAACATGAAAATAAATATATTTTACAAATCATCTTTAAAATAGCAGACCTGGTATATATATATATATATATATATATATATATATATATATATATATATATATATATATATATATATATATATATATATATATATATATATATATATGAGAGAGAGAGAGAGAGAGAGAGAGAGAGAACAGTAATAAGGTCAGTGATAAAGTGCATTAGAAAATTTAACGAAAAGATTTCAAGCAACTAAATGTTCATAAACAAAATGAACGGAAGATATTTGGCAGGTCATCCCTCTCTAAACTTCAACAGAAACTGTAAAATGGTCGTTAACGTTATTCATTAAAAAACTATATTCAAACAATTAATTGTCAGGTTGTTTATAAGTTGCTTGCTAGGTATGGTAACGATGTCCAAAAGAATGCTTCTGGAACAAAGAACTATGAAGAATTAGTTAGTCGACACTTATAGTAGGAAAAAGTATTTGATTTGTCGACAATGTATGTTATTAGCTAGATCATACTATGACAAAAGAAACAATGTATGCTATTAGCTTGATCATACTATGACAAAAGAAACAGTGTATGTTATTAGCTTGATCATACTATGACAAAAGAAACAGTGTATGCTATTAGCTTGATCATACTATGAGAAAAGAAACAGTGTATGCTATTAGCTTGATCATACTATGACAAAAGAAACAGTGTATGCTATTAGCTTGATCATACTATGACAAAAGAAAAAATGTATGCTATTAGCTTGATCATATTATGACAAAAGAAACAATGTATGTTATTAGCTTGATCATACTATGGCAAAAGAAACAGTGTATGTTATTAGCTTGATCATACTATGACAAAAGAAACAGTGTATGTTATTAGCTGGATCATACTATGACAAAAGAAACAGTGTATGTTATTAGCTGGATCATACTACGACAAAAGAAACAGTGTATGTTATTAGCTGGATCATACTATGACAAAAGAAACAGTGCATGTTATTAGCTGGATCATACTACGACAAAAGAAACAGTGTATGTTATTAGCTGGATCATACTATGACAAAAGAAACAGTGTATGTTATTAGCTGGATCATACTATAACAAAAGAAACAGTGTATGTTATTAGGTTGATCATACTATGACAAAAGAAACAGTTTATGTTATTAGCTGGATCATACTATGACAAAAGAAACAGTGTATGTTATTAGCTGGATCATACTATGACAAAAGAAACAGTGTATGTTATTAGCTGGATCATACTATGACAAAAGAAACATTGTATGTTATTAGCTGGATCTTACTATGACAAAAGAAACAGTGTATGTTATTAGCTGGATCATACTATGACAAAAGAAATAGTGTATGTTATTAGCTGGATCATACTATGACAAAAGAAACAGAAACATCATTAAGTACAAAACTTTGCATTGGTCTAATATCTAATTTTTCATTAAATATTATATAGTACATAGCGTTCATAAATAAAATCTTTTCTACCCTCTTCTTGAGTGGCCGAAGTAAAGAAATGTGACGTGAAAGTAGTATTGGGTTTGTCGTAATATCGCAGCAACTTAGTAAGCTCACATATCACTAAAATGGCGTGAATGATAGACTAATGCAGATGCGATTCCCACTGTCTGGAAACAAACATGCAGCTATCCTCAGCACCTATGTATGCGTAGTGACCAAAGTGAGATTAATGACAAGTTTTATGAAGTCATAATGTCTTTTATCGCAGAAGTACTAAATAGCAGACAAGCTCATCACACTTGGTGAAATCAATGCTACAAATGGCACAGACCACCAACATGGCAAGGTGTCGCTGCCAACTTTGCAGCAAGGACAGACTTACTAGTGTGGAAATGCGCTGAACACGACCTCCTTATCACCAACACACTCTTCCGCCAGCCAAACAGCAACAAGGTGTCTCAAATGCACCCACGCCTCAAATAAAAAATAAATAAAAAAATTAGGTATCTTTTTGACTACATCATCGTCATGAAAAGAGATAAGCAAGATGTCAGTGTCGAAGTTCATGAAAACTGTAGAATGCTGGCATGGTCTAATGCTTATAGTCTCCAAGCTCATTATGATGATGACATTGTAGAGTTGACCATAGTTTACAAGCATTCACATGCAACACTAATTAATTGACCTAATATTGTTATTTAGTCGGTTATTATTTCATGCATATCATATATAATGTCTCATAATATTCATTTTCGTAGTTGCTACTTGTGGTTTCTACATATCATTTGCACATTTTTGTTTAAATCTAAAATTTATTTTTAAGGTTATTAAAGAATTAGCGTAGTAGTAGTTTATGACTTTTGCTTGACGGCAAATATTTCAGTATTAATTTTTCAACGTGGAATAGGCCACAGGGGACGTATCATATGGAGAAATCGGAAGCAGTTTAGAAGTCGATGAAGATAACATATATTATCTGTTTGTTTAAATTATCATGATTGGTTGATAATGAAAAGTACATTTCTAGTGAAATGTATCATTTCAGAGCTTATACTATTTGAAGTTGACAGAATTTGAGACAATGTTTTATATTATGGTGTTTCGGTTGGTTTATATGGGAACTAATCATGCTAGTCGGTTGGTTTATATGGCAACTAATCATGTTATTCGATTGGTTTGTATGGCAACTTGTTAGTCGGTTGGATTGTATGGCAACTAATCATGTTAGTCGGTTGGTTTATATGGCAATTAATCATGTTATTCGATTGGTTTGTATGGCAACTAAATTTTTACTGTGAGTCATGAAAATTTTTATAGCATGGAGAATGATAGTTATTTTTAAAAATAATGTCAGAGAGGATCGAAGAGACTGGATTTTACCTCTCTTTGGCATAAAAAGTACTCTTCATTGGTTGCAGAAGAAAAGTAGTTACATTTAAATTATAATAATATGTAATATTATTATACAATTATAACGTAATTTTATTACACATTTATAACATGTAATTGTATTGCACATTTATAACATGTAACTGTATTACATATTTATAACATTTAATTGTAGTACACTTTTATAACAAACACTATTGCAGTAACTTTGAAATACAGACCAGTTTTGATTTTAACTTTGATATGAACATGTATCTAAGTTTTTGCTCTCTGTTCTGAATTCAGATATTAGTGAAATCATAGAAAGTTTTAATTCTACTTTTTTGAAATAGATTAGATTGGAAGAGAGTTTACCGACGGTAAAGACTCACGTAAATCAAGTTTTGGTTGTTATGACATGTCGTTATAGATTCAAAACTATGAGATACACAATTTTTTTTACAGATATTAAAATTTTAAAAACATAAATGCTGAGCTTAAAACGATGAAGTTGTAGTAATTATGGTAAATTATCAGATATCAGAATTGAAGTTTATAAATTTTTTAAGCCCTATTTAACTTGTTTCAGTTCAAGAATGATAATAGTAAAAATATGGATAATTTATGCGTAGAGAATTATATGTAATCAGGAAGTACAATCGTTCTTTGCAAATCAGTAGGCAAAATTACATACATACATACATACATACATACATACATACATACATACATACATACATACATACATACATACATACATACATACATACATACATACGTACGTACGTAAATACATACACACACACATATATATATATATATATATATATATATATATATATATATATATATATATATATATGTATATATATATATATATATATATATATATATATATATATATAGTCGCAATAAACTGATGACGAATAGTACGAAACAAGTAACTAACTAGCCTAAGCGCTTTCGACTCTTAATGAGTCTTTTTCAAAGGCAAATAGAAAACATATATACGACAAACAAATAAACATAAACACGTTTTGTTTGTAAACCTCGACATGGCTGTCTCCACATGTGTAAAAACTATAAATACAACCAGCTTGTATAGATTAGTTGCGGAAACTGAAAACGGTGTTTAATTTCCTAAGAGTCTACAAGCTCTGGCGACATGTATTTTTACTTTTTGTACATTTATGTAACGCAGATTATATCCCGGATATTTTATTCTATACCGGTTATTCTTATAGCAAAAATTGAAGGATAATAAGAAGATTTAGAAAATGTTAAATTCTATTAGTGCATAGTTTTTATTTTTTAGTCTTCTTGGTTTAGACCGCTTGGTTTCAATGTTCTAAGGCGGCGTATCCAGTATGATTCCTTTTCCTTCCTGGTTTCGGAACTCCAGCTGTGGTTGTTAGCAATAGCGATAAGTATTATATCACTGAAAGTATGGCCAGGGGAGGAGAATTGTTCTGCGACCGGGCTTCTGTACAGCTTTTTTGTCATCCAATCAGATCTATGAAGGTTTATCCTTTTGTGTAGCTTTTTAGTTTCTCCGACGTGCTGAAGGCCACAGATCTTACATGTGATGAGATAAATCACATTCTCTGTTTTGCACGTTTTGTTTGGACCATGTATGTTTAGTTTTTCTTTAGTCACTGTGCTAGTGAATGTCTTGGTCTCTATCATATCTTGATAGGTTTTGCATCTTTTATCGCCACAGGGTCCAGATTGACTAGGTTGGTTTTGACTAGCGATTGGCGTTAGCTTTGCCCTGACTAGGATGTCCTTTAGGTTTTTTAGTCTCCGGTAAGCTACTTCAGGTTTATTCGGAAGTATTAGTTTTAGTATGTCTGACGAATGCACGGTTGGCCAGTGATTTGCGATGATTTTACCTACTTTGGGATTGTCTGGGTGATAGGTCAGAATAAATGGTATCCTATCAACCTTTTCTTTCTGTCCATATCTGAGTAGGTCATCACGGTTTGTTTGTTTGGCCCTTTGGATTGCCTCCGCAATCAGGTCTTTGTCGTAGCCTCGGTAAATTAAATGTTTAGCCAGCTCTTCATACCTTTCTAGGAATCTTTCATCGTCGGAGCAAATTCCGCGTATCCTCAGTGCCTGGCTATATGGAATGTTCCTAATGCAGTGTTTTGGATGACAGCTGGTTGGGAAGAGATACTGGTGTTTGTCGGCTGGTTGCGAGTAGATGTCTGTGTGTAATTTGTTTACCACCAGTCTGGTTGTTGTGTCCAGGAAAACATGGTTTGAGTTGGAAATTTCTGCCGTGAATATTATTGAAGGATGGAAGTTGTTTGCCTTTGATATAAAGTCATCCAGACTTTCTCTTCCATACTGCCACTTCATTTCTATATCATCGATAAAGCATACCCACTGGTATGGTGTACGCTCCATCGATGCTAAGAGCTGACCCTCAAGTTTTCCCATGAAAATGTTAGCATACGAAAGGGCCATTTTAGTACCCATTGCAGTTCCATTGATTTGTAGGTAGTTTTCTTCATTAAATTCAAAGTTGTTGAGTTTTAGGACAAGCTCCAGGAGTTGGACTAAGAAGTGTGTGGGTGGATTGTTTACAGTTCTTGTTTCCCATGCTTTGCTACATGCCTGTAACCCTTCCTTGTGCGGTATGTTGGTTTACAAAGATGTGACGTCTAAGGAAGCAAGTAATGTGTCTGGCAGTAATGGTTCACTTGCTTTGCTTTTTATGAGATAATCTGTCGTGTCTTGAAGATATGATGGTAATTTGTGGACATGTGGTCTCATAAAATGATCTAAATATTCTGATATCCTTTCTGTGGGGTGCCCGTTACCTGAGATTATAGGTCTGCCAGGGTTTCCTTGTTTGTGGATTTTGGGTAGATGATAAAATCTACATGTTCTTGAGTTTTCTGGGCTTAAGTAGTTTTTCGTTTGCTGGTCTATGTGTCTGCTTTGGTACGCCTCGTCAATAACATTAGTGATGATTTTTGCATATTCCAGCGTTGGATCATGGTCCAGTTTTTGGTAGAACCTAGCGTCACTTAGTTGTCTACTTGCTTCACTAATATAGACTTTCCTATTCATAACGACAACAGCGGAACCCTTACCTGCAGGCTTAATTATAATGTCGGTTCTGCTTTTCAGTGAGTGCAGGGCATCTGTTTCTTCTTTTGTCAAATTAGAATATTTGTTATTATGGTTGGTATGTCTGGAAGTATCGTTTTCAACCGAGTTGATAAAGGCTTCCAGATTCGGAATTGAATTTTTTGGTGGGGTCCAGTTACTTTTCTTTCTAAATGTGGGTTGGTCGCAGCTTATATTTTCCTTTGATTTGTTTGTTGGTTGCAAGGCAAAATGGGCATTGAGTCTTAGTCGGCGGATAAACTCTTCGGTGTCATTCTTAAGCTTCCCTATGTCGTATGTTTTTGGACGGGGACAGAAACTCAAACCTTTCGATAAAAGTTTTATTTCTGCATCAGTAGGTTCTAAATTGGAGATGTTGACTACAGTGTTAGTAAAAGTTGCATTAGTGCTTGTTACAGAGTGCTTGCGATTCTTCCTTTTGCGGCGATTTTTCTTCTTACGGTTGTTTTTAAAAGAAATTTCGTCAATTGAAGTTTCTTCACAACAGTCTTTTTGTTGTAGATCATTACTTATAAGTTTTCTATCTCTGACTTTGTATAGTTTCGAAGAGAGTCTTTGTTGATCTTTATTTAATTTGGAGTAAAACGTTTTCAATTGTTCTTCTGTTGAGACGGAATTTAGCTGTTTTAGTTTTTCAATGGTTGCTGATTTAACTAGATATTAATGGTTTACGTTTTTACTAAGTAGGGCTGTGAGTTTCATGGAAGCGTCGTGAGTTATTTTATTCCATCTTTTGTTGAATCTGTTTGAGCTCTTGCAAATAATTTGCGGTTTCACATGAATTTGAAGACCTTTAGTGACTGTATTTTTTTCGAGGAAATGATGCAAGAAAGTGCAATGATGCTTTAGGCGAAGTAAGGCATCAGTTTTATTGCGTAAAGTTTTGAATGTTTTCTGTATTTGTTGAGACATCGTCTCCATTCTAAGAGATACGGCAACAATTTAAGTATAAGAAGGAAACAATGGAACGGATACAGTAGCACGACATAAATACAGGACCGAAAAGGGTGTTAGATCACACCAAAGGTAGATCGTGCCATACAAGGTAGGTAACATAAAGAATACAAATCATATGGCGAATAACATCCCTTTCAAGCGTACTGGATCCACCAAGGGATCACGTGTGTCAGGGATTGATTAAAATAGATGCAATAAACTGACGACGAACAGTACGAAACTAGTAACTAACTAGTCTAAGCGCTTTCGACTCTTAATGAGTCTTTTTCAAAGGCAAATAGAAAACATATATACGACAAACAAATAAACACAAACACGTTTTGTTTGTAAACCTCTACATGGCTGTCTCCACATGTGTAAAAACTATAAATACAACCAGCTTGTATAGAATATTTGCGGAAACTGAAAACGGTGTTTAATTCCCTAAAAGTCTACAAGCCAAAGCGACATCTATTTTTACTTTTTGTACATTTATGTAACGCAGATTATATCCCGGATATTTGATTCTATACCGGTTATTCTTATAGCAAAAATTGAAGGATAATAAGAAGATTTAGAAAATGTTAAATTCTATTAGTGCATAGTTTTTATTTTTTAGTCTTCTTGGTTTAGACCGCTTGGTTTCAATGTTCTAAGGCGGCGTATCCAGTATGATTCCTTTTCCTTCCTGGTTTCGGAACTCCAGCTGTGGTTGTTAGCAATAGCGATAAGTATTATATCACTGAAAGTATGGCCAGGGGAGGAGAATTGTTCTGCGACCGGGCTTCTGTACAGCTTTTTTGTCATCCAATCAGATCTATGAAGGTTTATCCTTTTGTGTAGCTTTTTAGTTTCTCCGACGTGCTGAAGGCCACAGATCTTACATGTGATGAGATAAATCACATTCTCTGTTTTGCACGTTTTGTTTGGACCATGTATGTTTAGTTTTTCTTTAGTCACTGTGCTAGTGAATGTCTTGGTCTCTATCATATCTTGATAGGTTTTGCATCTTTTATCGCCACAGGGTCCAGATTGACTAGGTTGGTTTTGACTAGCGATTGGCGTTAGCTTTGCCCTGACAAGGATGTCCTTTAGGTTTTTTGGTCTCCGGTAAGCTACTTCAGGTTTATTCGGAAGTATTAGTTTTAGTATGTCTGACGATTGCACGGTTGGCCAGTGGTTTGCGATGATTTTACCTACTTTGGGATTGTCTGGGTGATAGGTCAGAATAAATGGTATCCTATCAACCTTTTCTTTCTGTCCATATCTGAGTAGGTCATCACGGTTTGTTTGTTTGGCCCTTTGGATTGCCTCCGCAATCAGGTCTTTGTCGTAGCCTCGGTAAATTAAATGTTTAGCCAGCTCTTCATACCTTTCTAGGAATCTTTCATCATCGGAGCAAATTCTGCGTATCATCAGTGCCTATCATATGTTCCTAATGCAGTGTTTTATGTTTTCTATTTGCCTTTGAAAAAGACTCATTAAGAGTCGAAAGCACTTAGGCTAGTTAGTTTCGTACTGTTCGTCTTCAGTTTATTGCATCTATTTTAATCAATCCCTGACATACGTGATCCCTTGGTGGATCCAGTACGCTTGAAAGGGTTGTTATTCGCTATATGATTTGTATTCTTTATATATATATATATATATATATATATATATATATATATATATATATATATATATATATATATATATATATATATATATATATATATATATATACATACATACATACATACATACACACATACGTTCCATCTTTCGTAGCAGGAAAATGAGCATGAAGAAAGTTATGTATGATCTCAAAAGTTGTAAGAAAAATCGTGCTCTTTATTTTTATTTACTTGTACCTAATATTATTACTTCACATGTTAGAAGGAAGGCTGGGCAGTGACAGAGCATTGCAGAAATAGGTTATGATATCTAAATTCAGTTATTCTTTGTGAATAAAGTCCACGAAACGGTTACGGGTACCAAAGTGGCAATTATTAAATTAAATTAAACTTCCGTTCGACCTGCATGAGCATCTGTTTAAACGTTAAGACGCTTAAGAAAACGTTTGATCACTTCAAAATAGGAGATACACGAATAAAAATTTAGGTTTGTCTATAGGAAAAGTAGAAGTCATTGATCAAAACCGTCTAGTAAGATAAAGATGACATTGCTAAAAAGCGCATTCTTTCGTAACAATGTTTACATAATGCCCCTTTTAATACGCAACAGTTAGCATACAAGGGGTAGTTTATATTTTCATGTAAATTTGCTTAACTATGTACATATTGTCACAAGAACAGATTTGAAGATATAAATTTGCATGGTTTATAAATTACCATCTTCTTAAGAATTAGTGTACACAAACTTGAATAAGAATAAATTTAGACGTAGACAACTTTCAGTATATGATCGCGTATGAAAATATACATATGCGTTTGTATTTTACGTAATCTTTGAAACAGTTTATCCACAAAGAATATTACAACTATTTTTAGTTTAAATTAAATTACTTTGGCTTGCACGACGAGTCAGCATGCGAATGACTGTCCAGTTCTGGCAAGAAGTTGGATACAAAGACACACAAATTCTTTCTTGTCTGTCAAAGAAAGGACTGGACAAAATAATTGTGGAAGATGATTGGGTTATTACGCTTTTTGAATTTTTGCTACTTTAAAGCCTGATTAGAGTGAAATCATCTGTATGCGAAAGTTCGGCTGATTTATAGATGTTTCATAGCTATAAATTTCAACCAGTTTTTAATCGTATTTCTCATTATTTATATTTCCATCGTATTTCTCATTATTTATATTTCCATCGTATTTCTCATTATTTATATTTCCTTGGTGGAGTTGCATCATTAGATGATAAACTAAAAATAGATATGTGTCGCGAAGAAAGGGTCACCCCTGTCATTTTTAGAATAACTGGATAAGTATTGAATGAACAAATTAGACAAGGTTTTAAGTTAAATAGCGGTTCAAGAAAATTCAATTATCTAGGTCGAATATGCATATGTCCAATACTGAATATGGCTTCATTTCATAAAGTCACAAAGTTTTAGGGTGGAAACAAAATTCATGACAATCTGCAAACTCCGATGTCAAAATTAGGCAAGATAGTTTTTGTTGAAGAAATATATGACACTGAAAGTTGACTTATGTAATTTCACAATCAGCTCTTAGTAATTGCAAATCTATTAAACCATATTTATATTTCATATATGTCATTTATATATATATATATATATATATATATATATATATATATATATATATATATATATATATATATATATATATATATATATATATATATATATATATATATATGTGACCATAAGTAATGTGCACTTTGAAGCTTCTTTCAGAAGTCCATTGATGTATTTTCTAAAAAGATTGATAGTGTCAATTTATGTTTCGGAGTTCTGATGGCATATTAACTTTTACTACGCATCCGAAATGCCTTTTTACAATTAATTCAAAAACGAAAGAAAAATGTGGTATATATGTTACTAGTTACATTTATAAGGCTTGTTTACACCGTTTCTAGCATGAAAGTATTTTTGTTTTATAGTTTTCACTATTTCCACTCATAGAGTGGTACCACACTAGCTTGTTTAGGATTTTCTTGTTTCTTGTTAAATGCATTGAGAAAAAATTACAGGATACTGCTGATGATATTAGATGAAGTTAACTATACATGCAATAGAAATGAGAATGAGGATATGTACTTGGCAGAGTGGTTGAAACACCTTATAGAAATTTTCATGGAACACTGAGTTTTATTCTTCCTATTATAAACCGCTCGTCACGTTCAACTAGATAGCGTTTGAGTAGTGTCAAGAAAGCGTTATGAAGAGTTGTGGAACTTTTGTCAATACCTTTTATGGTTTTAATGTATGCTGAGCAAAGTATTTGTTGTCGATATCTTAAGGATTATATATGAATAGTTAAGGAATTTCGTCGATAGGTCATGGATTATATAAAAATGGTAAGGAAATTGCGTCAGTACATTTAGTGATTATAAATGAAGAGTAAGGGAGGTTTTTAATACTTTACAGTGCATTTTATATGAAGAGAAAGGGAATTTTGTGTCAATAGCTTATAGTGGATTCTATATAAAGAATTTTGTCAATACCTTATAATGGATATTATATGAAGACTACGATTTCTTTCCAAAAATATATAGTGAATTTTACATGAAGAGTAATAGAGTTTTGTCAATATCTTATAGTATATTTTTATATGAAGAATAAGAAAATTTTGTCAATAACTTATAATGGATTTAATATATGCTGATTATCAGTACGGTGAACCAACAACAATTCATTGGCTAGTGGTCTCACTGGGTAAAAGCACATGTACACTAATCACGCCCATACACACATAAACACATGAATGAATATAGATGTTGGTTAGAGAAAAATAATTAAATGAAAACGAAAACGTGTTATTCCTTTTATAAAGGTTTCAGTGTGTTTATTAGAGAAAATTGTGAAAGAAAAATCACAGTCCATCCGCGTTTGAAATGTCGATATATAAATGGATTTGATTTCTTTATTTCTTAATAGGCTGAATAAATTACAGTTAGAAATAGAAATGCATACAGCAATACAGTCACATGTCAAAACATCGCAGAGCACAATCGTTTGTACTGAGAATGTTAACGAAAAATTATGATGTCTTTTCTCTTAGTTGTTCAATCGCTTTCAAAGTGTTTTCTAATAGTCGTAGAATTTTAAATCTGAAAGAAGGAAGTAATGTTTATGCATATGCATACGTTGATATGTTTTATAAAATATTGCTGAAAAGCAAACAGGCAGACATGTTTCTTTTCGGTCGTGAAGTTCGTATTATTTAGTCAGTGTTTTTAATTGTGCATATGAAACACTGTGGTAGAACCTTGCATATTAGTAAACAAGTTCGGGCAACATTTGACATCAAATACCTATTTACCTTACCTAGCCATGTATTACACTCACCTTAGTTCGAACGGTATAAACATTGTCCTTCAAGTGTCATTGTCTGCGCTGCGCGCTCGAATGATTATCGAAACTAAGCTATAGTCAAATAATATAGAACCAGTCTAAGGAGAAAGACGCTGCAAAAAACAACTGAATACAAATGATGCAGTGACTATTAAATGCGGTTTAGCCATACTTTACTAGGCTTCTAAGAGTTGTTACTTTCTCAATAGATAATTGTAACCTACTTAATTTAGTCATATTTTTTTTTCTAAAAAAAGAGACCAAAAATCTTATAAACGAAAATGTAATTAAAGAAAATAAACACTTATATTGGCTCGTAACTAGCATATAAACTTAAAAATTTCAATCTTGATAACAATGACCAGCAAACAAAGTTTGTGAAAATGTTTTGCTTGTATATTTTTTAAAAGATGTAAAGACACCTTTTATTGTCCCTTGACGTGGAAATATTGCTGGTTGAAATGTAAGCAGTCACTTGTAATTGGAAGTTTTTATCAAGAATCATTCTTAACTTTTATGAAACGTGGCTCTGTTTCATTCAGTAGTTGATTTCAAAGGAAACTCCGCACTTTCTTATCTTTTCTACACATTCAGTATAGCTGACAAATTTATTCCAAGGATTTTAGATATCTGCTAGATCAGCCATTGGCCTATATATCACACAGTGCAGATATTTAAAAAAATCAATTATTTTTCTGAGTCCTGACTCATATATTGTGGCTAAATATGAATAACTGACAAATTAAGGTGTCTTCTACAACTTGGTTATGATAATTTGCTCTAAATCTTGTCAGATTAAATACATGCTTATTAGCACAATGCACATCTGAATTGTTTATTGTTTTTATTTATTTATTTGTTTTCTTTTCATATTGTACCCTGTCAAATATTGAACTTTTGTTTACTTTAAACATAATTGAATATGGAATTGAATGAAACTAAATTTAGTTGGTATTTCTATATCTATGCAAATATATGTAATCTAACCTATTCAGCAATATTCCTAATTAATGGATAGCCACATTCAACGAAGCCATATTCTATTCATAATCAATGGTCAAAATATTTTATCAGTGGCTTTTATGTTGTGTATCTACATACCCTGTACTCTATTGTCATTCAGGATGAATTTATACAATAGAAGGTAATTCATATAATGTTTAATAATTCGATGAATAAAACAAACTGTTACAACTTGTCCTACTTAGTGTCCTACTTAGTGATGTTCTTGTAAATAATATTGGAAGTAAGGTTGATTTATTATTGAATATTTTAAACTGATTGCTTAATCATGGATCTGACAATATTGTAGGTCACTAACACTGCAATCTGTCTTATAAAAAATGTCATATTAATGAAAATAGCTGCAGCGTAAGTTTGAATTTATAGTTATGCATGGCCATCCTTAAAAAAGTAAAAAAGAAAATTAGGTTAAATGAAAACTATTTCATCTCGTACTTACACAATATTACTTTTCCGTTGTTGGAGAGTTAATTAATGATAAGAGGCAGGATTGCCATGAGGATTATCACTGTAAAGAAAGGCAGGTTGACATAATTAGCATGAAAAGTTCAATTACAGTTTCATATTTTACAATCATTTCTTATTATAAAACCTGATATTCTTTATATATTCATTTGACAATAAGACCTCCTTTATTTGCTTATCAGATATAAAATCAAGACGTCACGTGTATATCAGATCTGGCCTATTTATCGTAAATACCGTGTTTATCTGGTGATAATTCCGTACTTTTTAATCATCCTACTCTTCATTCCCACAAAATGTGGGCAGCAATTTACTGCCATTATAGTACACTGATAAAAAATCCCATCTCCCTCTATCATCGAAAAAAAAAATACTTTATTCATTTTTGTAGTACTTCCTTGAATGTATGTGGTTTTTTATTCCGTCAATATGCAAATTCACCCTTGAACATTTTAATCTTTTCTTTCTTCACGAAATAATGCATGTACAAAAAGCTTGGATATCGTGTATAAGTTCATATTTTGACTGTACTGACCTGTCCAATACTTTTATGCAATTATCATGAATTTCCATTTAAAACAACACTTATCCGCTCTTATGTATATGTATCCTACAGAGTACATATGGAAGTTGAATAATATTTTGATGTAAAACCTAGTTGAACCTTTTTATTGAGATCTTAGAAATATTGACATTTTACATTATACTCCGTAAAAAGTATATATATATATATATATATATATATATATATATATATATATATATATATATATATATATATATATATATATATATATATAGAGAGAGAGAGAGAGAGAGAGAGAGAGAGAGAGAGAGAGAGAGAGAGAGAGAGAGAGAGAGAGAGAGAGAGAGAGAGAGAATACTTACAAGGAAAAAGGAGCCCGATGATACCACCACCACCGAAACCACCAATCCCACCATATCCACCACCATATCCGCCGCCAAATCCGCCATATCCGCCGAATCCTTTTCCACCGTACCCGCCAATTCTGCCGAATCCTTTTCCACCGTACCCACCAATTCCGCCGAATCCTTTTCCACTGTACCCGCCAATTTTGACTAATCCTTTTCCACCGTACCCGCCAATTCTGCGGAATCCTTTTCCACCGTACCCACCAATTCCGCCGAATCCTTTTCCACTGTACCCGCCAATTTTGACTAATTCTTTTCCACCGTACCCGCTATAACCACCGAAAACTCCTTTGCCTGGGCTTACATTTGCAGCGTAAGGCAACTGGTAGCTGGCATAGGTAAGACCAACAGGGCCCACAAGAACTAGGGTAACCAGAACCGTTAGCTTGGTCATGACTGCAAGCAAGACAAATATCATATTCAAAACGTTAATGAAGACTGAGTATATGTTTGAATAAAAATTGTTATATAATTAAAGGCATGTCAAAAATCTTAAAAATTTGTATTGATATAATTTTGACTATTTCAGAAGCACAGGACAGGCATGATCTATATTTGAATAGACTGGTAACTGTATGCATGAATCATTTTGAATGTATTTACAATTTAAGCATGTATATGCATACATACATACATACATACATACATACATACATACATACATACATACATACATACATACATACATACATACATACATACATACATACATACATACATACATACATACATACCTGAATCTTTGGTGTGCAGGTAGATATCTATATATCTATTTCCTTCCGCAAAATTGTTGCTGGTTGAAAACTCGGTCTTTTATAAATTGTTTGAAGAGTTGAAGAGAAATGGGCTAGCACACCAAAGAATGCGGACAAACAAGATTAAAATCCGCGATTGGCTGAAAATTTAAAGCAAAAGTAGGTACTTCCGTGAATCTTAACATTTCTAAAATCAAATATAATATACACAAAACGGATGTTCAATCCATGTTTCCGCATCGCCCCCTTAAAATTTCCGCATCGTATTCTGATCTTTGAATTACTTTTACCGCTTTTAAAATATTCAATAGTAATGCTAAAAGTACTTGAAACTTTATTTGATTCCCATTATCTTGTCATCTACAATCTCGAAAGTTTTTTTTTAATTCCCATGAACTTGGCATCTACAGACTCGAAAGTTTATTTAATTACCTTTAACTCTTCATCCACAAACTCGAAACTTTATTTTATTGGCATTTACTTGGCATCCGCTAACTCAACACTTTTTTTAATTCCCATTAACCTTGTATCCACAAACTCGAAACTTTATTTTATTCATATTGCCTTGGTATATAAAAAGACTCGAATTTTATTTAATTTCATTTAACTTGGCATCCATAGACTCGAAACATTTGTTGAAACTGACGGAAAAAAACACCAACCCCACCGCACGCCCCAAACAAGAACAATACTTAAAACACCAACCCCACCGCACGCCCCAAACAAGAACAATACTTAAAACACCAACCCCACCGCACGCCCCAAACAAGAACAATACTTAAAACACCAACCCCACCGCACGCCCCAAACAAGAACAATACTTTGATGATTACTGCTTGAACAATGTCACGTGATTAATAAAAGCTTGTCGTTATGACAGAAAAAGACTGTCACCTTATAGATGAATGTATAAATAACTCTTACTTGTAATAAACCTAAAACTAGAGAGTTTCTAAATACTGAAAATTATGAGCTGTCTGTATAATTAACGGTATTATAATACTGTAAGCCTTTTAAAATTGCCATGAAATGTCTACAGTATGACAAAGGTTTACTTATAGGATAGTTGTTCCAACTGAGAAATAATGAAAACTTTGCTCGTCTGTGCAAAGAATTTAATCTATCCATATGTCTCATTACTAATTCAGCTTTGTAGACAGTCATCTGTGTTAAAAGCATATTATCTATTTATGTCTTATGGGGTTTTCTAGTGGGTTGTACTTTATAAATCCCTCATTATCTAAATATCAGTACTTATATAAGAGTATACTTTAAGAAATTTAAAGAAAGGTGCGAATAAAAGGGTAGGGAAAAAAGAAATTTAATGCAACGTAAACTTAACTCATAACAAAATACTTAATTTAGATATTGCTTACATAAGTCTTACTCTAAAGATTATTACGAAACGCCAGATAATATTGGATACAGTAATGGAACAGTAATTGATTGGGTACTGAGCATCCATGTTGTTATTATATCATGGGTGTGGATGGAATATAACTGGATGTTGGTCCCTTAAAACGATGACAGTTAACCTCATACTCTTCGCCTCATACATACACTTCTTAAAATACATGTAAGAAACTGATCGATCGATCTTGCAGTAGCAAACATGTTGGCAAAAACACCAACTTCTGTTGGCATAGCATACAATTAATGAAGATCCCGACTTTCACTGATGCAAAGTAGCAGGCAATTTAGGTAGGACAATCACATTTACTATTCCTATAATATAGTTTAGTGATCTAGGACAATCACATTTACTATTCCTATAACATAGTTTAGTGATTTAGGACAATCACATTTACTATTCCTATAACATAGTTTAGTGATCTAGGACAATCACATTTACTATTCCTATAACATAGTTTAGTGATCTAGGACAATCATATTTACTATTCCTATAACATAGTTTAGTGATCTAGGACAATCACATTTACTATTTCTATAACATAGTTTAGTGATCTAGGAAAATCACATTTACTATTCCTATAACATAGTTTAGTGATCTAGGACAATCACATTTTCTATTCATATAACATAGTTTAGTGATCTAGGACAATCGCATTTGCTATTCCTATAACATAGTTTAGTGATCTAGGACAATCACGATAACTATTCCGATAACATATTTTAGTGATCTAGGACAATCACGTTTACTATTCCTATAACATAGTTTAGTGATCTAGGACAATCACGTTTACTATTCTTATAACATAGTTTAGTGATCTAGGACAATCACATTTGCTATTCCTATAACAAAGTTTAGTGATCTAGGACAATCACATTTACTATTCCTACAACATAGTTTAGTGATCTAGGACAATCATATTTACTATTCCTATAACATAGTTTAGTGATCTATGACAATCACGTTTACTATTCCTATAACATATTTTAGTGATCTATGACAATCACGTTTACTATTCCTATAAGATAGTTTAGTGATCTAGGACAATCACATTTTCTATTCCTATAACATAGTTTAGTGATCTAGGACAATCGCATTTGTTATTCCTATAACATAGTTTAGTGATCTAGGACATTCATGTTTACTATTCCTGTAACATAGTTTAGTGATCTAGGACAATCACGTTTACTATTACTATAACATATTTTAGTGATCTAGGACAATCACGTTTACTATTCCTATAACATAGTTTAGTGATCTAGGACAATCACATTTTCTATTCCTATAAGATAGTTTAGTGATCTAGGACAATCGTATTTGCTATTCCTATAATAAAGTTTAGTGATCTAGGACAATCACATCTGCTATTCCTATAACATAGTTTAGTGATCTAGGACAATCACATTTGCTCTTCCTAAAACATAGTATAGTGATCTAGGACAATCACATTTGCTATTCCATTAAATAGTTTAGTAATCTAGGACAATCACATTTACTATTCCTATTACATAGTTCAGTGACCTTGGACAATCACATCTACTATTCCTATAACATAGTTTAGTGATCTAGGACAATCACATTTACTATTCCTATAATATAGTTTAGTGATCTAGGACAATCACATCTACTATTCCAATAAGATAGTTTAGTGATCTAGAACAATCGCATTTAATATTCCTATAACATAGTTTTGGTGATCTAGGACAATCACATTTACTATTCCTATAATATAGTTTAGTGATCTAGGACAATCACATTTACTATTCCTATAATATAGTTTAGTGATCTGGGACAATCACATCTACTATTCCTATAACATAGTTTAGTGATCTCGGACAATCACGTTTACTATTCCTATAACATAGTTTAGTGATCTAGGACAATCGCATTTGCTATTCCTATAACATAGTTTAGTGATCTAGGACAATCACGTTTACTATTCCGATAACATATTTTAGTGATCTAAGACAATCACGTTTACTATTCCTATAACATAATTTGGTGATCTAGGACAATCACGTTTACTATTCCTATAACATATTTTAGTGATCTAGGACAATCACATCTACTATTCCGATAACATAGTTTAGTGATCTAGGACAATCACATTTTCTATTCCTATAACATAGTTTAGTGATCTAGAACAATCGCATTTGCAATTCCTATAACACAGTTTAGTGATCTAGGACAATCATGTTTACTATACCTGTAACATAGTTTAGTGATCTAGGACAATCACGTTTACTATTCCTATAACATATTTTAGTGATCTAGGACAATCACGTTTACTATTCCTATAACATAGTTTAGTGATCTAGGACAATCACATTTTCTATTCCTATAAGATAGTTTAGTGATCTGGGACAATCGCATTTGCTATTCCTATAATATAGTTTAGTGATCTAGGACAATCACATCTGCTATTCCTATAACATAGTTTAGTGATCTAGGACAATCGCATTTGCTATTCCTATAACATAGTTTAGTGATCTAGGACAATCACATTTTCTATTCCTATAACATAGTTTAGTGATCTAGGACAATCACATCTACTATTCCTATAAGATAGTTTAGTGATCTAGGACAATCACATCTACTATTCCTATAGCATAGTTTAGTGATCTAGGAAAATCACATTTACTATTCATATAACATAGTTTATTGATCTAGGACAATCACATTTACTATTCCTATAACACAGTTTAGTGATATGGGACAATCACATATACTATTCCTATAACATAATTTAGTGATCTAGGAAAATCACATCTACTATTCCTATAACATAGATTAGTGATCTAGGACAATCACATTTACTATTCCTATAACAATCACATTTACTATTCCTATAACATAGTTTAGTGATCTAGGAGAATCACATTTAGTCTTCCTATAACATAGTTTAGTGATTTAGGACAATCACATCTACTATTCCTATAACATAGTTTAGTGATCTAGGACAATCACATCTACTATTCCTATAACATAGTTTAGTGATCTAGGGCAATCACGTCTACTATTCCTATAACATAGTTTAGTTATCTAGGACAATCACATCTACTATTCCTATAACATAGTTTAGTGATCTAGGACAATCACATCTACTATTGCTATAACATAGTTTAGTGATCTAGGACAATCACATTTTCTATTCATATAACATAGTTTAGTGATCAAGGACAATCACATCTACTATTCCTATAAGATAATTTAGTGATCTAGGACAATCACATCTACTCTTCCAATAAGATAGTTTAGTGGTCTAGGACAATCACATTTACTATTCCTATAACATTGTTTAGTGATCTAGGAGAATCAGATTTAGTCTTCCTATAACATACTTTATTGATCTAGGACCATCACATTTACTATTCCTATAACATAGTTTAGTGATCTAGGACAATCACATTTACTATTCCTATAACATAGTTTAGTGATCTAGGACAATCACATCTACTATTCCTATAAGATAATTTAGTGATCTAGGACAATCACATCTACTCTTCCAATAAGATAGTTTAGTGGTCTAGGACAATCACATTTACTATTCCTATAACATTGTTTAGTGATCTAGGAGAATCAGATTTAGTCTTCCTATAACATAGTTTAGTGATCTAGGACAATCACATCTACTATTCCTATAACATAGTTTAGTGATCTAGGACAATCACATCTACTATTCCTATAAGATTGTTTGGTGATCTAGGACAATCACATCTACTCTTCTTACAAGATAGTTTAGTGATCTAGGACAATCACATCTACTATTCCTATAACATAGTTTAGTGATCTAGGACAATAACATTTAATATTCCTATAACATTGTTTAGTGATCTAGGAGAATCACATTTAGTCTTCCTATAACATAGTTTAGTCATCTAGGACAATCACATCTACTATTCCTATAACATAGTTTAGTGATCTGGGACAGTCACATCTACTATTCCTATGAGATAGTGTAGTGATCTAGAACAATCAATTCTACTATTCCTATAACATAGTTTAGTGATCTAGGACAATCACATTTACTATTCCTATATCATAGTTTATTGATCTAGGACGATCACATTTACTATTCCTATAACATAGTTTAGTGATCTAGGACAATCACGTCTACTATTCATATAAAATAGTTTAGTGATTTAGGACAATCACATCTACTATTCATATAACATAGTTTAGTGATCTAGGACAATCACATCTACTATTCATATAACATAGTTTAGTGATCTAGGACAATCTTATCTACTATTCCTATAACATAGTATTGTGATCTATGACAATCACATCTACTCTTCCTATTACATAGTTTAGTGATCTAGGACAATCACATTTACTATTCCTATATCATAGTTTATTGATCTAGGAGAATCACATTTAGTCTTCCTATAACATAATTTAGTGATCTAGGACAATCACATCTACTATTCGTATAACATAGTTTAGTGATCTAGGACAATCACATCTACTATTCCTATAACATAGCTTAGTGATCTAGGACAATCACATCTACTATTCCTATAACATAGTATAGTGATCTAGGACAATCACATTTACTATTCCTATAACATAGTTTAGTGATCTAGGACAATCACATCTACTATTCCTATAACATAGTTTAGTGATCTAGGACAATCACATCTACTATTCCTATAAGATAGTTTAGTGATCTAGGACAATCACATCTACTATTCCTATAGCATAGTTTAGTGATCTAGGACAATCACGTTTACTATTCCCATAAGATAATTTAGTGATCTAGGACAATCACATTTACTATTCCAATAACATAGTTTAGTGATCTAGGACAATCACATCTACTATTCATATAACATAGTTTAGTGATCTAGGATAATCACATCTACTATTCCTATAACATAGTTTAGTGATCTAGGACAATCACATCTACTATTCCTATAACATAGTTTAGTGATCTAGGACAATCACATTTACTATTCCTATAACATAGTTTAGTGATCTAGGACAATCACATCTACTATTCCCATAAGATAATTTAGTGATCTAAGACAATCACATTTACTATTCCTATAACATAGTTTAGTGATCTAGGACAATCATATCTACTATTCCTATAACATAATTTAATCATCTAGGACAATCACATCTACTATTCCTATCACATAGTTTAGTGATCTGGGACAATCACATCTACTATTCCTATAACATAGTTTAGTGATCTAGGATAATCACATCTACTATTCCTATAACATAGTTTAGTGATCTAGGACAATCACATCTACTATTCCTATAA
Source organism: Potamilus streckersoni (assembly GCA_016746295.1). Taxonomy (NCBI): domain Eukaryota; kingdom Metazoa; phylum Mollusca; class Bivalvia; order Unionida; family Unionidae; genus Potamilus; species Potamilus streckersoni. Next base: position 964,967 of record JAEAOA010001813.1, read on the forward strand.
CATAGTTTAGTGATCTAGGACAATCACATCTACTATTCATATAACATAGTTTAGTGATCTGGGACAATCACATCTACTATTCCTATAACATAGTTTAGTGATCTAGGATAATCACATCTACTATTCCTATAACATAGTTTAGTGATCTAGGACAATCACATTTACTATTCCTATAACATAGTTTAGTGATCTAGGACAATCACATCTACTATTCCTATAACATAGTTTAGTGATCTAGGATAATCACATTTACTATTCCTATAACATAGTTTAGTGATCTAGGACAATCACATTTCCTATTCGTATAACATAGTTTAGTGATCTAGGACAATCACATCTACTATTCCTATAACATAGTTTAGTGATCTAGGACAATCACATCTACTATTCCTATAACATAGTTTAGTGATCTAGGACAATCACATCTACTATTCCTATATGATAGTTTAGTGATCTAGGACAATCACATCTACTATTTTTTTAACATGATTTAGTGGTCATAATCATATTCATTGTTGTTCTAGCAAATACGTTAGTAAAGAAAATGACATTTCGTTTTGCAGAAGCACACAATATAATGAACAAAACTGATGTTTACTGCTCTAGTAGTACACAATTTACTGAAGAATCTAATAGTTACTGTTGCAGTAGAAGTGTATATTTGACATTTTATTTTATCGATATAGAATCTCTCTTTGCGTTTGTCTCTTTGTATGTTTCACTTCTGCGCTCATACTGATGTCATTTATTATTTTTTTTTATCTCTGGAAGACTTAGCAAGTGTAAACAACCTCCACAAATATCTGCATGCATTTGCCAACTTTTTTACTGACGAAACAGGCGAATCTATTCCAGCAAAGTCAGTCAAAACAAGAAAAGCAGAAGGAACAGTAGGAAGAACCATTCCAATCATGAAATTCTATAAACAAAGACAGCAAATAAAGAAGAAAATGTTGATATGCTTAGGCATGTTTTATGTACATTTATGTGCCTTTATCTGTTATGTATGTTTAAATTTTGACACATTGATTACATAGGAGCAGTTATTTTGTGATTATGGGTGGTCTTTACTGATGGTTACTCTCCGACGGGGAGAGAGAGAGAGAGAGAGAGAGAGAGAGAGAGAGAGAGAGAGAGAGAGAGAGAGAGAGAGAGAGAGAGAGAGAGAGGTCATTATAGCCTTTCCTTGCGATGGTGAAACTCAAGCGACGACGGTGGGGAGAGGTACTGGGTAGGTCTGGATGGCTTAATATGTATTAGATCAAGCATTAATCACGACCTATACAAAAAATTATTGTACTTAAGAGAAGTTAACCATACTGCATACGATTATAAATTGTCTTTTTGATCTTAACGTAAATAATTAAATATGACATAAATAAATATCAAATTAACAAGATACAGAAAAAGTATACTTAAAATATAATAAGTATTTTTTTTCTATGTGGTACGGATAATGTTGGGATGTAAATGCCGAAATATATTTTGTAGTTTCTAAGGTGTTTAATTTAAAATCAATTACTGCGGGACATGAGAGCAGTCATTTTTATCAAATTTCAATACTACATTTACAATACATATATTTCATAGTAAATTCAAACGATCCAGAGAATATAATTCAGAACTTATATTACATAATAAAATAGCAAAGAAAAAGAATAAAATATATTAAAGGAGAAAACAAAATTATTTTCCAAAGTGTCTTACGTACAGAGTTAAATGTATGAAGAAGTAACGAAGGCTAGGACCATACAAGTCTGCTGTTTTTTTACCTGCAAGCTGAGATCGGAAGTTTTGAAGCCCTAATAGCACAATGTATAATTTCGCTCTTTGCACTGTGTATTTAGCCTCTTTTTGGAGCGCACATTTATGTTTCATTCAGGGCAAATTTTGTTACCTATGCTTTCCAGCTCTATACCTGGTTAGCCAATCACGCTATCTGACTGTAGGCTTCAGGTGCCCTTTCTCTCGCCTGTATGCATTTTCAGGTTGCGTATGATGCGAATGCGTGTTCAATTTTCTGATAATGTTATATGTAATTGGCTACGTGTGATGCACATACAGTTACTGATAGTTTAAATAAATTAAAATAAAGTTTACTTAGTGTGGCATAGAGCAGGGAATTCTAATATCTTTCTACAATTCGAAACCATATAGTATTCAGGTACTACCAGTATAATTTATTGAGAATTAAAATCTACGTACTAACAATAAAAATTGCATTCGATAAAATTCCCATAATAACAAATTTATAAACAGGTGTTCTCCAATTGTTCATACTAAACATATGTGTAAGTTTGGACTTATTTTCGGTTAGCTAGTTGAAGTCGAAAGAGTTTACGTGAGTAGGTATTATGAAATATTAAATTGAGTAGTAAGGTCTGTTACGGACCGGAAGAGGGGGGTAGGTATTGCGATATGTAGTATATTTAAATTCTTGGAAATATATAAGGAGCGAGAATAAACAGATCAACTAACTCATTCCTATTTCTGATTTTTTTAAAATGTGCTCTTGTGCTAATATCAGTCTACAGAAGTATATATGTATGTATGTATGTATGTATGTATGTATGTATGTATGTATGTATGTATGTATGTATGTATGTATGTATGTATGTATGTATGTATGTATGTATGTATGTATGTATGTATGTATGTATGTATGTATGTATGTATGTATGTATGTATGTATGCATGCATGCATGCATGCATGTATGTATGTATGTATGAATGTATGTATGTATGCATGCAAACATGTACTGGACGTACGTATGTATGCAGAGAGAGAGAGAGAGAGAGAGAGAGAGAGAGAGAGAGAGAGAGAGAGAGAGAGAGAGAGAGAGAGAGAGAGAGAGAGAGAGAGAGAGAGAGAGAGAGAGAGTTTGGTTTAGATTATTCATTTCAACTACACAATGTTCATTGGGTTAAGATATTAAGATATAATGAGACTATTGTGAATTTGTTCACAAAAGTTCTGGACAGTACAATTGCGATACTTCAGGACTGTTGGCAGTCCAGTACCTTCGAGTATGTGAAATTCATTCGGAACATTCGATTCTTTAGGACGTTTGAACATTAAAATTATTTTGGATTTAATTCATGTGCTGCAAATTAATCTCAACTTTTTTTTTATAACTTTTATGAGTATTTTGTTTGTTAAGTTTTACAAAACTTTTCTTGTTTTACGTCTTTCTGTAAGTTATTTTATTACAATAGGGTGGTAACAAAGGACTTTGGCTATATTTTTTGAAATTTCACTGTGATTCCTATTCAAGACAATAAGTAGTATGTATCTCCAATTGGTTTGTGAAACAACATGGATTGTTGTAACTACCTTAAACTTTTTCCAGCTCTAAGTTGTTGTAGTAGTAGCAATAGTTTCTGCCGCAGTGAGAGAGAGAGAGAGAGAGAGAGAGAGAGAGAGAGAGAGAGAGAGAGAGAGAGAGAGAGAGAGAGAGAGAGAGAGAGAGAGAGAGAGAGAGAGAGAGAGAGCTAACACGTTAAGAATTTTTTTTTTCTTCACAGGTAAAACTCTCCATGTACAATGCATAGCCTTGCCTTCCCCTTAGAAATTCTATTAACTTGTTTTGAACGTGGTTTGCATAGAAAGATTGAGAAAAAATGGGTCTTTCTGAACATTATGGCTCTTTTTATAGCACAAACAATACAGCTTCATCTCATCCGGAACCTCTGCGCAAATTCAAATTGTCGTTATATAGCTCAGTATTAAAGACTTTATATTTTGATTATATTTGCCCTATTTGCCATTATGCCAGTGTAAAATTAGATAAATGCATTATAAGAATCACACGAAAGAAAACAAAATAAAGATAAAAGTGTAGTTGCTGTGATAAGTGTCGCAGAAACATCTCTCTACGTCAACCACATTTTAATGCTTCTTGTGCAAAGCTGGATGAATAAACATGGGTGAAATAAGCAACAGTAAATTTTATCAATAAGAGGGAACAAGTATTATCCACCAACTTTCGTCATCCTAGCTATTCAGTAAGAAACACATCCAATATTTAAATCTTTGAGAATTGTCTTTATATCTACTATAAATATATGTATTGTTAAATGCAAAGATAACGAAGACGTCGACGATGATGATGGTCATCATCATCATCATCATCATCATCATCATCATCATCATCATCATCATCATCATCATCATCATCATCATCATCATCATTATTATTATTATTATTATTATTATTATTATTATTATTATTATTATTATTAGTAGTAGTAGTAGTAGTAGTAGTAGTAGTAGTAGTAGTAGTATCATTATTAATATTCCAGATCTTTCTCCTGTAATGTAATTAAAATATTCTATTATTTTTTTTTCGATGTGATTAATATTTTATCCCTAATAAAATCCATTATCACTAAACATGGAGTTTATAGGTGACTCAATTGAATCGTATTTACGTAATATAAACATATTACAGAGAAATCGTCATGTCAGTTTTCATCCATAACACTGTTTGAGTCATATACATATATTATGTCTCATTCAGGACATACAACAACTAATCTTTACGCGCTGGTTACTTCCTTAATTTTGATATTTTTATTAGGTTGGATAGTTTTGCTGCTGTATTTCATGATGCACTTATTCGCTGTTCTTCGCATGTTTTTTCTGTGAGCGCGTGTTTGTGTACTTTTATCTTCTAGTGTTTTCTATTTATTGTTTTCTGAGAAAGGACTTATTTTCTGTTGGTTCTTTTTTTGTTGTTGTTGCAGTCGTGCGTCAGCTTTGTGTAAGAGAGATATTATTTATTTAGATTTAGAACGCAACATATAACCAAAGTCCTTGATTTATATTAATTTTCAAAAAGTGTAATTGTTTAAAAATGACGTTGTTGCAAAATATTTAATAATGATGGCTATCTTGAACATGTTATTATTTACATGTAATCATAGAATGATAGAATCTATCTCGATATTTTTTTCAGAAAATATCATAAGCTTTAATGTGGGAGTACTTTGCACCTGTCGATAAAGTAATGAATACAAGTTATAACATCTGAGTAGTATAGAAACATTTATAGAGCGTTTCAAAATGAATAAGTTAAAGAAAAGCGCTAATGGGATCACAGAAAAATGCATAGAACGTGAGAGAATTTGCAAATTATCATATTTTATCAGTCGATAATTATTTCAGAAAACATTTTCATTTTCAAACTGGGAATAGTTCAGGGATCACAAAGTAATCAGAAAACTATGGCTAGCTTTAATATGAATTCAGTTAATCAGCTGAAAATCGATTTCCTTCTGATCTTTAACGTAAACAGATTTGAACATAAATGCATTATTACAAGGTGTGTATAACATCACCTTTGGCGGAAGTGCAAAACATATTTAAATATTTATAACTTTAAACGTATGCAAATATCTGCATGCGAACGCATATATACATACATTTCTGAATTTTACACAATTCCGAATCACTTAAGCCACATAAGGAATACTGCGATTTTTTTTCTTCTTTGAAATTACGATATGTTCATTTTACATGATAAATCAGTGCATGACCGCACAGTGCTAGTAAAAAGTTTTACACAAGGACACAGCCAATTTTTTTTTTTTGTCTGAATGTGTGAGAGGATTGGGTCGTTACATTGGGGCATGTTATTTAGCTAGAATTAAACCAAATAACGCAAAACAATCTACATGATACAATTTGGCTGTCAGAAAGACGTTTCATATTTATAACTGAAAGACGTTTCATATTTATGGATTGAAGCCAATGTATAATTTATCTTTCTCATTACATTTGTTTTCCTTTCTGAAGCTGCAGCATACAATCATAAATTAAACTGTTTCAAAAGACACATTTGCCTCTATCAGTATTTAACATTTGAATAAATGATGATTTACGATGTACGGTAAATTTTCTAAGTCAAATAGAAGGCATTTTCATGCCCAATACTAAATATGGTTTATGTTCATAAAGAGCTTTAAAAGTGATGGACAGAAAGAAATTCTCATGATAATTGGCAAACTTGAAGGCAAGGAAAGGTATTAACGCAGACTTTAGACGAATAAAAATTGATACCCATACCTGGCCTAGGTATTGTTCATATTGAGTCCAAGTTATTGATAATGCACTTATAATTAGGACAACAGATGTTTATATTGCTATGACAGATTAGGTTTGGTATAGTATAAGCACTTTTCGTGAAAGGAAGAAAAGAATACTTATTTCAATCAACACATAACCAATCTGTAATCACTAATTTTTCTTTTTAATTTAACAAAGATAAAAAACAGTTTGACCTATTGTACTTTATGCAGAACCACCCTTTCAGATGTTCATCGATGTATTGTTTTTCGTAATAAATTTAGTTTGCGAGTTTTAATTGTCAATTTCCCTGTTCCGCGGACCATTAATGAGTACAAAATAAAGTGTAAAAACTATTATTTGTAACGGGTGATTTTGCTAGACAGGATTATACTTTTCACAGCATGAAATTGGTCCAAAAGTTTACATAAGTTATGTGCATTATGTTACAAAATTAAATCATGCATGAGTTTATTCTTCAAATCTGTTGGAGAAAATTGCAAATTCTAGCTGGTGATACAAAACAAATTAGCCTGTATATTTAAACATGCATATATACATACATATATTTAAAGCTGTATATATAAAGGAAAGGGAAGGAAGATATTTAACTCATAATGTAGATTAAACCCTTAAAAAATCATAAGGATTACTAAGTTTAACTCTTCTTAAATGACTAAGAAACCAATAATAGGTTTGATTAGTCAGGACGTAACGTATGTCCGGAAAGTGGAGATTTTGTTAATAGCCTTAATTTCTGTACAATATGTATGTATGTATGTATGTATGTATGTATGTATGTATGTATGTATGTATGTATGTATGTATGTATGTATGTATGTATGTATGTATGTATGTATGTATGTATGTATGTATGTATGCATATATATATATATATATATATATATATATATATATATATATATATATATATATATATATATATATATATATATATATATATATATAGACAGACAAACAGAGACAGAGAGAGACAGAGACAGAGACTGAGAGAGACAGAGAGAGAGAGAGACAGAGAGAAACAGAGAAAAAAATAGTTATACAGCTGGTTATGAAGAAATGACAAATAATGAAATGAGGACTTGATATCTGCTACAAATTATAGCTGAATCTTTGCTATACTTTTCAAAACGTCGCAGAGCATACTTTTTCAAAATATTAATTAATACATAGATATTTTTTTGTTTCTTTATTTATATGCTGGGAAAAAATGTGTACATGTAGAAATGCCCATAACAGTTCAGACGCATCTCAGAGCTTGACAGAACAGTCGTTTGTATTAAAAATATCCATAAGAAAATTTAGATGGATATTCTGCTTCGTTGTCCAGTCGCTTCCAAAGTGATTTCCAATAGTAGTGGAATTATAAACCTGAAAGAAGTTATATATATATATATATATATATATATATATATATATATATATATATATATATATATATATATATATATATTACAGAGACACACATAGGTAGACATGTTTCTTTACATTTCTTGATTTTGTATCAATTAGAAAACTTTTCAACTGTAGATGCAAAATATACCAATGTTCATTCATTTGATGTACTAAAGTGTAACAGTGTAGCTGCAAAATATCTCTGAGCATTCAAATAATAAGGGAAAATGAGAAACAGGTCCAATATCTCGTCCCAAGAAGCAAACATTGCCAGCCCAGTCTTCTAAAATGAAATAAATACATACACAATGCCTAGGACAAAGGGATTAATAATAATCAAATGATGAACTAAAGCTGAGGAGGAAATCAAAGCTACCCAGACCCATTTTTGTGTCAGAGCCAAGAAGTACGGGAAAGGGGGACCAAATAATATACACCCTAGGCAAGCTGACAAAACGAACCGCTTATGAGGCTTTTTGAAGCAATATAACTGTCAGACCTTCTGCAGAAGCCAATCAGAAATCATCTTCCATAACACAAATGGAATGCGAGTGAACAGAAATAAGATTTCCAATATGGCGAAAATGGTTGCTATTATCAATCTAGCGCGGCAAGTTTAGAAATTTAGACTTTACAACGCCATTGTATAAATGTGTTAACGAGCTAAAGAGGATCGTATTAGTGTCACTATAGTGTTTGCGAGTGTGTCCAGTGCACATGGAGTAAGCAAGCTACATAACCAGGTTATTCCCGCTACACAGTACAAAACCATACATTACATGCACATTGCATCGAATATATATATATATATATATATATATATATATATATATATATATATATATATATATATATATATATATATATTACACAGTGTATGTATATATATATATATCTATATATATATATATATATATATATATAGAGAGAGAGAGAGAGAGAGAGAGAGAGAGAGAGAGAGAGAGAGAGAGAGAGAGAGAGAGAGAGAGAGAGAGAGATCTTCAAGTGCCGGCACACACATCGGCATACACGTTGTTAAATATTTTATAAATTATTTGAATCAAATCTGCAATCTAACAATGTATATAGTGACAATTCAAGGAGAAATACTCAGCAAAATTCTTATTCCCTCTCCCAATAACTTTGTTTTAACTATTAAGCGATGTTTGATCGTAATTATCCCTAAAACTTGTAAATTATTTACTGCTGTTATAAAAATGTAGCCAGCTTATTTGAAGCATGTGTTGGTTATTACTCAAATATAACTTATGAAAAGAAAACGCAGTACTTAAATATGAAATCAATATAAAAATGACATGCAAAGGTTTGCTGGTAACTTTTTTCAAAAACATTTCTTCTGCCAACATGATTATTAAGAACTTCGATCAGAATTTAGCTTCTTTCGCTAATTTGTTAAACATAAAATTCCTTTTTATTCAGTAGTCGATTTAGAGTCGGTATTTCAACCTATATGCAAAATAGTAACCTAACCTGCATCGCATGCGGGTCAGCCATGCGCTGTTCAAATATTCCTAATCATCGGTCAACATATAGTGCATGGTCAATTAGAGCAATATACCATAAAAAATGTGGCACAAAATTCACTCAGTAATATTCTTTCAAATATTATTCGAAGTAAGATTTATTTGAAATTAATTTTGTTATCCTATTTACACTTTAGTGGAGTAACATTATTTACTACATACATCACACGCTTTTTGTTACAAGCCAGGGGTCTTTTTCTTGACCGAGCGGTGTAAAAACCCTGGCGCGAATCCCACTAGAAGTCATAAGTTTACCCCATAATTCCAAAGACTTCTATACAACTTCAGTTGTAAGTTGGAAAGCCCGACGTGTGCATTCTATACATAAATTTTACTCTAATCAATGTAATACCACATTACTTACAACTTTCCAAATAACCATCAACCGCACATCTGCACAGTTTCTCTACATTAACTTTCCGTTCCGCTAGTAGTTCACACCGTAGAAACTGTACAACTATACCTAATACGGGGGACTATTTTAACTGCCCACCTGAGGCCAGTCGATCTACTATTTCAAGGCACATCACACCAGTAAGTCTACATCACATTTGCCTCTATGACGACATAAACGTTATCTTCTGAGTCCTTTCTCATTTATTCCATTATGTAATTTGCCGTTTTCCTACCATAAATACTACCCCAGCCCCGCGAGCCAATCAATAGATGAAATAAACCATCTTCAGGTAAAAGAAAACAAATCCTGGTTCGAAAGGAAACTCCATTTCTTCCAACCTAACGTCCCACCAAGAAATTTAATAGTCGAACTTTGAAAGTTTTATTGTTTTGTATTACCTGCCGTAATAAACTTGAAACTATTAGCAAAGATATGTTAATTATTTCGTCTCATACTTACACAATTTTACTTTTTGTTGTTGAATAAACCGGTAATAAGAGGAAGAATCACGATCAGGATTATCACTGTAACGAAAAGTCAGTTAAAATGATTATAATGGAATTTTCAATCAAAGTTTCCTATTTGGAAAGCTTGTCATCGTCTTTATTTTTTTGTAAAAAAAGATATTCTTTCTATGTTCATCTCCCAGTATATTTTCCGATATTTTCTAATGAAATGTCACAATTAGATTTTTACACGTATAACTAGTCTAACTTAATAGTCCTAGATAATATATTGATCTGATAATAAGCTCAGACTTAATGAAAGATCATGCTTATAAATGTTGAGTCCTGTCTGCTAAAGATATATTCTGCTGATAATAAAACACACAGCCTGCTTTTAAAATTAATGAATGGCACATCGCCCATAGGCAAGTTTCATGAGATTTCATTTAGAGTAACATATACATTAGGAAAATCTCCTCTCCTTTTCATACACATAACAACATGAAAAATACCAACATAAATAAACTGTATTTCGATGTAAAACGTTGATAAAAGTATTGAGTTATCGGTTTTGCCTTTCTGCTAGAGATTACATTACATATATGGCTGCAATGAAATGCAAGCTTACAGGGAAATATAAAAGAGAGGATGCCACCGAATCCGCCGCCGCCAAGTCCACCTCCGCCAAATCCTCCTCCATATCCGCCGCCAAATCCACCGCCATAACCCCCGTACCCACCGATGCCTTTGCCACCATATCCACCATATCCACCAACAAATCCAGGGTATACACTTCCATAGCCGTATCCAGATGTAAGACCAGCAAGGCTTATGATTACTAGGGCAACCAGAACTGTTAGCTTCGCCATGGCTTCAAGCAAGATCAATATTATATGAAGAAGTTTTTTACATAATGAGTCAATGTTTTTCAATATTAATCATTTTTAGTGAGAAGAATTTAAAGAATGTAAGAAGTAGGTGCAAATGTATTGATCTCATTACTATTGTAATTAAGAAACAAAGAATGCTCTAGTACTATTTCAATGACTGTTGTTACCTATATAATTGAGTATACTTACTTATTTAGCATGTGCGTGTTTTGATATGATACAATGAATAATATTTGTGGATGTATGTCAATATATTTAGTCCAAAATATGCATACATGCTTTTAGTAATAATATAAATTGTACAAATATTTCATCCTGATATGTACGAGTGTGGAACCTAAAATTTTCCTAATAATATGTACGCAATGAATCAATCAGAATTTATTTATGTAATCTTTAAGAAGAGTCCATCTGCAATTACAGTGAAAAGGACAGTAACAATGAAGTGTAATCATTTACAATGATGATTTGATAACGTATTTTAAAAATACAATGATACTTATAAAGCTAATATAGATGAGGAAAGGGGTAAAAAGAATATCAACAATTAGGAAATACTCGCTAGAATGCAAAATAGCACATAAACGTTATGCAGAAATCTAAGAGATAAAAAATAAAAAAGGACAAAAAATAAAAAAGTTACTATAAAAGTACGGGTCAATTAATGATAAAGATTTTTGCTTTCAAAATTGTGTACTACAAGGTACAAACGTTTGGTCAGCTATAATCTGGGAATCTGCTCCTGACAATTGTTTGGTCGCCAGGTTAATAAATGAACTCGTGATGCAAGAACGAGAAAATGGAATAAACCGATCTGAAAATCACGACGTTTTGTTTTGTCAAGTCCATTTTCAAAGTCAGTTGCTAAGAGTTTTATAACTGCGACTCGTCTATCTTTCTGTTAAGCTCTATTTAAAGTTCAGATCCAAACACGTCAAACACATATCAGAGAAAGTCGCTGGCAATTTGCCTTGCTAACACGCATCGTGCGACCACATGATGAAGTTGGTCTATATATTGCTGACCACATTTTTGGCAGTGAATAACATCATGAGCTGGCTTTAATAACCAAGATTAATTTGCGTTCCTAATTATTCTTAGATATGTAGTAGAAACTAGAAACGCAAATTTGTGCTAGCGGGTAGATTGAATTCTCGAGTGATCATCATATTTATATAATTATTAATAATCATATTTATATAATTATTAATAATATAAATAATTTGAAAATAAATCCAGAATCTCCTTCAATCGCCACTTTCAAATCAGGCAATTTTCCCGCTCGCTAATCACATAAGACTGTCTGTCACAGATCACTGGACACTTCCTATGGATTAGTGACATTATTTTAAAAAAAACGAAAGTACCCCATAATTGAAAAACGGTTATTTTTTAGTTTATCTATCGGCGGTTATCGATTTATTGATAGGTGTATCGAATTGAAATATCTCTATTAAAATATTCAGAGCATTTTAATACATCACTCGTGCAATATTTGTATTTGGTTTCATTTTTCTGATATACAATTCGTCACCAGAAATAAAATCAAGCCACATTCGCTTCAGTTCAGAGAAAAGTTATATATAATGACGGAATTTAGATCATTGTACAAAGCGTTCAAACAAACATCAGCTACATTGTATTTACCTTTCTCATTAAGGACCTTTTCAGCAAGGATAGAAGTATGGCACAATATGACTGTAACCGAACTAACATATTTCTTTTCCTTTAAAACTTTACATGATATCCAAGATGGCGCTTTCCGTTTGCATTATTAATTGACTTTATTGGCTTTTGCTTGTAATTTTGCATAGCAATTTATGTTATTTATCACGCATCAGATACGTGTATGATAATCGATCACGCTAATTTAAACAGGCAGTTATTTTCATTACACCATCACAGTCAATAAATGTGTTCAAAATTATCAAGACTACCAGACAAAAGAACAACTACTGAACATGTCAACATAAATCTAAATTGATTTAAGTATTTTATTAAAGTTGTCAGTCCTTCACACAGAACAATGACACTACTAGACTGGTTAATTTCCTGACCTTGCTGTTGATAAATCTGTACATAACTTCGCAAATTATTGCCTAATATTTTCTTTTTTCTTGAAAGAATAGTTTCTTTACTGTTAAATAGTTCCAATATTGTTGAAATCCATGAAAGCTGATAAGTATTATTAAAGGCTGAATAAATTTAGTGATGCATCATACAGACACTGTCATCGATCCGCGTTTTATGACAGACGAAGTTCAATACATGATATTTGTTTACAGTTATTTGCTTCGTTATTATCAACTCTTCTAAGCTGAGGAACTAGACAAGGAATCAAATTAAGTTGCATATTTTTATATAGGTATTTCTCTCCTTTTTTCTAATTGGATAGTAAATGCTTACCCGAATCTTCTTTGTGCTGTTCGATATCTCTATGCCTACTTCCTTCAACAAATGCGTTATCACTTTATTGCCTCTGCTGGTAGATAACTTCGTCTGTTATATACTGATCGACGAGGCATGGACCGACACACCTATGAACGCGGACGAACCAGATTAAAATGAGCGATTGGTCGGAAAGTTGAATAAAATATTCATTTCCTTGTAGCTTCAAATTGTAAAAAGGAAATGAAAAGTACTTAAATGATATTTTGATGTTATTCAGTATGGTATTCAAAAACTGTTGCACTTTTGTGACCAGATGATTGGTCATTTAAATGGCGTAATAGAACTATTTCGCAGGGGATGTGTGCGTTATTTCCTCGGCATAGTCAATATTTATGCTATGTGTGTATCTCCTATTCTAGTCACTCGTAAAAAGAAATATTCGAATTGTTTTCATTTGATTGCAATATTGTGTGCGAGAAAACAAAATACTCCGATGCCTCGTAAATGAATGCTTTTTCAGGAAATAAATAATGAGTTACTACTAAACACACACACACACACACACACACACACACACACACACACACACATCCAAACACACACACATACCCCCACACATCCAACCCCCCCACACATACCAACACCCCACACACATACATATACACACAAATGATAAATAAAATGAGTTATGATGCTTCTCAGTAGATTCTGAAACAAATGCAAATGTCAGTGTTTTATGTGAAAGGAAGCAATATAAAAGAATCCAGCGAGATAAAGTGTAATCCCCATGCATGAACAAAACAATCATGCATGTAGTTGTAGTTGATTATCAAGTATGAAAATTTGTATACAATTATCGTCTTTTTAGGGCGAGCAAACACACACAGTGTCATTAAGAAAAATCCTATTTTATACAAGAAGGACTTCTTATCACAGAACCGTATTCAATTACATGTTTGAATTTGTACATGTTTTTTTTCTTTGATTTCTTTCAGCTCTGTGTGTGAAGAGATTCTGGGATGAGGGATGTACAATTAAGTCAGGCGTTTACATACTATACATTTCGTAAATCTAGGGATTTCTGTTGAATAATAAAGTTTAACCAAAGTTTAACACAAAATTTCTAAATTTCAGAATTTATAAATTTTGGTTTTAATTTTGGGACTTCAGAGACCATGTTGTAAATGGAGAAAATTGAATCTCGCGAAACTTTATATAGAGTGAACAATAGGAGACAAAAATTGTTAAAATTGCGTAATTACTGGAATATTCCTAAATCGTAAGTTCTCGAAACGTTCATGACGTGGAAATCTCACCATTACACGCTATAGCTGACACCAAAAATTATGTTTACTTTTACCACACTTTAGGGTTGTGAACATTTAAATTTTACTAAGCCAAAAAGTAAAACAAAATCATTGAATTGTCTTTATCTATGTGCGTGCAAACTCTTGTAAGAAAAAAAAGTTACAACTGCGTAAAAATGAAAATGCAAGCAGGAATGAAAACAATACAATCAAAATAAATCCATTCCTGAAGAAGAAGTATAAATACAGCTCATTTAAAACCAAATCAGAAAAAAGTCAACAACAAAATGTCTATGCATACAGTAATTGACAGAAAACTTACTAAATCCGCGTAAGAGACTCGGCAGATGTGTTTCTATTATTGGGTATTTCTGCAGGTATCGAACCGATGTAATGGGCAGGCGACCCACATGACTTTACTCAGACCACCATAATGACAGATATAGATATGTTGCTTAACTTGCTGAAATTGCTTGAAACGAAATTATTTTTATCTTTTATGGTGAAATAACGACAATTTTAAAAGAAAATAATTTCCTTCATGCAACAATTTTTTGTGAGTTTTAGTATTGCACAAAGCAGATGAAGTAGCACATAATGTCAAAATAAACAGACGCACAAACACACACACATTCTGCAGTCATAGGTATAACTTCTAAGGTAATATTTTCAGTGCATTATACTATTTTAATGATGTAATATACCTAACTGGTATGCAGCTGAAGAAATAACTGTATGAAGATGTAATATATAACAATAGCATGACGATAACTATATAACCAAATAAAGATTTAATATACAACAATGTCATTCAGATGACGAAATAACTATAAAATACAGTATACGCAAATATCATACATGTAACGAAATAACAGTATACATATGTAATATGCCAGAATGGCTTACATATGACGAAATAACCTTTTAGAAGATTCAGTATTTCATAAAAATTATTTTATCAGAGATAAATTTTTCTTACGAGAGTTTTTCTCATGTTCACAGCATTATGTACACAGATGTTACAAAATTTTCATGTTTGTGCGCTTTTGAATAAAATCAACACATTTATATAGCTTGAGTGCATGCCTAAATGTCTTACAAAATAGATTTTATTGAGAAGTAAAGAAAGATTGCAATCTTTCTGTGGGGACGAATGAGCCAGTACGATTGGGGGATGTCACATGCCCTTTTTGACCTATGCTGCAGTTGTTCATGAGTACAATGCACTTTCTGTTTATTGGCATGATACCTCTCAGAATTCACTATTTGAGGAATCCTATAGTTCTAAAATAGAAAAATTGTATGTGTATTTGTATTGTGTCAAAGCGTATGTGCTTGTGTTTTGATTTTTAAGATTTTTGATTTTATAATTTTGGATTAGGGTTTAATCACTTTCCTATACTAGTGTAATATAAGAGCTATTACACCCGGGCTGGAGTCAAAGTTCATCTACATTTTAGTGATCCTTGTCAGGGATCCGTCTTGTCCTATGTTTGCTTAATGAGTGTGTTGTTTGAGGTGACTGTCTTTATGTTTTGCACAGGCTGGCTAGATAGGTCAAATTCTCATGTCTCTTTAATTGCTTTGGCTCCTTTGATTCAGGAAGCCGTTTGTGAAATCAAATCGATACCAGCCTCTTATGTTAGGATCTTTATTATTTTTAGTGTATGCCTAGAGAAGATAGATAGGTGAACGAAACTTTATGTATGAATGAAGACCCCCACAGGCATATACATTTTGTGCAATTTTCATAATCACGAATAGTTTTCATTACTGATTTAATACAAATACAAAAGTCATTATATAAATTCTTATCGTTAATGCGATTTGTAAAAAAATAGACGTTGTGCAGTTTCATTTGTTCTATAATTTTGTTTGATTTTATTTTTTATTTTTTGCATTTCCAAATTATGTCGTTGCTATTTTAAATTAAGTGTCTTTTAGAGTCAATATTTTATTTTTAAATAATACATAATACAATGCTATATTATTGAAGAATGTTCAATAGCGCATCAGAACTCGAATTATGTAATACAAGCTATAATCTGCACAATACCTATAATAATACAATTAAATAAGTATTACATAAATAATTAATCATAATATAATCAAATTTTTTTTTATAACACTCTACTTAGGAACTGCCCATTACAATCTTGTCATAAACCTCCAATCCCTATTGAAAATTCTTTCTCTCTGAACATGTCTGCAAAATTATCATGCAAATCATGTTTCTATATGTTTCCATTACCCCGGCCTTGTCATAATTGTAACATATTTCACTGTCAAGGGGTATTTGTATGCAGCAATATAAGTTTGACCAGACTGCATATCACCAATGTCTGGCCATGAATGTGAGTGACATAGTCTTATGTGACACAACTGTTTCATTAATCACTTTTTAGAAACAGCTAAACATTCAGGATTGTACTTAAATTGTTTTAAATATTGTTGATTGTTTCAATTTCCAAAGCCTATGACGGACACATTTTAATCAAGCGTTACCAAAATAGTCTACAACCCATCCATTTGTAACTGGTAATCATTTTGTTTATCAGTTTGTAACATTTTTTCATTCTTTCTAAGTGTATAGATGATTTCCAATTAAAGTGTAATATTCCAATAACTGTGCACAACTAGCTTCTTAAACTTCGTCATCATGTGCTAATTTTAATCTACTGTCGATTCCAATAATCATGTAAAACTAGCTTAATAATCTTAATCTTTAGTTGATTTCCATAACTTTCTTCTCAAATTTAAAAATGATTTCCACAACTTCCATCTCTGTCGAATCACTGCAGCTAGACATTGTGAAGTTGATGCGAACGTCTGGTGCTGTAAATTAACTACATCCAAATTTGTGTATTTGTGTTCATGGAATAACTAATGTAATCTCAATAGGATCATCCTGTCTAGATCGATGCTGTTAGTCTCCATGTCATTTAATCCAAGTTTGCAAATCATGAAATAGTATTGCAGTGTATTTTATTTTAGATGTTAAAAATAGACAAATAGACATTTATTTAAATTCTCTTGAATGGTGTCGTGTATCACAAATAGCATTGACTACACGTTTATCCCACTCAAATTTCTAAAGAAATACATATCAATTTTTGAAAAATATAATATTGATTTTATGTTGAACTCACTAAACGTCGATTTCACATATTTGAAACTGTTGTGCTGATTACGAAGTAGCTTTACAACATTGTTTAATTTGCTCAGAGAATTTTAAACTGTTAGGTGATTATTTATTTCCGAAATTATAGCAGTTTATCACTTCCACTCTTTTCATCAATGGGTGTGTCGCAGCAGATCAGAGGATGTTATGCAGTAAGGAAAAACTTTCAATAAATAGGGTCCAAGATCATGAAGATTTTTGTTAAATGCCGTGGTTGTTAGTTGCATTTCAGTGTTAAAGTTTCAGTAGTTGTAATCCACCTTTAACACATGTTTTTATATGGGATTCTACTTGTTGATATGACAAGGGTTACTGCACAATAAAAATTGATGCCATTGACGGCATCAATCATTTCAAGACTAATCAGCTGTATTACTCTAGTGTTAGTAGTAGTATTACTCTAGTGGTTGTAGTAGTAGTAGTACTCTAGTAATAGTAGTAGTATTACTCTAGTGGTAGTAGTAGTATTACTCTAATGGTAGTAGTAGTATTACTCTAGTGGTTGTAGTAGTAGTAGTACTTTAGTAAGAGTAGTATTATTACTCTAGAGGTAGTAGTATTATTACTCTAGTGGTAGTAGTAGTATTAATCTAGTGGTTGTAGTAGTAGTCTAGTAATATTAGTAGTATTACTCTAGTGGTAGTCGTAGTATTACTCTAGTGGTAGCAGTAGTATTACTCTAGTGTTAGTAGTGTTACTCTAGTGGTTGTAGCAGTAGTAGTAGTAATGGTAGTAGTAGTACTTTAGTAATATTAGTAGTATTACTCTAGTGGTAGTAGTATTACTCTAGTGGTAGTAGTATTACTCTAGTGGTAGTAGTAGCATTAATCTAGTGGCGATATTGGAATTACTCTAGTAGTAGTATTAGTAGTAGTAGTAGTAATAGTAGTCTAGTAGTATTAGTATCATTGAAGTGGTAGTAGTATTACTCTAGTGGTAATAGTAGTAGTAGTAATATTATTACTTTAGTTGTAGTGGTAGTATTACTTCAGTGGCCGTAGTAGTAGTAATAGTACTACTCCATTAATAGTAGTAGTAGCAGTAGTAGCAGTAGTAGTAGTAGTAGTACTCTAGTGGTAGTAGTAATACTATAGTGGTACTTGTAGTGTTACCCTAGGGGTAGTGGTAGTATTACTCTATTAGCAGTAGTATTACCCTAATGATAGTAGCAGTATTACTCTAGTAAAAGTAGTAGTATTACTCTGGTGGTAGTAGCAGTAATAGTATTACTATAGTAATAGTAGTAGTACTACTCTAGTGGTAGTAGTAATATATATATATATATATATATATATATATATATATATATATATATATATATATATATATATATATATATATATATATATATATATATATATATATATTACTATAGTGTTAGTAGTAGTGTTACTCTAGTGGTAGTAGTAGCGTTACTCTAGTTGTAGTAGTAGAATTACTCTATAGTGGTAGTAGTATTATTACTCTAGTGGTAGTAAAGGTATTACTTTAGTGGTAGTAGTAGTATTACTTTAGTGGTTGTAATAGTATTATTATAGTAGTAGTTGTATTGCTTTAGTGGTGGTAGTAGTATTATCTAGTGTTAGTAGTATTATTATTCTAGTGGTTATAGTAGTATTACTCTAGTAATAGTAGTAGTTACTCTAGTGGTTGTAGTAGTAGTACTCTAGTAATAGTAGTAGTATTACTCTAGTGGTAGTAATATTACTCTAGTGGCGATATTGGTATTACTTTAATAGTAGAAGCAATATTACTCTAGTGTTAGTAGTAGTAGTAGTAGTAGTAAAGTAGTCTAGTAGTAGTAGTATTACTGTAGTGGTAGTAGTAGTAGTATAAGTAGTAGTAGTAATACTATTATCTTAGTTGTAGTGGTAGTATTACTCCAGTTGTCGTAGAAGTAGTAATAGTATTACTCCATTAGTTGTAGTAATAGTAGTAGTACTCTAGTGGTAGTAGTAGTATTACTCTGGTGTTATTAGTAGTGTTACTCTAGTTGTGTTAGTAGCATTACTTTAGTGTTAGTAGTAGTAGCAATATTACTCTAGTAATAGTAGTAGTATTAATCTAGTGGTAGTAGTAATAGTGTTACTCTCGTGGTGGTAGTAATATTACCCTAGTGATAGTATTACTATTTCTCTAGTGGCTTTATTAGCATTACTCTAGTAGTAGTAGTAGTAGTAGTAGTAGTAGTAGTAGTACACTAGTACTAGTATTAGCATTACTCTTGCAATATTAGTAGTATTACTCTATTTTTAGTAGTAGTATTACTATTTTGGTAGTAATAGTAGTAGTAGTAATAGTAGTACTCTTCTGGTAGTAGTAGTAGTATTAGTAGTAGTAGTAGTAGTAGTAGTAGTAGTAGTAGCATTACTATGTTCGGTATTCAAACCGAACACTTATAAAAATGATACTATCAGGACTCATGGCACTAATTCAGTTCCAGTAGTAGACCTATGCGAACACCATGATAGTAAAAATTCAATAACTTAGATTTCTCAGTGATCAAACATATTTTTATCAGTATAGATGAAACCTTGATCACAGATTCTGTGTAGAGATAAGGATATCAGCCGCTACATTTTATGGACCTACATGTGTTTGAAGCATGTGCTTTCAATTTCGTACCAAAGAGTTAGTAATGAGAGTCCCAAACTCAAGTCTTTAAAAGGGCTGAAATTCCATCAAGAAAACAATGTCTCTACTTTGTCCATTTACAACTAGGATAAACTCTCAAAATATTATGTTTCCTCCAAACTAACTTTCATTATCAAACAATCATAGCCACCCAAACCTATATATACTCTATTTTATTTTCTCCAAATAGCAGGCAGATTCTCATTTTTGCCTTAAAATTAGTTCTGTGTGATCAACAGCTTGCCTGCTAGGCGTTCAGCATAAATATGTTAGTGTTTAGACTGGTCGACCTAGCTTTAGAATATTGTGACTGGGTGGGACATCATACTACATGTCCGCGACATGATGAATTAGCTTTAAATATCACTATAAACTGCCAAGCTGCAGATCAAAGCGATATGACCGGAACATTGTTAAAGCTATATTGAAAATCCAACTCTCTCTCTCTCTCTCTCTCTCTCTCTCTCTCACACACACACTAACACACACATACATACATACACACAGACACACACATCTGATGGACGCTTCCCTGTAGATGTTGATTTCAAAAAGATACGTTCAAAGTTTCGTCTTCCTCATTCATACTGAAATTGTATCTAAATTGACTTTTGCTAATGTTTTAATATTATTTTATAAGCTCAGACATGTTGCACAGATTAATACAGATATGTTACATAGATGAATACAGATATGTAACACAGACTAATACAGATATGTTACATAGATTAATACAGATATGTTGCACAGATTAATACAGATATGTTGCACAGATTAATACAGATATGTTGCATAGATTAATACAGATATGTTGCACAGATTAATACAGATATGTTACACAGATTAAAACAGTTATGTTGCATAGATTAATACAGATATGTTACACAGATTAATTCAGATATGTTGCATAGATTAATACGGATATGATGCATAGATTAATACAGATATGTTTCACAGATTAATACAGATATGTTACATAGATTAATACAGATATGTTGCACAGATTAATACAGATACGTTGCATAGATTAATACAAATATGTTGCACAGATTAATACAGATATGTTGCACAGATTAATACAGATATGTTACATAGATTAATACAGATATGTTGCATAGATTACTACAGATATGTTCCACAAATTAATGCAGATATGTTGCATAGATTAATACAGATATGTTACATAGATTAACACAGATATGTTGCACAGATTAATACAGATATGTTACATAGATTAATGCAGATATGTTGCACAGATTAATACAGATGTGTTGCATAGATTAATACAGATACGTTGCAGATATTAATACAGATATGTTGCACAGATTAATACAGATATGCTGCATAAATTAATACAGATATGTTGCATAGATTATTACAGATATGTTGTATAGATTAATACAGATATGTTGCATAGATTAATACAGATACGTTGCACAGATTAATACAGATATGTTGCACCGATTAATACAGACATGCTGCATAAATTAATACAGATATGTTGCATAGATTAATACAGATATGTTACACAGATTAATACAGATATGTTGCATAGATTAATATAGATATGTTGCATAGATTAATACAGATATGTGGCATAGATTAATACAGATATGTTGCATAGATTAATACAGATATGTTACACAGATGAATACAGATATGTTGCATAGATTAAGACAGATATGTTGCACAGATTAATACAGATATGTTACACAGATTAATACAGATATGTTGAATAGATTAATATAGATATGTTGCATAGATTGATACAGATATGTTGCATAGATTAATACAGATATGTTGCAAAGATTAATACAGATATGTTGCACAGATTAATACAGATATGTTACACAGATTAATACAGATATGTTGCATAGATTAATACAGATATGTTGCACAGATTAACACAGATATGTTACACAGATTAATACAGATATTATGCATAGATTAATACAGATATGTAGCATAGATTAATACAGATATGTTGCATAGATTTATTCAGATATGTTGCATAGATTAATACAGATATGTTGCATAGATTAATACAGATATTTTGTATAGATTAATACAGATATGCTGTATAGATTAATACAGATATATTGCATAGATTAATACAGATATGTTACATAGATTAACACAGATATGTTGCACAGATTAATACAGATGTGTTGCACAGATTAATACAGATATGCTGCATAAATTAATACAGATATTTTATATAGATTAATACAGATATTTTGTATAGATTAATACAGATATGTTGCATAGATTAATACCGATACGTTGCACAGATTAATACAGATATGTTGCACAGATTAATACAGATATGCTGCATAAATTAATACTGATATGTTGCATAGATTAATACAGATATGTTGTATAGAGTAATACAGATATATTGCGTAGATTAATATAGATATGTTGCATAGATTAATACAGATATGTTGCATAGATTAATACAGATATGTTACACAGATTAATACAGATATGTTGCAAAAATTAATACAGATATGTTGCACAGATTAATACAGATATGTTACACAGATTAATACAGATATGTTGCACAGATTAATAGAGATATGTTACACAGATTAATACAGATATGATGCATAGATTAATACAGATATGTAGCATAGATTAATACAGATATATTGCATAGATTTATTCAGATATGTTGCATAGATTAATACAGATATGTTGCATAGATTAATACAGATATGTTGCATAGATTAAAACATATGTTGCATACATTAATACAGATATGTTGCACAGATAATTACAGATATTTTGCATAGATTAATACAGATATGTTGCACAGATTAATACAGATATGTTGCATAAATTAATACAGATATGTTGCACAGATTAATTCAGATATGTTGCACAGACTATTACAGATATGTTACACAGATTAATACAGATATGCTGCATAAATTAATACAGATATGTTGCATAGATTA
Source organism: Potamilus streckersoni (assembly GCA_016746295.1). Lineage (NCBI taxonomy): Eukaryota > Metazoa > Mollusca > Bivalvia > Unionida > Unionidae > Potamilus > Potamilus streckersoni. The sequence continues at coordinate 988,200 of JAEAOA010001813.1, forward strand.
ATACAGATATGTTGCATAGATTAATACAGATATGTTGCATAGATTAATACAGATATGTTGCATAGATTAATACAGATATGTTGCATAGATTAATACAGATATGTTGCATAGATTAATATAGATATGTTGCACAGATTAATACAAATAAGAACAAAGGTTCGTGTTCTGATATAGTGATATAAAAGTTTACTGTACACGATCCAAACATTCCATCACCGATGCGCCCAGTACCACACAGAGTAGGACTGACGGTTAATGATGCATAAGAATCGTTCTTACTTGAGTCAGACGAGATAAAAGAAGCCAATGCAACTTCTAATCCTAAATCATCAAGGTCACATGATTATTGTTTTCTCTCATCCTCCTACTCTGAATCACACCTTCTTACACAAGGTGACTTGAATGACGTTGTCAGGAATTTGGAACTATCCAAGAGTAATGCAGAGCTGTTGGGGTCCAGACTACAGCGGTGGAATCTCCTGGATGGTGATGTTATGGTTTCCATCTTCCGTGACGGTCAAAAGGATATTGTTCCATTTTTCTTCGTGGAAGGTGACCTTGTGGCCTGCAGCAACACAGACGGTGTGATGGCAGCCCTCAACATCGTTCATCATCCAGATGATATTGTTCATTGATTCACCGAAGACCAGTCTTAAATCTGTTTTTCTTCATAATGGCAATATTTGCCATCAATTCCAGTTGGTCATGCAGTTCATATGAAGAAAACATGAAAACATGAAACAGCTTTTGAGTTTCATAAACTATGGGGAGGTTTTCCACCAACCTCCCTGTAGTTGTGAGCCTTGTTGCTTCCGAGAAACTTTGCTGCCACTTACTGTAATGCTCTCCATTCAGTCCTTTCCTTGACCCGAAGTGCACAGTCAAATTCATGGGAAGTTGTTCTCGATTTGAAAGTTCTTGCGCTCTTTCTTGGTGTGCAGACTGAATAAACAATGCTACTGTTTTCTCTGCTAAAATGATAGTTGTGCGAAAGATTCCCACTACATGAAGAAGAGTTGCCCACTGCGACAGCCGTTGGAGGCTGGGAAGAAGAGTGTTCAGCATTCACTACTTGTTGAGTCAAGGAAGATTTTGTTACCACCCTTGCACATTACGCTGAGTTTGATGAAAAAACTTTGTCAAGGCCATGGAAGAAGCACAAACAGCTTTTAAGTACCTCCGTGTAAAGTTTCCAAGATCAAGTGAAGCCAAGATAACTAACGGTGTCTTTGTTGGTCCTCAGATTCATGAACTTCTTCGAGATCACGAATTTGACCGTGCACTACGTGTCAAGGAAAGGACTGAATGGAGAGCATTCCAGTAAGTGGCAGCAAAGTTTCTCGGAAGCAACAAGGCTCAAAACTACAGGGAGGTGGTGGAAAACATCCTTAAGGTTTACAAAAGCCTTGGTTGCAAAATGTCGCTAAAGATACATTTTTTGCACTCTCGTTTAGATTTGTTTCCACCGAACATTATGAACCAGGACATTTCTGCAATGCATAAACACTCTCAGGTAAAATTCAGCCCGTCAATGTTTGCAGACTATTGCTGGGCAGTGACAAGAGATGCTCCATTTAATGAATACAAGAGACTGGCTAAGAAGTGGAATACGTTCTTAATTCATCCACACTGCACACAATATTTGGAGCAAATATGTCTCATTTCTTTGCTGTTGCAAGCTTTAAAAGTAATTCTAATTTGCAATTTTAGGCCAAAAAACATTCAAATTACTCCATGGATGCCTTGAAATCATGCCATTGATACAAATATATAATGTCATGGATACTTTGAAATCATACCATCAAAGTAAGCAGATATTTAAAAGATTACGAATTTGTTCATCTGCACAATTTCTATCTGATACACAAGACACGAAGCCATGGAGAAACTTAGAGTAAAAGAGGCAATCAAAATCATTAAGGCAAATAATCTGTGTAAGGAGGAAATATTTGGAATGGTATTGTCAAAGATAGGGTCCAGCTGCTACGAAACCATATATATATATATATATATATATATATATATATATATATATATATATATATATATATATATATATATATATATATATATATATATACACACACACACACATATACATATATGGTCAAAACTATCCCCTTCAGTTTCACTCACTTTTGTTTAAAAGGGCATGCTTGTATTTCTTTGATACTTGCTAATTGTTAGATCATTGGTCAGTTTGCATCGTCAGTTAGTTGTTAAACTGTATTGTGTGGTTGACGGTATTAGCCAGCTTCATCAGTCTTTTATCCAGTTAGGCAATGGCAGGGGGTCACGCTCTTCAAACATGGCCACACACACTTAGCGTTAATTGAATCGTGTAGATGACAGTTTAAAGTTTCATTTATATTTGAGTGTCTAGTAGAGACTTAATTGGAGTTAAGACATTCAAATTAATCACTGACAATCACTTTAATTTAATTTCTTGTGTAATCTTTAATATTTCAAACTAGTGGCTAGGAATTCACATAGGCCGGTTATGTAAAGTTGCAATTATTCCATGTTTGGCTAGGGTGGACGTAGTTTACGTATTTTTTATGTCGTTGATGAAGAGTTTGATTTTAATTCCTATCATTTATAATTTGGATATGAGCTTATCAAAATGGTAAATATTATTCAGACTTTGAGTCTGTTCTTGTAGATAAATACGTACATGATGAAAGAAGTAGTAGAAACCAATACAAATTTGAAACTGTCACTGAACATTGTAATATTTCATCTGTAACATAAATCCGATCATGATCATTGTAACATAAATTAACGTGAGTCACAAAGAACCAAATCTACATGAATAAACAACCAACTTGGCCAACATCTTAAATGTTATTGAAGTACATTGAAGGAAGATAGCAAAGCGACGTCTAATTGCATCGTTCCAGTTTTGTAGCTTGCAATGTCTCCATGTAACACGATTATTACAGTGTCGTGAAATACTATCCGTAAAATGCAATATCAGGTTGTATATTTTAGTTCTAATAAATTTCCGCAAAGCAAATTGTACCGGCACATTTAAATGACAGATTTAAAAGCTAATAGTTTTTAAGTTTCCACTTCTTTCGTGCTACACATGATATTTAGTTTTACATCGCTCACCCATTGAATGAAGCCTATTTGCATTTCCAAGAGTACTTAAAACACGATGAATTTGCTCGCTTCTTTCTTTAAAAATCTTATTATGACGTTAAGAATATGATGGGAATGATGACTGATACGGAATGAATATGATGGGAATGATGACTGATACGGAATGAATATGATGGGAATGATGACTGATACGGAATGAAAATTGATAAATTGGCAAGGTATATGATAACTTTCAACAAGAAAAGTAGTAGGTAGCCACTGGATAAGATCCATGATACCTTGTAGGAATGGGTTATCTGTCTGAAGAGCAGGACAACACACACACACACACACACAAACTGATTGAATTAAATATAAAATATTCTTCACAAATATAAATACTTCAAATAAGGTATATATATATATATATATATATATATATATATATATATATATATATATATATATATATATATATATATATATATATATATATATATATATATTGTATTAAATAAACAAGGTCAGGACCAAAACCGCACCCTTTCCGTGAACGGCATATTCCGGGGGCCTGGGGCCTTGATGCACCACTGAGCAATGACCTCTGTGCGCAAGTCTCCACCAATCTTAAAAAGTAAAATATAAGCCCTTCCGTTTTAGTTCAATAAACAATTTAAAAGCTATGACAGCTTCATGGATACTGTTTTAATTGTGTAGTCTCTCGATTTCAGTTTTTTGATTTACGACAAATATATTAGCAAATTTGAATGCCTGCTTTAAAAAACCAACAAATCACTGAGATAAACTTAACCAAAAATGTTGTCCCCATCAGTAATAAAGGTCATACGTTTTTATGGAAAGTAAATTTAGGGATGGAATTCATATATTTATATTTTGAAATTATTATTATTTTTTATGTGGGGACTAAGGCTTCAAAAGAATAAGTACAGACGTCTTTCTTTTCAGAGCAAGACGAATTAAAAGAATTTTGATCATATTTACAGATCGTTCGCTCTGCATAAGTCATTGTTGTGAGGTATTTGTTGAGATCATCATAAATTTAAAAAACGAAGGATTACAAATCACAGATTGATTCAGTCTATTAAGTGATGTTGAGGCAAGGGTAACAGTACTGTTCTGTATGTCATAATGAGATATAGAAATCTATTAAAGGGGACAAACATGCAAAACTGAAATTCGTATATAATTTTCTATACATATAAAATTCATTTTCTGAAAATTTGTGCCTTTCTGTTTTACTCGTTACGAAGAAATTTATGAAAAACCGATCATATCTCCCGATCCTTCTTGAATAAACTAACGCACTTCCTCCCCCCCTAAACAATTAGCGGATGTGACGTCATTTGAGACACTGTACACGCTGGCATTGTTAATAATGGCACACGAGTTTGTAGTTTTATCAATAAAGCACGACGAAAGTTTTGACTACATGAAATCACCTAACGGTATTATAAAATAATTATTTTATATTACCGTTAAGGTAATTTCATGTAGTCAGAAATTTCGTCGTGCTTTATTGAAAAACTGCAGACTCCTATGATAATACAGTCAATCATTCTACGATGTGGATGACAATCCAGAAGTATAATATTTCATGAACATCCAACCTTATATGTATGAACCCGAGACAAATTCGTGTGACAAATATGTTCAGGAATCGTTAGGTTCTGACAATGACGATGATTACAAACTACCTTTAATTTTAAATACCAAACTAAATAGCAGTACAAAATCTAATCAATAAACCGGGTAGGGTTAGGGCTATAATTTTCTGCCGATTACGATTTCTTTCACAATTCATTTTTTTGTTTCATTAATTCTTCTTCTTTCTTTTCATTTTCTTTTAAGTCAAAACAATTTAATATTACAGATCAGAGTTTTTCTTGCCATTTTTTTGTGGGGGGTAGGCTGGAAATTGGGTTTCACTTTCTATGGCCTGGATTAATCCAACAACTATTGATATGGACTTGTACATGTCATAATTGGATGAATGCTCGTCAAAGAAACGGACATTTAAAATATCAAACAGGCAACAGTTTGTTTTTTTTCCAAATAATTTTAGCCTTTTTCCACACAGGTGCTTGTGTAGTAAATGTGTTCCAATGTCCAACCAAGAATGGAATATTTGTTGCCAATCTCAGTGGCTCTCGGAAGTGGAAATATGTGTGTGTGAAACGTTGACGGTGCTCCTGAATTATTGAGTCCTTAATGCTCCTACAGGAGTCTGCAGTTTTATAAATAAAGCACGACGAAATTTCATGTAGTGCTTTATTGATAAAACTGCAGACTCCTGTGATGCTCCCTGGCCTATGTAGACTACGACTGGCCTGCATGCTTCCCGTCTTCTGTCTTGTTATCAGAGTAGAAAAATATTTTATAAAAAGAATCAGCACTGCATCAGGCTTCAAACGCTAACGTTTTGGCTCAGACCCAATAGTTTGAAGAGTCTCTGGTCTTTTGAAAAACGTTCATCCTGGTAATGTCTCGGTCATAAATCCCTTCTCTCTTTAATTTGATCGCTCATACAAATCACCCTTTAGGGTCCTATAGAAATGTGAAGAATAAAAAATATTTGTCGGGAACTGCTTTTATTCACACAATTCAGAGCTGCGCATTGAAACATCGTTTCTACTTGACACTGAGTATTTGTATGCCTGTTGTACGGGAATCGTCTCAAATGACGTCACATCCTGCTTGTATGAAAGGGAGATAACAACATGAGGGGTAGGTTCTTTCCATTTGATATCGGAATTCAACGCATTTTTATTATTAAATGTTTGTGCAAATACAATAAATGCAAATAAAAAATAGGATAGATTATATACACAAACTACTACATATCCTTCTATTTACAATAAAATTTTGCAGCTTAGGGTTTTGTCCCCTTTAAGTGGGAGAAAATGAATATTGCTAAGGTGGCGACATCACGTTCGGAACTAAGTCATATACATGTGAGGAAATATATGTATGATAGTCAAACTTGTACTTTCGTATTTAAGCCCATTTTAATTTCTTAATCTTTTGCTCTGTCTCTCCTTCATTCTCTATTCTCTTCATCACGATGAATAAATCTGAAATATATCAAGACTGTAGACCTTCTATAGTCTAAGACTAATAAGCCGTTCGTTTGTAGCCCCCTACCAATTTCAATAACAGAAACCTTTAATTTGATTAAAAAAATGCAAAGAACTTAGTCAATTCATTCATTGATTTATATTTTCTAACCTAACTGAGAGTAGAATGGCCATAACACCCTCATCGTCTGCGCTTTTCATGCTTAACGGAAGTTTTTAATATAATAGACGGAGATGCCTGAGACCCATTTCCAGTTCCTGGACCAGTCCATTTTCAGCAAAGGAGTGTATGCACGTTTATAATGTGTGTGTGTGTGTGTGTGTGTGTGTGTGTTTGTGTGTGTGTGTGAGAGAGAGAGAGAGAGCACATGTTACACCCCCACCTTTTCCAAGGCTCCATAAACCAATCTCTGCTTCTGATATTTACAATGTTGAATCAAGCAAAGAACAAAAAGGACAACAAATTTGCCATTCACGTGCATTTAGTAAGCGGTTTCATTAATGTAATAATGTGTGCAAAGGAATATAATTCCAAATCAACGCTATGGTAAATTACGGAATTATCCGGCAGTTACCGAATAGGATAAATTACGTCATTATGTTCTCTGATGGAAATAAACTACTCCATAGAGTGCGGATTATGGCGCCGTGTTAGTATGGAAAGTCCGTTAAGCATGAAAGGTGCAAGGTGATGCCAGTATTAGTGTCATTCTGGACGCAGTCAGGTTAGAAATTATAAATCAATGATTGAATTGACTTAGTTTTGTGCACTTTTTATTATATTAAACGTTTTCGTTATTGAAATCGGTAGAGGAAGGGTAAAAATTAACGGGTTAGTAGGCTTGGACTATAGTAAACATTTATCTAATCAGTGCACTAATATAAAATTATCTCAATAATTCGGAGGCGCCATAAAATGCATGAAAACTAACCCAAAACAAAACAAAGATGGTCCCAATTATTATTGTTTTCAATATGGCATACGGTGCACGGGCTCTCCATATTATATATGGTTCCAGACTTAAATATTCAAGAGATTATGATAAGCGTATACACATCAAATCAGGTGTATTGGTTCACTAAGCGAAGGTACCTCTTCCGATCAAGAATCATTCAAGCAAAACATATGGTTATGTTCACATGAGACAACGGATGCAGTACGAACAAAACTACAAAGATTTACTGTCCATGTATCCTTTCTTTTCGTACATTAAATACGGTTAAAGATTCCGTTTCTGGCTCTGTCGAACCGAGTATAAACTTTGATTCCACTTCGGTCGGATCAGCCATGTCTCAAGACCATGTCACAGCACCAACAAAATACGGACCAGATAAGAAAAAGCGTTTATAGTTAGAATATAGCATATAATCAATATTCTGGCAATATTTTGGGAACCAATATTATCTTACCTTTAAGTTTCGAAATGAAATATCAAGAAAGCATACTTGAATGTGTTACACGCAGAAGTTTTTGCAAGTTACAAAGTTCCCTCCAACAAAAAATTCTATTGATCAATGTTTGTTAGCAGAAACAGAAAAAACTAATATTAAAGACAAAGCTAATAATCAATGGATGCTCAGATGGTAATTTTTGATCAATGTTTGTTAGCAGAAACAAAAAAAACCTGGTATTAAAGACAAAGCTAATAATTTTATTTGCATTCGTATGCCGTCGAATGTGACGCTGAGTCGCTGCTTAATTGGAATCGTCGTTGTTGTAAAACAGGAACATCACTCTAACCTGCAATTTAAAAAACAATGTGCCTTATGAAAGAATAATTCATTCACAGACATAATCAAACATAACCAAGTGCAGTTTGAAGCAACAAAAATATTTCCGCAAAAAAATAAGCATTTTTTTCTTTTGATATGATATTGATTACACACTAAATCAAAACATATCATCCCTTTGTTATAAACAAAATCATTTTTCTTGGTTGCCCTCCACACTTAAATCATTGACAAAATTTGATCGTAAGCTATGTATATGTTGACACAAAATCTGCTTAAAAAACTGCATGAAATAACCGTAAAGAATTTCTAAAACACTTTCAGTTTAATCAGTTAATCATTTCTTAATCATCTTTTCAAATTTTAGCTCGAATAAAAAAGCTGATGATGAAAATGGCAAGAAAAGTTCTGACAGATGCATTTCCGCCAAATAGGTTAAACAAGCGTCAATATTAGTAACATCATTAAAATATCACTACATTAAGGAAATCAGATTTATTTCCATGAAATATGTTAAAACACGCATTACATTTAGTGATGCCACTAAGATATCATCATATTAACTGAACCAACCAATAGCAATTGCTTCTTACTGTAGTCCACAAGAAAATAATTTAATATTTTATTTTTTTCCTGGAGATTCGCTAACCACTGTGTGATGTGTAGAATTTTGAAAACTCTTAGAAGTTTTAGTTATAGGAATTGTATCAAGTCAACTTAATTAAAGTAGAAAGGGCTAGAGATATTTAGATGATTATTTTCATTTCATCTCTGAACGTCAAAAGGGAATTCATTCTAGCCGACGTAACTTGACCGAGTCATATGCTATGATACAAGAGAATGACATAAGACCCTTTCCCAAAATCGACAGGGTAAAGGGCGGGAGCTGGATATAGATGATTGTTCAAAGGAACGTTAATTACGGCATGATTAGTTGTTTAGTTGTCTTGTCAATCCAAAATTCTACGGAACAGATTTAGGATACAGTCTATTCCGATTGGTTAATATGGATTTATGGGCGTAACTCATTAAGAAATTAAAGGTTTTACTTTAGGAAAATTCAGCAATCTTCAATCTTTCTTGAAAAAGAGTGGTCGACTTCGGGAGCGTGTAAGACGTTATCTCGTGATTTGGCAGTAAAGCGGGAGTTTTGTCTCAGAGGGTAGACAAACTACATTTGAATTCGTAACAAGTACGTTTTCGTTATAGAGTAAGGAGCCAGATAGTTGTCTCAGTTAGGAGACGGACTATACGTGAGGTTCGTGGAAACGAATAAAGAAAACGGCAAAAGGTACGCAATCTTAGTTTCCCGATTTTAATATGTTGATATATTTGCAAATGTATTCTTGATATGATGTAAGTATGTATAATTTCATTTTTGCAGGATTTTAGTGAAATGCTAGTCACGACATTTTATTCTTTGATTTTCTAATTACCAATTCATTTGGAGAATTGGCAAGATTGAATGCAATTAAAATTTCATTAGATTAGTTGACAAGATGTTATTGAATCTTTAATATATAGGAGTGATTAGGAATTTTCATGAATTGAGCTTAAGGAACGATGGGTAATGTTTCATAGTTTTATGGATTAACTGTCTAGAATGAGTATGACCTAACATTACATGTATATCCATATATTAGTTTGTAATATTTAATTGATCACTTAAGTGTATATCTATATGCTAGTTTGTAATATTTAATTGGGCGAGTCCACTATTTTAGGATAGTTAGATTTGAGGATCTAAGCCATATGTCACTTAGCACTGCTAGATTGGTAGAGTAAGAAGTCAAGAGAAGGGGTACATACGGGTTCATAAGGCTGAGTTTAATTTAATTGACCACCCCTAGCGTGACCCGAATTAAGGTCAGGACAAGCTTTGACTGACTATGTAAACAGAGAGTTAGGTAACGTTCATGCGGCAGAATTTATGCCTTTTGTTTTCTGAGCCGAATTAATGTAAAAATACAGATATACTTGGGAATGTGACATATTGTCTATTGCGAGACATTTTATTTATTGAAGGAAACAGCTTTCCTGGATTCACCTGAGAAATCCCTAAACCAATCACAGGACCAGAGCAAATTCTGAGCCGAAATAAAAAAGAGACGATTGTTAAATCAGAGTTCGATGATCAAGAGTCCAAGACCAAACAGCTAGACAAAGATCGGCAGAGCAGGGATGAACGGAAGTCTTGATGTCCACATAAAATAGGTGATGGAGTCTCTCATCGTTGCACTCAAAGGTCACATCTCATTGGCAATAAAGATAGCATATTAGCGTTAAAAGTAATTTTACATTTAAAGAAATTTGTATTGTCTTTTTATTTGAGAACATGTTAGTACCATTTTCCTTCTTTTTTAACCAAGTCATTGATTTCTTTTCGTTTTAAATTCTGTTGATAAACTGATTAAATTTTATATTTGTTCATTGAAAGGGGGCTCATCGTGTTTATTTTCTTCAATATACTTGTTCGGTGATCTGCATTCTTCTTTCTATCTATCCACACTGGGTAAATTACACCGCGGAGGTCATTCCCTAGCAACGAACCGTAGTGAAAGAGGTTGGTGTGTTTTGAACGCCGCTAACATGCCACACACCAGAGAGTGTTATTTGCAATCAATATATAGCATAAGCCTATCCAAAACAGAAAATAGAATACTTCTTAAGATCATTCTCTTGATTTTGCCAAAAGTGACATTGAAAACAGGTGTGATTTCGCAGGATCTGGAACGGTCACTTGTACATACACTTCCGGCTATTTGAGTCCATTGCAACTATTTCCGGAAAATAAAACACGACTTGTGCTGATTGTTTTGTTATATGTTTTCTGGAAATTAGGTCCTAACATAAGTAACATAGCCTTGGTGCATCTGAACTTGTAACTAAAACAACAGATTTCATTAAAAATAATAAAGATGACGAAAATACAAAAACATAAACTGCGTAGTAATGAAATTAAGAATGCAAGGTAGATTCTACTTCGTGTAGCAATTAACAAGTTAAAGCTTGCTTTAGCAAATATGTTGCTACAGCGACACATGTATGTATGCATGTATGTATGTATGTATGTATGTATGTATGTATGTATGTATGTATGTATGTATGTATGTATGTATGTATGTATGTATGTATGTATGTATGTATGTATGTATGTATGTATGTATGGATGGATGTATGTATGGATGTATGGATGGATGGATGGATGGATGGATGGATGATGGATGGATGGATGGATGGATGGATGGATGGATGGATGGATGGATGGATGGATGGATGAATGGATGGATGGTTGGATACATAGATATTACCATTTTTCTTGTCGTCGAATAACTTCATTGTCATAGGCAGGATAATCGCTAGAAGAAATACTGCAAAATTCAAAAGAAATAAGTGCACAACAGTATCCAATGTTTTTCATATTAAATTAAAAAAGAGATGTCGATATATCTTCATTGATGCTAATAGGTACGCGTGTAGTATACACTCTTAAAGAAACCTCACTACAATAATGGCTATATAGTGCCAATTACAAAGAAGTTCTAACATGTAATAACGAACTCACATAGGTAGATCATTCTGTTCTCCCCTTTCTATTCTAAAAAGAGTTACAGAAACATGGCGATTATAGTCGATATCTTGTTTTAAGGTACAAATAATTAAAAGTTTTAACACAATTCACACTATTTTGTGAACATCTATTTGACACTGAACTTTAGCCAGCGAAAGAAGAAAACAATATCTGGAAGATTTTGAGTTCCTTTATCAGTCTGAACAAATACAAAGTAGATGAGATGTTGAATAATTCTTAAAGTATATCAGGACCGTAGTCGCTTGTATACAAGCGTTTCATTGCTCAGGATGTGGCACAATAATACCTAACACCATGAGTCTTTTGCAAAGGCAAATACAAAGCATATACAAAACAAACAAATAAACGCAAAAAACGTTGTGTTTGCAAAACTCTACATGAGTTAAACCTATAGATACATTGTCTCAATCAGCCTGTATAGACTTGTTGCGAATGCTGTATACAATAAAAGCTTTAGAATTCATGCACATCAGATGTTATGTTGTGCTTCATAATTGATGGGAATTAATGATGAAGCACTTTTTCGTGGAGAAGCATTCTTTCTGTACCAACACTTCTCTTTCTTTACCACCAATTCCATCTGAGAGTACAATAGGAAATGACAAAATTTCTATTAGAAGGCAACATCAAAATTATCAAATCTTCAATCAGAAGGCAATATCGAAGTCGATTTATAGATTTGGTTTTTGATAGTTTTCATTAGCACATGTCACACAATTGTAAGCCTTCTTGGTAGCCTATTTGGTGAAAGGAAATAAAAATATTTAAAATAAAATACAATACTTCTCGTTTTTAATGTGACATTTTTTTTCAAAGTGTTCATAAAGATTTTATGATAATAAAGATAAGGAATTCAGGTGGTTCATAGATTATTTAAAACGTATTTTAGTTTATATTGTTTCTACGGACAATAAAATTGTTAAAGATTAAATTTTGAATGATTTTGATTGATACTCAGATAAAATCGCAACGTAAAAGAAAGGAACGAGATAGAAAGACAACATAAAATAAAACAACAGAGAAACACAGTTTTTTCTTACGCGGGAAGATGAAAGAAAGAATTCCGCCGAATCCACCGCCAACTCTACCTCCATTGTATCCACCGCCAAACCCTTTCGTCATCAACGGGATAATTACACCTTTTGTACCCCCAGAGGATTTACTGCTATATCCGCCATATCCACCATATCCGCCACTGTAACCCCCATATGTTGCACATGCGTAGTCTGTGAGGCTCAGGAGTGCGAGGATGATGACGGCCGTACGTATTTTCATTCTGTATCGAGGATTTCAACTTATAAGATAACTTGATGTGTTTACCCGTACATAGCATGCATCCAAGAGCCAAAGAGTCGCATTATTAGGTCTCACTGGATAGTTTCGTATTTTGACACCCCACTAATTTGTAAGGTAGAAGGCATGAACCTTATTATCACAACCCTAGCATTTATAAATTCACACACAATATAAATCTGTAATGTGGTTTACATTTACATTGAGTTAAGCTGGAAAATGGGTTGGCTTGTTGGTGCCTGCCTGTCACAGTTTGACTAGCATTGGCGATCAAATGCTTAACTTGGGCTGCAAATGAGCAGCCGACTTGGCTTAAGTATTTACTTGTGTCTGCTACAGAGGTAAATATCTAAAAATTGACATGGTTGAGGGGTGATGAAAAGTATGCTAATTCGTTATAGCACTTGTGAATGTTAGAGAAGAATAATCTACATTCTGATTCTTTGAGCCTACTTGTCTCAGGAACATATTAAACATAGCTCTTTTATATCATAAAATGAATGTAAAATAGAGGGGTTGGTGGTAGTATGGGTTAAGTATAAAAGTCACCAGTTGCATAAGGAATTAACCTTAATACCTCAGTCAGAATCTTACAAGCATCCTTTCAACAAAAGTCATTAGTCTGTATCTTTAATGTAATATTATAATCATTTATCTGCAATAGGTCATCGTTGGATGAAAATTCGCCAAAAAATCTGTCCAGTCAGACCTTAGAGTCTGTGTAGTTTCTTCATTGATTGTAAGCAAACAACTTAATTTTGTTCTGCGAATGCATTCTGAGCCGCACATATGGGCTTAAGCATTTGGTGATTCTGTTCACGTATCTTGTAAGAATTTACTTGATCAAGTTAAAAGTGTAATTTTTAATGTGAAATATATCAGCCTGGAGGTAAAAGAACATTTAAGTTTTAAGAAATTCCTCTAAACGAAATTTTTAAAATGGATTAAACGACATATTGTGCTTTGAGAGAGCTTTTCTTGTAAGGCATCCAACTCGTGACTTCCTATGCAAATGCGCTAGATACATTGATGCAGTACATGTTAGTCTTACTGGAAGTTGCTAAGCACTTTTAAGGTGATCGTATGCTCTCGTGTAACCTAAAAAGTTTGTTGCTACTTAAAATTACAAATTATTGACATAGTATAAATAATACATCATACTATATTTTGCAAAATTCTGTAATTCAAACATTTAGCATAAAATTTCTTTACAAGCATATTTATATTACATATAATTCCTTTAATTGGATATATATATATATATATATATATATATATATATATATATATATATCTATATATATATATATATATATATATATATACACATATATATATATATATATATATATATATATATATATATATATATATATATATATATATATATATATATATATATATATATATATATATATATATATACACACATATATATATATATATATATTTGAAAACATTCCACATGTTCCAAAATTCTAAGCTAAAGAAGATTCGGTGTTTTTTAATGTTAATATTAGCGCTGAACATTGTTTCGGAATTTAATGAATCTAGTGACATAAAATCTACATAAGGTTTTAAACATTCAAGCTGTAACGAAATCAAAATTGTGGTTCGGAGAAAAAGAGCAAAACTTATCTTTATATCTTACTTGATGAATTACCGCAGTTTCGTCAATGAAAGAGGAACTGCTACTGTATTAGCGATTGAGGAATTTGTCTATTTATACACAACTACGTAATGACATCACCTTGGTAGGGAAAATTTGTAAAAATCAGTCTTTACTTGGAAAAGGTCGATATCAGTTGATTTCCGATTTCTGAAAAGACATTTCTCATCAATAACTGCTTTGTGGTTTCGTTCGGCATTTTTAGACACGAATGTCATAACATGCAAATGAAAGTGTTTCCTTTTTTTCTCACGTAGGAGATGGGAAGTCGATTTTATAAACATAATACATAACTTAAGATTATTTCACTATTTCATGTCTTACTGAAAGATCTCTTTAACTCAAGGTCACATTTCATGTTACAAACATGTTCTCATGCTATGTTAATGAAGTTGCTTTATGAAATATTTGTTAAAGAAAGTTTTCAATATATATATATAGATATCTATATCTATATAAATATATATATATATATATATATCTATATATATATATATATATATATATTTATATATATATATATATATATATATATATATATATATATATATATATATATGTATATATATATATATATATTTATATATATATATATTTATATATATATATATATATATATATATATATATATATATATATAATGAAACAAACGTTGGGAAACATAATAAACAAAAATACCCAAGGTTTGGGTTTGTATCCAATGCAAGGTCTTCCTCAGTGGACAATGAAACAAAGAAACAAAGTACATACTAAAACGTGAGACGTGCAGAACAATACATATTTACATTTTGGCACAGAGAAGAAGAATCTATCACAGATAATGAAAACGTCTTAACTAAGCGAAAGGAAAGTAAACGAAAATAGAAATAAGTACCTGTAATATGAAAAGACAATAACGTTAAGATATTTGGAATCACAATGTTACCAAGTTATTTATGTTATTACTATGATGCATTGTATCATTTGATTCAGTTATTATCTATAGCAGTGAGGTTTTCGCTTTTAGCTGTACATGAAAATATTTGTATTATAAAGGAAATTGGTGGTATGTATGCATGTATGCATGTATGCATGTATGCATGTATGTATGTATGTATGTATGTATGTATGTATGTATGTATGTATGTATGTATGGATGGATGGATGTATGTATGTATGTATGTATGTATGTATGTATGTATGTATGTATGTATGTATGTATGTATGTATGTATGTATGTATGTATGTATGTATGTATGTATGTATGTATGTATGTATGTATGTATGTATGTATGTATGTATGTATGTATGTATGTAATTGAGGGAGGATACAAATGATGGAAATAATAGTGTGTGAAGAAATTGCATAAATGTTTTGTAAAATATTGACTCTAATTTTATTCCATTATGTGTAATTGGACAATATTAATATATAGTGAATAAACCTACGGAAGAAACAAGTCCGAACTGTAGACATTTTGATCCGTTAGCTCTGAGATGCATGTGCATTGCATCTAGTTAAGAGCGTGGAGAAAAAAATAAATTAGCAATTTTAAGTTTTCCCTCTTCTCATTACTGAATTATTAAAACAAATAATTCAAATTCTAGTATGCATATGCACATGTTATGATTGTTATTAATACATGCAATTAATTTATTGCTGTAAAACTGTTAGGACTATTAGATGCATTATACACAAAAAACCCACAAGAAGTCAATATTCATATGACGCACAACCACCTGTGCAACATAACTTGGTTTTACTTTGTGTTTATTCTTCATTTTTTTATTTTAGCTGCTGCCTTAACAATTAACTACGATTTACGACATCGAATGATTTTGACAAGATGTCGAAATGATAAATAAGCACTTCTTATTTCATAAAGTTCACCATGCTGATTTGAAAATGACAATTGAATGTTAAAAAGTATTGTAAATTTTTAGACTTCAGTAATTTTTGTATCTATTGGTTTAGTAGTTTAAAGAAACATAAAGAAATCAACCTGCAAATACGATCAACTGTACAAAACTAATTAAATATACTTTTTTATGAGAAGTGTTCATTAAAGCATTGGGATTAACACACAATTTCTATATAGAGTATCTCAAATGGGTAACGATTTAATATTGAATTTATGAAACAAGCTGGACAATATTCAACGAGTTTCATAAATTTAATATTAAATCGTTTCCCATGTGAGATTCTTTTATCACATATTTTGCTTTTATTTCAGTGGAAGTTATTTGGATAGATAGAAGAACGAATAATTTCATTCATTCTGACAGACGGTTTACCTTTCATTTGTTGTGCATAAAATATAGTCCCAAACAAAGCTAAATTGGTAAAAGTAGATTGAACTGCTTTGTAAACTATAAGTCAAAGAAAAAGCTTCCATCCGAATAAACAGAACATTTTATAACCACAAAATCAGTTTTCAAAACCGAATGATCAATGCGATGCGATCCTGCCACATTGTTTGATACGGTACACACATTATAGAAGGCCGACAGTAGAATATAGGTGTGTTTAAGAACTAACGGTAAACGTTACATTGTTGGATTTTTATGTGGAATATGATTACCGGATGCAAAAAGTCCCACATTTACTGCAATGCATTTGTGACCTGATATTTATAGTGTTCGATTTGAAAAATTGAATGTACAGAAGACGTCAACAAATCTATTTTCGTGTCGGCTTTACATCCCATATATGCTACGTAAAGATGCTGTGGTTGGATAAAAATCTGTCAGTTAGGAGACCCATTTATGTCCTGATTATTCTCCGAACAAAGGTGAGTTTGTTTACTGCGTTAACATTTAAACCACGCTTGTATATTCGGTGGATTCTATATCTATGTTACTGATATACGCACCAACACTCCGTTATCCCTTAGTTTTATTCGTTATTGTCGTTCTTGCCTTGTAGTTTTATGCCATTTTCTTATGATGATATTGTTAAACTTGACATAATGAACCCCTGTGGGAGTAGTATATCCATACTGAGACAGCCGATATGATATTTTATTTTCAATATCCATTTGCGAGTCGAGTTAAAAAATGGCAGCCAAAAAATGTTCATTTAGATCGAAACATTTAAGAAGGCGGGGTTAAAAACGTTCTCCCATGATCCCAACTAATCAGTAAAGAAAATACCGCATAATAATTTCATGGGCTTATTTGGACCAAACAGAATCACATAAAGTGATATTTTAACGTGTGGTAATATCAAAAATATGAAACTGCACATATTATAGGAAAACCATACCTACTATGTGATGCAATTAAATATGTCATGTTGTTTTAATGGTAGCTAAACTGCTTAGATTTCAGTTGGTTGCTTATATTAGTGGTCAAAGTCATCGTTATGAATAGCGGTACGAAAGTCGTGTCTGTAACTTGTGTTAATACACGTTTCTATTCATACAACTATGCAATATTATAGAATAAATAAAACCCTTTCTTCCTCCTGCTATCTTTCAACATAAAGGGATTCAATCATATGAACTATCTTGCAATAAAACATTTTATCCTGTGACATATTATGACAAATATGATCTTTATTTTCATGACAATTTGGTATTGTTTACATTTCTTATATTTTATAATACGTCTTTTAATTTCCTTTTAGAGCCGAATTAAATGTTTGATGTATTAAATGTGTTACTCTCATTACAACGTTTGAGCCGAGATGGCGCAGATGATGGAGTGCCGGATTCGCGACCCAGTTGGTTGAATCCAATCATTGAATCAAACGAATCAGAATAATAAGCAATCGTAGTGAACGTTATTCCATTGGATCTTACTGACAGGTCAATCAACCATATTTAGCACTGTAGATTTTAAAAGATTTAATTACATACGTCAATCTTAATGTCTATCTGCTAATGTCTGGTATGAATATTTGCATCTTCTTACATAATGGTTGTTGTTAAATTCGAGGGTTCAAAGGACACACAAACACCAAGTAAGGGTCTTACAACTTGTATGTAAAATGAAACTAAAGCCAAAATACCAGTGTTGTTTACAGTACCAAGCCCACTATAAAACTGCCTGCTCTCCCACGCTGTTCTTGTTTTAGTAAGGATGAGAGATAAGAGATTTTAATTAATTTAACATTTGTGCCTTCTTCCAGAGCACAAACTGGTCCAGGCTCAGTTAGCCATGGAAAGATAAATAAAAAAAAAACAGGAGGGAACCTGTTGACAGTCTCTGATATCAAATATCCAGAACGTTGGAATTAATGTTCTGGCCAACTGTCACTGTTATCAGTAGAATTTTATACAAGCATTGAGAGTAAAGTTCTATTGATAACACCTCCCTTCTTAAGAGGAAACTATGTTTTCGATATAATATATTTTAAAATTAATTGGCTGGCTTTGTACATCAATAAAGTTATAACACATGCATCAAACTTATATTACTACTAAAATTCATAAAGCTTATAGTCATTACTATTCAGTTCTGTAACAGTATTGAATTCCATCAGTGACCATCCAAAATAGTGGAAATTCAACAAATTGGTTACCGTATGTATCTGCATAAATCCCTATAAGTTAAATTCATAGAGCCCGAACGGAGTCACAAATGCAGACTTTTGCCTCAATTTTTCAGCGCGTGGAACTTGCCAGTAACCCTTAGTTAGATCTATCTGACTCAAGTAGCTTCCATAACCAATCTTCTCAAATAGTTCGTCCATTCGTGAGACAGGATACGCGTCGAATACATTGATACTATTAAGCTTGCGGTAATCTACACAAAGCCGAAGAGTTCCATCTTTCTTGTCAACTAATATACAAGGTGAACTCCATGGACTGATTGAGAATGAGGCCTTGCTGCAGCATTTCATCCAATATTGCTTCCTTGCTTCCACCTCTTTCCTTTGCACGAAAGGTATTCTATATTGTCGTTGTTTGATTGGTGTTTCTGAAGTTGTCTTGATACTGTGAGTTAAGATGTTTGTTCGACCATGCATTGTTGTTATAACATCCTGAAATTCTTTGCAGAGATTTCTAATATCTTTTCGTTCCTCCTTTGATAAGCTTACCCCAGCTTAATACCAACGTCACTGTCGCCTGCTCTTGGAGGAAAATAAATTTCAACACCATAGTTCTCGTCTCTCTACGTTGCCATCATCACAGCACGCTTGAATCTACGCAGTAAGTTTACATGATAGGTTAGCGTACCTCGTCTACCAGGTACAAATACCTGATAGTTAACATCATTCACCTTTCGGACAATAAGATACGGTCCCTGCTATTGTGCCTTCATCTTGGATGAACTTGATGGCAAGAGAACAAGGGCTTCATCCCCTGGACTAAATTCTATTGTTTTTCTGTGACAATTATACAGTGCCTTGATTTTCTTTTGGCGATCTAACAGATTATCTTTTACAAGAGTCCCGATGTCGGCCAACTTCTCAAGCATTTTCACAACATGCTCAACAGTTGACTTCCTAACATCCTTCTTTTCTGTAAACAAACCTTGAAAAATCCGCATTGGCCCTCTAACCTTCCAACCATACAACATATCAAGGGTTCAAATCCGTTTTCTTCATTTGGGACTTTGCGGTATGCAAACAACAAATATGGCAACATCTCATCCCACTCATTCGGGTCATCTGTACAGAACTTTCGCAACATTGACTTCAAAGTCCCATTAAAACGTTCTACCTTTCCATTCGCTTGCGGGTGATAATGCATTGTTATAACTCCACGGATACCTAACAGTTCATACAACTGTTTTAGTAAGATGCTGGTGAAGTTGGTCCATTTATATGTTAAGATGATATTTGGAAATCCTACACGGCTAAACAAAACAATCAGTGCTCCAGCTACACTAGTTGCCTCCATATCCTTTAGAGGAAAAGCTTCGAGATATGTCGTCGCATCATCAACTACCGTGAGAATGATTTGCGTTCCGACATCGTTCTAGATAACGGTCCTACCATATCCATTGCAATTTTTGAGAATTGTTTTGTTATCACCGGTGGGCAAACCATTGGCGCTTTCCCACCTGCAGCCCTTTTTGCTGTCATCTGACATTCATGACACGATGTACATTATATTTTTACATCTGAAAACATTCCAGGCCAAAAAAAACGATTAGAAAATCCTCACCGTTGTTTTCTCTAAACTTAAGTAACCTGCAAGGGGTCGATCGTGTGCCAGTTCCATTACCATTTTTCGTAATCCTGCTGGTACAACAATTTGCACCCCTCCACGCGAACCATCACCAGATTGCCATTTCCGACGCAAAATATCGTTCTCCCAGAAAAATGCATTTGGTTCCTCCTCAGCCTCTTCACGAATAGCAAAGGACTTCTTTCGAGTACTATGCAGTGAAATATATTGTAGTTTCGACAACATGTCCGCATTAATTGTTGAAAGTTTGTTAGCTTCAATGTCATCCGGCTGATCAATATCTGTTGTCTCAATGCTTTTGTTGACAACTTCATTCCTATACTCATCCTCACATTTTTCACCATTTTGCACAGTCCTCTCATTGTTTAGTCCTTTTAGCATCAACCTTATAACAACAAATGACCCCTTCTTGCCAAGTATATCCATCCCCAATAAAGCTTCAGCGGGGAAATTCTCAACAAGCCCAACTTGCGCTGGTCCCTTATAATGTGGAGTGTCGATATTTACCACAGCCAACTTTGACCCACTGCTATGTATAATGTAATTTTATGCCCTTCCAGCTTGCAATTCTCATCAACGAAATCTCCTATTATCAAGGTCCTATCTTAGTCGGTGTCCTTCACAAACATAATCTCACGCCCATTTACACATCCTGTTTATGAAATAAGTCTTTCACCAATTGTTGGCATAGCAAAACAAGTTGCTGGGTTGCCACGATGTTTCACGTCCTTTGTTGGACAATACCTTGCGACATGTCCCCACTGCTTACATCGATAACACTGCCGAATCTTATGCTTTAGTTGGTCATTTGTCGATGCTAGTTTTGCTTGCGGATCTAACTTCTGTATATGCGTCTTGTTACCATTCACCTTTATCTTTTCACAAAACTTATTTTTCTGCTCTTGCTGTTGTACATTGTTTGGAATATAATCTTCTGCAGCCTCTACAACTGTACTAAAGCCCTTGTTCCCCTAATCCACTGAAATTGATCTCGTTGCAAGGCTTTCAAGAAATGTTCCTCACGAAGACAATTAATTGGGTCTCGATCATCCACGAAACGCTTTATGTGCTAATCAATTCTGGCCATCAGATCACGAAACGTCTCGGTACCTTCCTTCTTCCTTCTCACCAACGAAGTGAAATGTTCATGCGGTCGCTTTCCAAAGCGATCAATGAGTCCTTTCCTGAGCTCCATGTAATTACCAGAAGCTTGAATTG
>JAEAOA010001813.1:1012500-1062500 GCA_016746295.1 Potamilus streckersoni
TGCATGCATGCATGCATGTATGTATGTATGTGTGACTGCCCTCAAAATGAATATGCATGGATCTTTCTGTAGTGTATGTAATCTGAAGCAGAGAACATCTTTCGTTGTAACCATTGTAGTGCAGACATTTCACACCATTGTAGATTTGACGAATTCTAGCTTACATATCGTTTAAAGAAATTGTTAAGTATAATATGAAGACTTTCTTGTCATTTTATCCTTTTATATGCGGATTGAAACACATGACTAAAGCAGCTTAATTCATCAGTTACATGTATGTTTCTTATACAAGCATATCATTTCATGTGTTTAGAGATAACTTGTTTGTTTCAAAAGTTCTCTAATTATAATCCGTCTTTAATTATCTCATTTCGCTATAAAAATGTTCTTTAGAAATAATTGTATTTTTCATCTGATCCACCATCTGAAAGAGATCAGCGTCGTCCCAACTCAGTATTTTCTGCTAAAGGTAATCAGTTGTTCCTATGTCTATATTCTATGTATTTATTGTGTTAGGACTGGTCGGCCTGGTGTCAGGAAAATGTGAATGGGTAGGACATGATGTCACATGTCTGCGGCATGATGTTCCAGTGCTAGATATCACTATAAACTGCCACGCTGCAGAAATCGTAGCGATATGACTGTAATGGTTGAAGCTACTTCAAAAATCCAAAAAACACACACACACACACACACACAACTTTATTAATAAAATTTAAGAAAACAGCAGGATGTCACTTTCCCTAAATTATGTAGTTACATCACTTTATTTTGACTTAAAGTTTGGTAAACCATTACCGTAGCATGCAGGTCGCACTTGTGCATCGATTATAAATAGAGCCCAAACAGCACCAAGTACCTTCTCCGCTGTCCTCTTCCTTACCATAGGTCGAAGATTTTAAACAGAGACAGAAAGAAAAATTGTACAAATATTTGCAACAGCAGAAAAATGCAGAACAAGCCTTTATCATTCTACAGCAACAGCTGGAAGAAGATGAGGCAAGAAGAAAGCGACAGGAAGAAGAAGAAACAGAGAAGAAACAAGGTCTAGGAGAGAAGGAGGATAGTGAAAGTCAAACGGTGGCGGTACTCTTAGACATTTGATAGGGTTAAGGAGTCTGAAAGAAATGTATCAGACTTCTCTAATAGAGAGAAAAAGACCTCCCAGAGCCAAACATTCCAGCCCTGTTTACAGCCCGACTACACAAGAGATACAGACGTTAGTGATTTCTACCAATCATCGACAGTAGCAGGTCCAGAAGTAGGTCTTGGTCGTGGCAAAGGGATAAGGCAGCTAAAGCTTATTACTTCCCGTTCCTAAATTTGTTTTTCGAGACCATCCCCCAAGCACCCAAAATCAAAGCCACTCATCTCTCTCGAAATAGGACTACTGCATGCCAAAATCACATAAAACTCAAAATCCCCTTTTCCAACGATGGACGTGTATGAGTGCGTGAGTGTAGGTCGTTATAATAAAAAGCAAAACCAAGAGACACGTTTTTCGGTCTAGAATATTCTCAGTCCAATGTCGCAACATAACACAACACTTTAAAAAGTTCATACACTTCTTTGTCTTTTCATTTTCTAATATTTTGAATTTCTCCTCTGTTGCATATTCTTCCTCTTCTTCCTTACTTTCTTCTCATATATTTTTCTGCTCTTTCTGGATGTGTTTGGGTACCTCTTCTTTCTGTTCGGATCCCCTCTTGCACCTGCTGGTTTTTAGGGCAGTCTGAAGACCAATTTCCTTTCTCCTGACAATGATGACAGGTATCTTAACCTTTGTCTCTCTTAACGCTTGCCTTGCTTTGAAGTGGTGGACATTCTGTGGCTCAATGCCCTTTCTTCTTATAGATATAACAGATGTCTTGACTTTTATCTTGAAAGGAGGGGAAGCAATCCTCTGAAAAAAAACCTTCTTCTGTGGCCTCGAAAAGCTCTGATCAGAAGTTCCATCAGTGTTGGCTCTTCCATCTTACTGGTAGGATTGAGAATGAAATGAATACTTTGAGAGGAGACACCGACCCTTTATATAGGAAGATACTGACCATGAAATGTAGTCATTTGACATTTTACAATCAAGATGAAATGATCTCATCATTAAATAAAGAAAGAAAAAGAAGAAAGTATTAGGCAGAAATGTGACCTCTCTCCTCGCACAATATCTGAAGACTTGGCTCAAATTCATGCCAGCGATTTTGAATATGAAATGGGTGAACAAGAATCCAGACCCAGAGATTTTACGTTAAAACAGTTGACCCCAGTAATTCCCGAAACCTACTACCCTACTACCACATTTGAGAGACTTGAGTTTGAGCAGTCTGACGAATTTGGAAATGTCATTAATGCCTAGTTGACAGCCCATGTTAGATTAAAATTGTGTGAAGCTTTAGAACTGCTAGGAGATCGTGTACTGTATATTGACGTGGACCATTGCATCTCCATCGATCGTTTGCTCAAGGTCACCCTGACATCGAAGGAAACCGTTTAGGAGCCTGGACGGACTAACAATATGACAAGATTCTGTTTTGCTAGTCGTGGTCCTAAACATTACAGTTAATGATATCGTAATCCACAAGGAGATGTGCACACTGAATGTAAAGTGAAAGGATTGATTCTCAGTTACCGCACCAGTGAAGGGGTAAAATTTGGGGTATTGAAAGAAACCTTTGTGTCAGGAGAGAATCAACATTTTGAAGTGACCACCTATGAACCTCACAAGATTGTACATTTAGCTACACATCAATTCATCAATCGACCTTTGGAAAAACTATATAAAATCGTGTACCAAAAGCTAGTGCGACTTCCCAACCACGTCTCTTTACCTCACGAACAAGTCGATATTGGTCCGCATATAAAAAAGGGACAATGTTCAAGATCAATAGTTCATTGTAACTACCATTGTCAAGCGAGAAAGAAGAATCTATTCAAATAGATACCATTTAAGTTCGATGATTTTCAAGTAGAGTCTGATGCTGTGCCTTGCGATAACAGCGATGCCGTACACTGTGACCTCAGTGATTCAATACCACATCATGGAAACTTTGCCATGACTACTATTACTACCACACCCAACATGTAAAGTGTGTTGTGCGTGTCAAACCTGGTGGATGCGAAAGCGATACCACTCGTTACTGAACACCTTGTCACTTTACTGGTTTTCATTGGCAATGTTATCTTCATCGTGATACCATGCGGTTACCATCCTAAAGATGGCATTCATGCCCGAGCCTACTACTGGTGATTTCATTGTACCCTCATCGAAATGAACCTATCAAAGAAGAATTTTAGTTCTCTGTGTGTTTGCATGAAGACTGCTACTTGAAAGTCGATTCAAAACCTTCCAAGGAAAGTGGACTAAAAATCTGGGAGGACCTAACCCAGAAGAATTGGCTAGAGCCGGATTTATCAACTTGGGCGATTGTGATAAAGTCAAGTTCTTCAGTTGCGGTATGTTACTTCACCACTGGGAGCAGAAAGATTCGGGTTACATAGAACATGTTTGATGATCTCCACACTGTCACTACCTACCTTTAGTGAGACGACCTCAGTAATGTCTTGATGGATACTTCACAAGAAAATATTCGTGGTTTGCCTGTGGAGTTGAGAGGTCGCCTCAATCGAGAGTTGGTCAACCTACAAGTCCAAAGCAATAAACAATTGCATCCGTTACGACACTGATGTTGGAACCACTGGTACATTAATTCTATCAGAGGACTGATTCATTTGAAAGCTTTCCAACGGTCAAACATGGATTAACTGACCGAAGACCAGAAGACTTTAGTTGCTACTCTTTCTACTTCTTACAAGTTAGCCCTAGTACACAAAATTCCAACGGGAGAGTTAGAGAATTACCAAAATCTTTTACAAAAACAAATCTTTGTTCAAGATCTAACTTCCGTGCAACGTGTTGTGTGTGAGTTAGTGACTGACCAATTTGGATACGCCTACGGTGTACGATCAGGTCTGTGCAGAAAGTACATTTATTACCTTCAATAAAAGAGGGTATAAAAACTGGCTACCATGCTATGACCTTTATTATTAGTGATAAAACAATTTCCGTGGAAGGAAATCAATGACAGTATTCAGACTGTAGAGGATTACCAAAGCTTTTTATAAAAACTGAGTACAAGTAATTTGGGCCGCGTATGGTGTTTGTCTTAGTGACTTCCTTTCTGGGATTTCGTGTACCAGACCCTAGTCAAGCGCATGTAGTCATCTTTAACGACATGTTAGGAAAAGATGAAGATGAAATTGAACTATGGTTGACGCATAAAGGGCATCATCGTAATGTCAGTGTCATTTACATCACCCCAAATTTGTTTCAACAAAGTAGAGCCCATCGCGCTATCAGTCTTAATGCTACGTTGTATTGTTTAAAAGCCCTAGAGATAAATCGCAAGTGCAGTTGTTAAGCATACAGTCAGAAACACATTGGCTGACTCACTCGTACGACGATGCCACTCAAATCCCTTATGCCTATTTTCTTGTGGATTTAAAATCCAACACTTCCGATTATTTAAGATTTCGTGCCCATCTGTTTCACTGCTGGTTGAGCTGAAAGATTTTATGATTATGTTATTTTCATCAGATCAGGGGTGGGTGTGCTTGTGCTCCCCCCAAAGGTATCTTTTCCAATCAAGGAGCAGTCAGCTAGAAATATATCTTGTTAATTTAAGACAATGGATAAAGCAGGAACAAAAATGACGACCTATTGTTACATTTCCATCGGACATGTAATCTCACAACCAAAATGGCAGACAAAATATTAAAGACAGACTTCTTCCATTTCAGAACTCTGACAAAGCACAACCCAAATAATAAAAACCATCTATGGTTTAGATGACTGCATATACTCAATGCACCATTTCTGAACAGGTACAGTTAGGTCAGTCATCCAATCTCACCTTTATGAGTTTCAGTGAAAATAACAGGACAGTAATAGGATGGAGTACTGTACATGTGTTGTCGATTTTTTTAATTGCCCCCAACGTTGTTTTATAATATACATATTTTATTTGAATGGCATTATACAATTTATGATAAATCAGCCTGTATTAAAATGAACATGAACACAAACATTAAAGACAAAGCTAACAAATAAAAAATGAACAAACTGATTTTTATTTGCAGTAGTAATTCATGAAATCTGATGCCAGGCCGTTGATGATGCGGGTCCTTCGTAATTAGATAAACAAATTGTCAGTCTACTTAATATCCTGCAAATAGAAAAAAATACTTTATGAAATAATTAAGCAATTTCTTTCACTCAGATATTGAAATATGTATAGGTTACTGCATTTGTATGGGAAAATATGAACGAGTTTTTCGAATGGATCTACTGCATGACCTTGGGAGTGCAATATATCCTTCCGACAAAACTCGTTCATATTTTCCCAGACAAATACAGTAACCTTTTTATTATATGCTTATTTCTTATTCTTCCCAAGGCTTAAATATATAAACAAAAAATGCACTGAAAGAAACAAAGTACGTAAATTTATTCCGCATTCTGAACTAAATACATAAGCTCATTATTAATGAGCGCATAACCCCGCCCAGATAAATATGAAGTTTGTCGCGCGCTAGACGTAAGTTTCGAAAGAAAATGGCGCTTGCTGTACTTAAAATTGAAATTTGGAGTAATATTGTTAATGAATACGCTTTGCAACAACTTTTCCATTTGATGTGGAATGAATAACTTTTGGTATTTTTGTCGAGTCAACGCAATCTTTTATTAATGTATGGATATATCTACATGAAGTGACTTGCATCGGTTTCCAGCAGCGTCTGCCAATTTAATGTTTTGAATTGTGTTCACATCGGCATGCGTGTTTCTTTCCTGTCATTGGATGATTCAGATCACAATGTGGGAAATTATGAAGCCTTTCCATTGCAATTATCGAAAAAATGCTGAGGAATGTAATGTTTATTTCATTTTGAGTGCAGTAAGGAGGATGTAACTACATTTAGAATAAATTCGAAATTACAGTACAATTTCAAAATGTGTAATCAACCTTGAGAACCCATAACATGGCTCATCTAATTCAGATTTACAAACCTACAAAAGTGTATTTTTTGAGGACATTCAGGATGTAAATTGTAAGTATATTTAGGCCCATTTTTATTAACAGCTAAAGAAGACAGTGTATGTGTAGAACTTGCGTTTTATTGTGACGAACCTCTAAAGCGTCTATATATAGTTAAATCTGAAACATTGTATCAAACATGGAAACGCGGAATGGGCCAAAGCAGTTTGTATGTGTCAGTCTATGAAACATTTGCTGGTATGTGGCCGTCCATGAAATATCTGCTTTAGTTCATTCATAAAAAATTGTTTACGTTAGAAAAATAGTTCCTTTCCACGTGGGATACAGTGCGAAAGTGTTCAATATCGGTGAATATTGCACGATTCTGACAATGTCAAGTTAACGGAGAAAAAAGTTCAGCATATAATAATATGTAATACGTAAATATAAATATTCATTCCAAAGAACTGAAATGCGACAATTTCCAGAAAAGCGACATAATATATCTGATATTGTTTCTTCATGTCGTACCGCTTTCAGTGCTTCATATAACTAGAATACTCATATAGCATTATAATAATTGCACTCTATTTTAACAAGATAAAGGAAATGTATAATATTAGTGTAATGACGCCTTTAAAGTTTCCGGCGAGGGTAAACATTTTATTACACAAAGTATATATATATATATATATATATATATATATATATATATGTATATATATATATATATATATATATATATATATATATATATATATATATATATATATATATATATATATATATATATATATATATATATATATATATATATATATATATATATATATATATATATATATATATTTATATTTGTGTGTGTGTGTGTGTGTGTGTGGGCGCGTGGGGGGTGTATTACCTTACTTCTATCCTTGGGCTGGAATTAGATTCGTTATCAGGGGTAGGATAACAATAAGAATAATCACTGAAATAACAAATGTGTAAAAGCATCAAACAGTTATCTTGCTAGTTTCAAATCTAAGGTCTGCATTGAGTTTAATATGTACGTCTTTATGTATTAGCGTACAAAAGCATATCAGCACAATATTGACTGTATGTATAAATTAAATGCTGAGAAATAAAACTTGAAAAGTGTGACAGAGTACAAATGAAAATGAATTCTTTTAATTTCAAAACAGTTGTTTTGAATGCTTTCCTTTCAAGAGCCCATTGACACATAGTACAATATTTTACACTTCCCATAGAAACAAAAGTAAACAAAGGAAACTAATAACTAATGTATCACCAATATTACCTTGTGTAGTCAAAGTATCAGCCATTTTAACTTGCGTAGTCAAAGTATCAGCAATATTACCTTGTATTGTCAAAGTATTAGTCATATTACCTTGTGTAGTCAAAGTAACAGCCATATTACCTTGTGTGGTCAAAGTATCAGCCATATTACCTTGTGTAGTCAAAGTATCAGCCATATTACAATGTGTAGTCAAAGTATCAGCCATATTACCTTGTGTAGTCAAAGTATCAGTCATATTACCTTGTGTAGTCAAAGTATCAGCCATATTACCTTGTGTAGTCAAAGTAACAGCCATATTACCTTGTGTAGTCAAAGTAACAGCCATATTACAATGTGTAGTCAAATTATCAGCCATATTACCTTGTGTAGTCAAAGTAACAGACATATTACCTTGTGTAGTCAAAGTAACAGACATATTACCTTGTGTAGTCAAAGTAACAGCCATATTACCTTGTGTAGTCAAAGTAACAGCCATATTACCTTGTGTAGTCAAAGTAACAGCCATATTACCTTGTGTAGTCAAAGTATCAGCCATATTACAATGTGTAGTCAAAGTATCAGCCATATTACCTTGTGTAGTCAAAGTATCAGTCATATTACCTTGTGTAGTCAAAGTATCAGCCATATTACCTTGTGTAGTCAAAGTATCAGCCATATTACAATGTGTAGTCAAAGTATCAGCCATATTACCTTGTGTAGTCAAAGTAACAGCCATATTACCTTGTGTAGTCAAAGTATCAGCCATATTACCTTGTGTAGTCAAAGTATTAGCCATATTACAATGTGTAGTCAAAGTATCAGCCATATTACCTTGTGTAGTCAAAGTAACAGCCATATTACCTTGTGTAGTCAAAGTAACAGACATATTACCTTGTGTAGTCAAAGTAACAGCCATATTACCTTGTGTAGTCAAAGTATTAGTCATATTACCTTGTGTAGTCAAAGTATCAGCCATATTACCTTGTGTAGTCAAAGTATCAGCCATATTACAATGTGTAGTCAAAGTATCAGCCATATTGCCTTGTGTGGTCAAAGTATCAGCCATATTACCTTGTGTAGTCAAAGTATCAGTCATATTAACTTGTGTAGTCAAAGTATCAGCCATTTTAACTTGCGTAGTCAAAGTATCAGCCATATTACCTTCTATTGTCAATGAGTCAGAGATATTATCTTGTGTTTTCAAAGTATCAGACATAATAACTTGTGTAGTCAAAGTATCAGACGTATTATCTTGTGTAGTCAAAGTATCAGCCATATTACAATGTGTAGTCAAAGTATCAGCCGTATTACCTTGTGTAGTCAAAGTATTAGCCATATTACAATGTGTAGTCAAAGTATCAACCATATTACCTTGGGTTTTCAAAGTATCAGCCATATTACAATGTGTAGTCAAAGTATCAGCCATATTACAATGTGTAGTCAAAGTATCAGCCGTATTACCTTGTGTAGTCAAAGTATCAGCCATTTTAACTTGCGTAGTCAAAGTATCAGCCATATTACCTTGTGGAATCAAAGTATCAGCCATATTACCTTGGGTTTTCAAAGTATCAGCCATATTACCTTGTTGAATCAAAGTATCAGCCATACTACCTTGGGTTTTCAAAGCATAAGCCATATTACCTTGTGTAGTCAAAGTATTAGTCATATTACATTGTGTAGTCAAAGTATCAGCCATTTTCACTTGCGTAGTCAAAGTATCAGCCATATTACCTTCTATTGTCAATGAGTCAGACATATTATCTTGTGTTTTCAAAGTATCAGACATAATACATTGTGAAGTCAAAGTATCAGACGTATTACCTTGTATTGTCAAAGTAAAAGACATATTACCTTGTATTGTCAAAGTATCAGACGTATTACCTTGTATTGTCAAAGTATTATCCATATTACCTTGTATTGTCAAAGTATCAGCCATTTTAACTTGCGTAGTCAAAGTATCAGCCATATTACCTTCTATTGTCAATGTGTCAGACATATTACCTTGTATTGTCAAATATCAGCCATATTACCTTGTATTGTCAAAGCATCAGACATATTACCCTGTATTGTCAGCGTGTCAGACATATTGCCTTGTATTGTCAAAGCATCAGACATATTACCTTGTATTGTCAAAGTATCAGACGTATTACCTTGTATTGTCAAAGTATCAGACATATTACCTTGTATTGTCAAAGTATCAGACGTATTACCTTGTATTGTCAAAGTATCAGACATATTACCTTGTATTGTCAAAGTATCAGACGTATTACATTGTATTGTCAAAGTATCAGACATATTACCTTGTATTGTCAAAGTATCAGACGTATTACCTTGTATTGTCAAAGTATCAGACGTATTACCTTGTATTGTCAAAGTATCAGACGTATTACCTTGTATTGTCAAAGTATCAGACGTATTACCTTGTATTGTCAAAGCATCAGACATATTACCCTGTATTGTCAGCGTGTCAGACATATTGCCTTGTATTGTCAAATATCAGCCATATTACCTTCTATTGTCAAAGCATCAGACATATTACCCTGTATTGTCAGCGTGTCAGTCATATTGCCTTGTATTGTCAAAGCAGCAGACATATTACCTTGTATTGTCAAAGCATCAGACATATTACCCTGTATTGTCAGCGTGTCAGACATATTGCCTTGTATGGTCAAAGCATCAGACATATTACCTTGTATTGTCAAAGTATCAGACGTATTACCTTGTATTGTCAAAGTATCAGACATATTACCTTGTATTGTCAAAGTATCAGACGTATTACCTTGTATTGTCAAAGTATCAGACATATTACCTTGTATTGTCAAAGTATCAGACGTATTACCTTCTATTGTCAAAGTATCAGACGTATTACCTTGTATTGTCAAAGTATCAGACATATTACCTTGTATTGTCAAAGTATCAGACGTATTACCTTGTATTGTCAAAGTATCAGCCATATTACATTCTATTGTCAATGTGTCAGACATATTACCTTGTATTGTCAAAGTATCAGACGTATTACCTTGTATTGTCAAAGCATCAGACATATTACCTTGTATTGTCAAAGTATCAACCATATTACCTTGTATTGTCAAAGCATCAGATATATTACCCTGTGTTGTCATCGTATCAGACATATTGCCTTGTATTGTCAAAGTATCAGACGTATTACCTTGTATTGTCAAAGCATCATACATATTACCTTGTATTGTCAAAGTATCAGACATATTACCTTGTATTGTCAAAGTATTCGCCATATTACCTTGTATTATCAAAGCATCAGACATATTACCTTGTATTGTCAGCGTATCAGACATTTTACCCTGTATTGTCAGTGTATCAGACATATTACCCTGTATTGTCAAAGTATCAGACATATTACCTTGTATTGTCAAAATATTAGCCATATTACCTTGTATTGTCAAAGCATCAGACATATTACCTTGTATTGTCAAAGCATCATACATATTACCTTGTATTGTCAAAGGATCAGACATGTTACCTTGTATTGTCAAAGGATCAGACATATAACCTTGTATTGTCAAAGTATTAGCCATATTACCTTGTATTGTCAAAGCATTAGACATATTACCTTGTATTGTCAGCGTATCAGACATATTACCCTGTATTGTCAGCGTATCAGACATATTACCTTGTATTGTCAAAGGATCAGACATATTACCTTGTATTGTCAAAATATCAGACGTATTACCTTGCATTGTCATAGTATCAGACATATTACCTTTTATTGTCAAAGTATCAGACATATTACCTAGTATTGTCAACGTATCAGCCATATTACCTTGTATTGTCAAAGTATCAGACGTATTACCTTGTATTGTCAAAGTATCAGACATATTACCTTGTATTGTCAAAGTATCAGACGTATTACCTTGTATTGTCAAAGTATCAGACATATTACCTTGTATTGTCAAAGTATCAGACGTATTACCTTGTATTGTCAAAGTATCAGACATATTACCTTGTATTGTCAAAGTATTAGCCATATTACCTTGTATTGTCAAAGTATCAGACATATTACCTAGTATTGTCAACGTATCAGCCATATTACCTTCTATTGTCAATGTGTCAGACATAATACCTTGTATTGTCAAAGTATCAGCCATATTACTTTGTATTGTCAAAGTATCAGACGTATTACCTTGTATTGTCAAAGTATCAGACATATTACCTTGTATTGTCAAAGTATCAGACATATTACCTTGTATTGTCAAATATCAGCCATATAACCTTGTATTGTCAAAGCATCAGACATATTACCCTGTATTGATAGCGTATCAGACATATTACCTTGTATTGTCAAAGGATCAGACATATTACCTTGTATTGTCAAAGGATCAGACATATTACCTTGTATTGTCAAAGTATCAGACGTATTACCTTGCATTGTCAAAGTATCAGACATATTACCTTTTATTGTCAAAGTATCAGATATATTACCTTGTATTGTCAAAGTATCAGACGTATTACCTTGTATTGTCAAAGCATCAGACATATTACCTTGTATTGTCAAAGGATCAGACATATTACCTTGTATTGTAAAAGCATCAGACATATTACCTTGTATTGTCAAAGGATCAGACATATTACCTTGTATTGTCAAAGTATCAGACATATTACCTTGTATTGTCAAGGTATCAGACATATTACCTTGTGTTGTCAAAGTATCAGACATATTACCCTGTATTGTCAACGTATCAGACATATTACCTTGTATTGTCAATGTATCGGACATATTACCTTGTATTGTCAAAGTATCAGGCATATTACCTTGTATTGTCAAAGGATCAGACATATTACCTTGTATTGTCAAAGCATCATACATATTACCTTGTATTGTCAAAGGATCAGCCATATTAGCTTGTATTGTCAAAGTATCAGACGTATTACCTTGTATTGTCAAAGTATCAGCCATATTACCTTGTATTGTCAAAGGATCAGACATATTACCTTGTATTGTCAAAGTATCAGACGTATTACCTTGTATTGTCAAAGTATCAGACATATTACCTTGTATTGTCAAAGTATCAGACGTATTACCTTGTATTGTCAAAGTATCAGACATATTACCTTGTATTGTCAAAGTATCAGCCATATTACCTTCTATTGTCAAAGTATCAGAAGTATTATCTTGTATTGTCAAAGTAGCAGCCATATTACCTTCTATTGTCAAAGCATCAGTTATATTACCTTGTATTGTCAAAGGATCAGACATATTACCTTGTATTGTCAAAGTATCAGACGTATTACCTTGTATTGTCAACGTATCAGACATATTACCTTGTATTGTCAAAGCATCAGTTATATTACCTTGTATTGTCAAAGGATTAGATATATTACCTTGTATTGTCAAAGTATCAGACGTATTACCTTGTATTGTCAAAGTATCAGACGTATTACCTTGTATTGTCAAAGCATCAGACATATTACCCTGTATTGTCAGCGTGTCAGACATATTGCCTTGTATTGTCAAATATCAGCCATATTACCTTCTATTGTCAAAGCATCAGACATATTACCCTGTATTGTCAGCGTGTCAGACATATTGCCTTGTATTGTCAAAGCATCAGACATATTACCTTGTATTGTCAAAGCATCAGACATATTACCCTGTATTGTCAGCGTGTCAGACATATTGCCTTGTATTGTCAAAGCATCAGACATATTACCTTGTATTGTCAAAGTATCAGACGTATTACCTTGTATTGTCAAAGTATCAGACATATTACCTTGTATTGTCAAAGTATCAGACGTATTACCTTGTATTGTCAAAGTATCAGACATATTACCTTGTATTGTCAAAGTATCAGACGTATTACCTTGTATTGTCAAAGTATCAGACGTATTACCTTGTATTGTCAAAGTATCAGACATATTACCTTGTATTGTCAAAGTATCAGACGTATTACCTTGTATTGTCAAAGTATCAGCCATATTACATTCTATTGTCAATGTGTCAGACATATTACCTTGTATTGTCAAAGTATCAGACGTATTACCTTGTATTGTCAAAGCATCAGACATATTACCTTGTTTTGTCAAAGTATCAACCATATTACCTTGTATTGTCAAAGCATCAGATATGTTACCCTGTGTTGTCATCGTATCAGACATATTGCCTTGTATTGTCAAAGTATCAGACGTATTACCTTGTATTGTCAAAGCATCATACATATTACCTTGTATTGTCAAAGTATTAGACATATTACCTTGTATTGTCAAAGTATTAGCCATATTACCTTGTATTATCAAAGCATCAGACATATTACCTTGTATTGTCAGCGTATCAGACATATTACCCTGTATTGTCAGTGTATCAGACATATTACCCTGTATTGTCAAAGTATCAGACATATTACCTTGTATTGTCAAAATATTAGCCATATTACCTTGTATTATCAAAGCATCAGACATATTACCTTGTATTGTCAGTGTATCAGACATATTACCCTGTATTGTCAGTGTATCAGACATATTACCTTGTATTGTCAAAGCATCAGACATATTACCTTGTATTGTCAAAGCATCATACATATTACCTTGTATTGTCAAAGGATCAGACATATTACCTTGTATTGTCAAAGTATCAGACATATTACCTTGTATTGTCAAAGTATTAGCCATATTACCTTGTATTATCAAAGCATCAGACATATTACCTTGTATTGTCAGTGTATCAGACATTTTACCCTGTATTGTCAGTGTATCAGACATATTACCTTGTATTGTCAAAGCATAAGACATATTACCTTGTATTGTCAAAGCATCATATATATTACCTTGTATTGTCAAAGGATCAGACATATTACCTTGTATTGTCAAAGGATCAGACATATTACCTTGTATTGTCAAAGTATTAGCCATATTACCTTGTATTGTCAAAGCATTAGACATATTACCTTGTATTGTCAGCGTATCAGACATATTACCCTGTATTGTCAGCGTATCAGACATATTACCTTGTATTGTCAAAGGATCAGACATATTACCTTGTATTGTCAAAATATCAGACGTATTACCTTGCATTGTCATAGTATCAGACATATTACCTTTTATTGTCAAAGTATCAGACATATTACCTAGTATTGTCAACGTATCAGCCATATTACCTTCTATTGTCAATGTGTCAGACATAATACCTTGTATTGTCAAAGTATCAGCCATATTACTTTGTATTGTCAAAGGATCAGACATATTACCTTGTATTGTCAAAGGATCAGACATATTACCTTATATTGTCAAAGTATCAGACGTATTACCTTGTATTGTCAAAGTATCAGACATATTACCTTGTATTGTCAAATTATTAGCCATATTACCTTGTATTGTCAAAGCATCAGACATATTACCTTTTATTGTCAAAGTATCAGACATATTACCTAGTATTGTCAACGTATCAGCCATATTACCTTCTATTGTCAATGTGTCAGACATAATACCTTGTATTGTCAAAGTATCAGCTATATTACTTTGTATTGTCAAAGTATCAGACGTATTACCTTGTATTGTCAAAGTATCAGACATATTACCTTGTATTGTCAAAGTATCAGCCATATTACCTTCTATTGTCAAAGTATCAGAAGTATTATCTTGTATTGTCAAAGTATCAGCCATATTACCTTCTATTGTCAAAGCATCAGTTATATTACCTTGTATTGTCAAAGGATCAGACATATTACCTTGTATTGTCAAAGTATCAGACGTATTACCTTGTATTGTCAACGTATCAGACATATTACCTTGTATTATTAAAGCATCAGTTATATTACCTTGTATTGTCAAAGGATCAGATATATTACCTTGTATTGTCAAAGTATCAGACGTATTACCTTGTATTGTCAAAGTATCAGACGTATTACCTTGTATTGTCAAAGCATCAGACATATTACCCTGTATTGTCAGCCTGTCAGACATATTGCCTTGTATTGTGAAATATCAGCCATATTACCTTCTATTGTCAAAGCATCAGACATATTACCCTGTATTGTCAGCGTGTCAGACATATTGCCTTGTATTGTCAAAGCATCAGACATATTACCTTGTATTGTCAAAGCATCAGACATATTACCCTGTATTGTCAGCGTGTCAGACATATTGCCTTGTATTGTCAAAGTATCAGACATATTACCTTGTATTGTCAAAGTATCAGACGTATTACCTTGAATTGTCAAAGTATCAGACATATTACCTTGTATTGTCAAAGTATCAGACGTATTACCTTGTATTGTCAAAGTATCAGACGTATTACCTTGTATTGTCAAAGTATCAGACATATTACCTTGTATTGTCAAAGTATCAGACGTATTACCTTGTATTGTCAAAGTATCAGCCATATTACATTCTATTGTCAATGTGTCAGACATATTACCTTGTATTGTCAAAGTATCAGACGTATTACCTTGTATTGTCAAAGCATCAGACATATTACCTTGTATTGTCAAAGTATCAACCATATTACCTTGTATTGTCAAAGCATCAGATATATTACCCTGTGTTGTCATCGTATCAGACATATTGCCTTGTATTGTCAAAGTATCAGACGTATTACCTTGTATTGTCAAAGCATCATACATATTACCTTGTATTGTCAAAGTATCAGACATATTACCTTGTATTGTCAAAGTATTAGCCATATTACCTTGTATTATCAAAGCATCAGACATATTACCTTGTATTGTCAGCGTATCAGACATATTACCCTGTATTGTCAGTGTATCAGACATATTACCCTGTATTGTCAAAGTATCAGACATATTACCTTGTATTGTCAAAATATTAGCCATATTACCTTGTATTATCAAAGCATCAGACATATTACCTTGTATTGTCAGTGTATCAGACATATTACCTTGTATTGTCAAAGCATCAGACATATTACCTTGTATTGTCAAAGCATCATACATATTACATTGTATTATCAAAGGATCAGACATATTACCTTGTATTGTCAAAGTATCAGACATATTACCTTGTATTGTCAAAGTATTAGCCATATTACCTTGTATTATCAAAGCATCAGACATATTACCTTGTATTGTCAGTGTATCAGACATATTACCCTGTATTGTCAGTGTATCAGACATATTACCTTGTATTGTCAAAGCATAAGACATATTACCTTGTATTGTCAAAGCATCATACATATTACCTTGTATTGTCAAAGGATCAGACATATTACCTTGTATTGTCAAAGGATCAGACATATTACCTTGTATTGTCAAAGTATTAGCCATATTACCTTGTATTGTCAAAGCATTAGACATATTACGTTGTATTGTCAGCGTATCAGACATATTACCCTGTATTGTCAGCGTATCAGA
Organism: Potamilus streckersoni; assembly: GCA_016746295.1. Classification (NCBI taxonomy): domain Eukaryota; kingdom Metazoa; phylum Mollusca; class Bivalvia; order Unionida; family Unionidae; genus Potamilus; species Potamilus streckersoni. The sequence continues at coordinate 1,029,144 of JAEAOA010001813.1, forward strand.
CATATTACCTTGTATTGTCAAAGGATCAGACATATTACCTTGTATTGTCAAAATATCAGACGTATTACCTTGCATTGTCATAGTATCAGACATATTACCTTTTATTGTCAAAGTATCAGACATATTACCTAGTATTGTCAACGTATCAGCCATATTACCTTCTATTGTCAATGTGTCAGACATAATACCTTGTATTGTCAAAGTATCAGCCATATTACTTTGTATTGTCAAAGGATCAGACATATTACCTTGTATTGTCAAAGGATCAGACATATTACCTTATATTGTCAAAGTATCAGACGTATTACCTTGTATTGTCAAAGTATCAGACATATTACCTTGTATTGTCAAATTATTAGCCATATTACCTTGTATTGTCAAAGCATCAGACATATTACCTTTTATTGTCAAAGTATCAGACATATTACCTAGTATTGTCAACGTATCAGCCATATTACCTTCTATTGTCAATGTGTCAGACATAATACCTTGTATTGTCAAAGTATCAGCTATATTACTTTGTATTGTCAAAGTATCAGACGTATTACCTTGTATTGTCAAAGTATCAGACATATTACCTTGTATTGATAGCGTATCAGACATATTACCTTGTATTGTCAAAGGATCAGACATATTACCTTGTATTGTCAAAGGATCAGACATATTACCTTGTATTGTCAAAGTATCAGACGTATTACCTTGTATTGTCAAAGCATCAGACATATTACCTTGTATTGTCAAAGGATCAGACATATTACCTTGTATTGTCAAAGCATCAGACATATTACCTTGTATTGTCAAAGGATCAGACATATTACCTTGTATTGTCAAAGTATCAGACATATTACCTTGTATTGTCAAGGTATCAGACATATTACCTTGTGTTGTCAAAGTATCAGACATATTACCCTGTATTGTCAACGTATCAGACATATTACCTTGTATTGTCAATGTATCGGACATATTACCTTGTATTGTCAAAGTATCAGGCATATTACCTTGTATTGTCAAAGGATCAGACATATTACCTTGTATTGTCAAAGCATCATACATATTACCTTGTATTGTCAAAGGATCAGCCATATTAGCTTGTATTTTCAAAGTATCAGATGTATTACCTTGTATTGTCAAAGTATCAGCCATATTACCTTGTATTGTCAAAGCATCAGACTTATTACCCTGTATTGTCAGCGTATCAGACATATTACCTTGTGTTTTCAAAGTATCAGACATAATACCTTGTATTGTCAAAGCATCAGACATATTACCCTGTATTGTCAGCGTATCAGACATATTGCCTTGTATTGTCAAAGTATCAGACATATTACCTTTAATTGTCAAAGTATCAGACATATTACATTGTATTGTCAAAGCATCAGACGTATTACCTTGTATTGTCAAAGCATCAGACATATTACAATGTATTGTCAACGTATCAGACATTACCTTGTATTATCAAAGTATCAGACATAATACCTTGTGTAGTCAAAGTATCAGCCATATTGTCTTGTGTTTTCAAAGTATTAAGAATATGTGAAAGTGGCCATATCTTCACTCAAAGCAGGAGAACAATAACTTTTGATAGTTTGAATAGTAGCAGGATGTGCATGAAAGTTTTGACACCATCTCTGATAGAAAGTATAAATAAAGACGCTATCATATAAATGGTAAGAGATAGAATCATAGATGTCTATATTTAATCTAAGGATGACAGCTAAATATGTCACTATATAAATGAAAACACAGCAAGGGGAGAAAGAAATTTGTTGTTGGTAGAAGACACGTTGACATTAGTGATGCCGAATAAATAGTTGGATACAAATATAGATAGACTATACTGATAGATCAGATTGAATGAGTTTTAAAAAATAAACATATATAAATAGATACACGTGTATGAAGAAAGAACAGAAAAGGAAACTATAAATATGATAGATAATTATTCTATAACTTTTGACAGATACAGGGATGGAGAGGGAAAGAAAGCTAAATATATGGTTATATAATTAGAAGAATGGGATTCCACAAAATCGATTGATAGATACACAAATAAGTAGATCCATGCTTACGTGGAAAAATTAAACTTAGAATGCCACCAAATCCACCGCCACCTCCAAATCCACCTCCTCCTCCACCAAATCCACCGCCAATTCCACCGATTCCCTTCCCCGATGCGACAGGAAGAAGCAGAACACTGCTGGTGCCAGATCCGTATCCTTTTTGGCCAAATGAGTTGCCATAACCACCTCCATACAATCCATTGAACCCTCCTAAGCCTCCGCCATAGCCTCCGCCATAGCCTCCTCCAAAACCTCCGCCAAAACCTCCACTTCCAGTACTATAACCTGCGGCATAGGCAAATGCTAATACCCACAGGAGAGTGATAATTTTGAAAGCAGATACTTTCATCATTCCTGAAACCAATATTAAACATAGTTTATACATTTAAAACTCATTCATCACGTTATTGCTTTTTTTGTTTCCTTTAGCATTTTTGTTTTGTTTTATTTAATTAATGTCTTTTGGCAATTTGATTAGATAGTGAACTTCTTAGGTCTCCAGAGTAATAAAGTTACTGAATAACTAGCACGATTGAATCGGCGCTATCAAGGTGCGAATTATCCATGCCCAGTAGGCTAGTGAGGGTATCTAAATACTTAAAGGTATATTCTAACCCTTTCATTGGGAAAAGTTGATGATTAATGAAGTTATGTGACCCATCTACAAAAGAATAATCTGCTCTTTATCGTACTTTTGTTTTGCAGTCCTGATTATTAATAAATAGGGACAATTAAAGAAAGGTAAAATGTTGCATGTTGCTGAGCTATTAAAAAGAAAAAAATAAAGAGACAACTGAACATCCGAAAATAATATAAAATGTTTTTGAGTTATCCTCTTAATTTAGGTTTTGGCTAGATTATTCGACACACACCAACCACTTAAATCAAACAATATTTGAATGTAACAATAGCAGAAGAACAATTGTGAAGTAAATTTGAAGGCAGGTAAATACCACAGGACCCACTAGTATGAACGTAATTTACCACGAATCAAAAGTGTTTTGAGGTCTTGAAAAGATAAAATGTCTGTACCACTCTGGTGAAACCTGAGGCATAGACAATGGACCCCATTGATTTTGAACTTCAGTATTATGCGCAGTTGCACCGTTCAAGAGAGAAGACGTTGTTAACAGTGACGCGAGGTATCAATAGCAGCACAAATAGTTAAACTATGTTTTACTCACATAGTGTAGACATCTGCTTGCATTGTTGTTAAAATTTACTTACTTCAATATTGTGTGATGAATAAGTTTTCGTCCTTTTCGAGTCCTCTTATTTCCTTGCTGACAGCAACGGCCTAGTTTGATGCTCTGATGAAATATGAAAACATCATCCCTATATATATGTGTGTGTGTGTGTAAATAAAAGGAATGTGAAAACAACATTTAGAAAGAATGTTGTTTTTGGTTCAGGCAGTGAAACTGCACCTTTGTATTTACTTCCGAGCATGAGATGGCATTCCTTATTTTGCCGTAAGGATTAAAATCAGTGCAGATGTCTAATATGGACATAAATCAAAATCCAAATGTTCCATCGTGTGTCATATGTTTGCATCTACGTTTCCATCTGTCCTTTTTCAGTATTAATGTCATATTAGACGTCTCGTATGGCTCATCAAATTTGGATTTAAACTTATTGATGAGTTAACACACGATTTTCTTTAGCATATATTAAAATAAGTATTCAAATATAACTTGTTAGTTCATGTAACAGTTCATTATGGTGACTTAAATCTGGGACCCATTTGGATTTAAGGTATATACCATTATGGTAGTGCAATGAGTGTTTGACAATTGGATGTAATTAATTGTTTACATAGATATGTGTTTATTCGATCGAAAATCATTTAAAAAGCTGTATACTACTGTACCTATCCTTGCAATATGCACAGTTGAATAGCTATATGCATGTGAAAGACATTGCTGAGAACAGTATGGAAAACGTACACTATCAATAATTGCCCATAAAATAACATAATCATAGGTATTTTAAAAATCACAATTTGCATAGATTAAACTTTAGAGGATTTTTGTATCAAATACACAAAGAAAACGGCATTTAGATGAATTTTTGACGCATTTATTGTGATCATGTGGGTAATGAAAAACCGACAATCATTGAATAATTCACAACGGTATCATGTAATTTTGGTTGACTTTATTACTTTCTTTCACAGAAGTATGTTTGCAATTAATCTATCGAAAAGTTTGTCAAAGGCTAAAATGCAAGTCCACCAAGAGGGCAGTGACCAATATTATCTCCAGAAGAAGTATCAGGCAATTGATTTGGCGCTAGGAAATATCTTTCTTAGCAGCAGGGAGGGTGAACCCTACAAATTTTTGCGACAAAATTGATTAAAGCCTCAGAATGCCAAATGGAACCTTCCTACGAAATCTCATATTTTAACCAAAAAAAAAATAAAGACCCCATTTTACAAATGGAGCCTTAGCGATTTTGTCGTGAATACATTGTCATAACCACCCTCAAATTGCTGCCATCTACGGTCGCAAATATGTTGTCATTTCACCCTCCCTGCTGCTGATTAATACAAATTATTTGTTAGCTTTTCACAAACAGACTAATCGATAATACTTCACCACGTAGATCAATCAAATTATTTGACTGATCGGTGAGTGTAAAATTAATTCTAGTTAGTAAATCATTTTGACATTGCATATAGACTGGATTAGTCGGATTCTCAACAATTAAAAATCCGGGGGGTGCTGTTGGTGAAAATGAATAAAGAATGTAACCTTGTCGGGCTTGATTTGATTGTTCCATATTAATTTGATAACTTCCTTCGATTACATCACATGTTAAATTAAGTGCGATCACTGATGAAATATTCACATTGTTCGGTGCGATATGTCTACCGTCGCCGTCGGGAGAATTATTATAAGTGAGGATAATAGGCTTCGGCTGGCTATCTTTCCATGATTGATAAATTTTATTAAATCCTTCGTCGATGGCAGTTCTGAGTTTTTTCTTTAACTCGGGAACATTATATCCTGGTAATTTATAATTTGGATTTTCATTTATATTTTTTTTTATAATCTTGAGCTGAGCTAGTTTTTGAAATCGGGCTATTTTCATCAGTGAAGAGATTAGTAATCCTCGAATTAAATATTTCCATGTCATCGATGATTTTATTACCCGCGGCGACTACACTAGTAAACTCAGCTTGTGTAAGAAAGCCAGATCTTAACGACGGTAATAGCAACAAAAAATCATTATTTATTCTATCAAGGATGTGATCTTTAATGTCTACAAATGTTGGACTTGTTTCATGTATTTCCAGAATTTCACCTTCCTGTGGGATATAATCATTAAAAAATGGAATTCTCCACACATCTTCACCATATTGATTCTTATATCGATATCTTTTTGTGAAGTTTATATCCTCGAATTTTTTATAAGTTTTTGATGGATTTTCAGGTCCTATTTCATCAGTGACGTAATCAGATTTTACAGGCTCGGGCGTGGAATTACCAGCACTTCTAGGTGGATCTTCGGGCCATCCTAATACTGTTCTTATTGAACTGTTATAAATATCTACAACGTACCCAGGAGAGCCTATTTCAATTGTAGATGATAGTGTTGGTTCATGAACTGTTATCGCAATTTTTGATTCTTTTTTAGTAATGGATTTTATTCTACGTTGTAATTCATTATTAATTTGCTCAATTTGATAGGACCCAGTTGGTATTGAAACAACGTTCCAATCTGGAGTGTCATCTTTTTTATTCCTATATGCAAATACCAGAGAATTATTAGGTCTCTGACCACCAAATGGAACCGATCTAATATTAGGCCAACTATGATACACTCGTAATTTTGCCAACGCGATTTCCTTTACTGAAACAGGTGAGGGAAAATTCACACTGAATTTAGGGTTTGTTGACGATATTGATATCATACTTGTTTTCCGCGGAGTGGTATTTTCTGCTATCCGCTGAAGTAGTTGAATCTCTTGCGACATTATTATTATTATTTATAATGTCTAATTTTGCAATAGATGAAAAAACGCTAGCGTTTTTAATCGTAGTATCATAAATACGTATCATCGCGGAGAATTCGTCTTCGGTAATTATCGTATCATCAATCGATGATGACATCAACGAGGATAATTGTGAGTAACCGTTAGATACTGCTTGATGTTTTACTATATAGTCGTTAAGTTTTTCTTGAGAACACGATGATATTTTTTTAGTAATAGCATTTGCAATTCCAGCAAATGTTGTCACCGCGGAAATAGCAATTGGGACAGCAATCGGAGCTACCATTGTTACTGAAGATAGTATAATACCAGCACCGGCCATTATACCAGATACCGAGTATACTGTAACATCAATTACGGTAATTCTCCTGCGATACTTTTTAATTTTTATTTCATATTCATCAATGAGTGTTTTGAGTTTTGTTAAGAACTCTTTGACGGTATCATAGCGATATTGCGATGACGGAATCATATTATTTTAAAATCTCAAGTGGTTTCTAATTGTTTAAAATTCTAATTTAGATCAGCTACAAACTCCATGTACCATACAAATGATGTCTTATTTAAATTACGATCAGTGCTTGTTATTGTAAATCGTTTGTATTCATCCATGTCAATAGTCGTTGAAATCACGTTGTTGTATCCATATGAAGTCGATGATGATATATTAAACTGATTCAGTGACACTATTGTTAATCGATAAATACCCTTCTTTGACACAGTGAGAGTTATTGTATTCTTTTTAGGTTCCCAATCTAATGATCCAGAGAGAACTGTGTATATCATATTTATGATATTCCTCTCATGAGGAATCTTTATTCTTTCAAGTAGCGGAAGATTGTCTGTTTTAAATTTTGTAATATCCTCGATAGATTTTTTAATACTATTAATGTTATCTCTAATAATACTAAATCCAGTATCATTAATATTTTTAATACTAGCTTTAATTTCATCAAAATTGGATTTAATTTCAGCGAGAGATGGAGAGGTTACCGCTGGTGTTCCAAAAAATTTATTGATAATATTTCTACGAAGGGAAGTATATGCTGTTATATGTTTTTCAAGTTCTTCATTTAAATTTTTTAATGCATCTGTGATTGTAGAAACAAGTACACCTGGTTTGAGTTTTCCATCATTTGAATATAACGCTATTGTATCTTCAACGACGTCACGTCTTCGTATTAAGACATCATCCAATGAAACATTACTAGATTTCAATTTGCCCTGGCGATCTTGAAATACAACTATTTCCCCAGGATCTACACTTGACAAATTTAATGTCTCGGCGATTTCATCTTCGATTATTTTTTTTACACTTTCCACAGCTAATTTACTATCGGTTTCTGTTTTTTTTGATTCTGATAAAAGTCGTCCCCAAATATCAATCATTATACGAAAACGCTACGTTTTTCTAAATCATAACGCTATCGTTTTTGCCATTGCCTGCTAGTATATTCATTAACAACAACTTGTGGTGGTTTCCTTGGAAATTTAGATATCTCTGCAAGGACATTTAATACTTCACGACCGCATATCGGTGGATCATTTAACTGTTGTGTTGGTAGCGTGGAATAAAAAATTGGAGATGACTTTGTTATTGTGGATACATATCGCATGAATTCTTTTGGTGGAGCTAATCCATATGAATCAAAATAGACAATTCCACGTGGATCAATTGCATATGCGACCCAATGAGTTCCTTTTCCGCTGCTGTTATCAAGATTGATAATACCCGTTTCATTTTTCATTGGTTTTGACGGTAATTGATCACTCATGAAAACTCCTCTAAAGTTTTTTTATTGATAATGATTTTACAGCATCAATTAAATCAAAATTGGACATTGGTGAAAATCCTAGGGATTTTTCCACTAGTAAGCCGTTCCTGGTATTCTTAGGCCCGTGCCCTTGTACCAATTGTGTGGAGTTCCTGGTAGTCTTAGACCCTTTCCTTTTTTTTATAGCCTTTCCCAGTAGCTTTTTTCAGGGCCATTCCTGCAGCAGTACCAACGGCTCCTAACGCTGCCGCCTTCGCAACCGCTGGGGCAGCCGCTGCAATCAATGCTGGAATAGCAGCTAACAGCGGGAATATTCCACCTGATTTTATCATATTGGCGATTGCTGCTTTCGAAAAATCAATTTGAACTCCTCGTTTGTTCTTTAGCGCATCATTGAAATGTTTTATTTGACGATCTGTCAGTGATAATTTATGTGCACCACCGGACATTTGAGTGGGTTTCAGCGTTATTGTAGTTCCACATTCTTTAGCAGACTTTGATTTCAATTTCTTGACCTGACCATCAGTCAACTGGACATTAACAATACTATATGTCATTCTATTCTAAAATGTAATTTACACTTTCAATTGATCTTATTGCGAAAATCCTAACTACATGTTTGTAAAATCAAATGATTTTTGAAAACATTACATGTTTTCCACTGGTGCATCAATAAGTCTCATTCGTCCGCCAACTCCTTCTAACAACATTGATTTATCACTGAGAATGACAGCAACTGCTCTATAATCGGCTATACCAGCAGGGCGTTGTACCCGAGCTTGGAAGTATATATCAACAACAGATTGTCTCATCATGTCAAGATGTTCCAATGAAAAGTAATAAATCGGATAGTGTTTTTCAAAATCAATTTGCGATATTTGCAAACCAGTATCAACATTTTGATCACGACCCATATACGACAATATTCTATGATATACACGAGCTATGTTGTTGTTTTCATAATTAAGATGTACAATCTCTGCTGGCTCTTGTTGTCCATTTATTCTCAACGAAACTTCACTTACTCCTAATTTATCAAATATCATATGACTAGATAATTGTCGACCCACTCGATTTGCATCCTGTAACGCTATAAAGATATGACGTGGAGCTGAAACACCTTGTTTTGATGCTAAGTGCCATGTAAATGTGCCATTTACATTATCCTGCTTCGTATCAGTCGTTGTTGTTAGCCAACTTAGCAATGATTTTCCACCTGTGTCCATAAACGATAGTAATTCTTGCTCTATTGTAACTGCTGGTGTCAAGACGGGTATCCATAGAACCAATTTATTTAAAATGACTTTACCATCATCAACACCATTAGCACGCCAGATTGCATCATTGTCATTTTCTTTTCGCACTAACACGACTGTATGCTTTGCTCCATAGATGACTTTTCTGACATTTCTACAGAATCCGAATATATGATGTAACGGAATTGCACATGAAAACCGTCGATGCTGTCCTTTCAATGTTCCATTTCGTGTTGCAAATCCTAGATTGAAATTACCATTAACCCTTTTTAAAATGTCGAAATCAGCGGCTGGTCTATCTTCACGGTCTAGATTAGCTGCGAGTTGTTGATCAGCTTCTGCAGTAGCTTGCGCAGTTCGTACTTTAATAAACTGAATATGGTCAGCATGTTCAGAAGTATCCTTAGCAAACATCATAGACGGACCAGCCGACCTTGTATAATCATCAGAATATCTCGCAAGTCCGATTATTGTTGTTGCAATATCAACATTTTGTTCTATTGATTCAATTTCTTTTCCATCAATGATATATCTTGCACTGTTAAATAGCGCCATAATGCCATTATTTACGAAACCAACTCGGATATTTTGGTCATCCCCATATGGCGTATCAGCTGCAACATTTGTTACAAGCTCTCCTTCTACTTCAATAAATGCCTCACACGGCAAAAAGTATCTACTTGTATCTTGAACTTGAAGTTCAACTCTCCCTCGTTGATTAGGCTCTCTTGCAGGATAGGCATAATACTGATAGTTAATTTTAGAATCATCTTTATTCACCGGTGCCGCCATATCAAACGCTGGATCAGCAATTTTTTTAAATGCCATTTATACTAAAACGTATCGTTTTTCTAAATGTAGTAATGCTATCATTTTCTTTTTCGATTTCCTCCAAGACCACTTCCCGCTATCATACTTGCAATATTACTACTATCTGGTGAAGTCATTGCTAATGATGCTAGTTTTTGTTCCACTGCGTTATTTATCATTTTACTGACATTTGCAGGCATCATTGTTGTTGAAGGTAGCGGTGGTGGTGGTTTTCGTCCGAATCTAGATTTCACCAATGACGTTATTCTATTCTTTGCGGTAGAAAAGGCCGTTCCTGCAAGATCTCCAACAGCGTTAATTCCCTTATTACGAATAACATCAATGGCTTTCATCGCTAATTGTTTAGCAATTGGTGCTACTTTTGGGGCTGTTCTTGTGAATAAACCCGCTATGGTATTTCCAAGGCCGTCTCCATAGTATGCCTTATAAACGGGCAATCTTGAGTTTACCACATACACGTTTGTTGGTTTATTGTGATTATAGTGTACTATCATCTTATTTGAAATGACTTTGTAATTTCTAAATACAATTTCAATCACTAAATTCCCCCGGAATTCCGTCCATTAACTCATCCAAGAGTTCTCGATACGTATGAATATCAATTATCCCACCTTGGAATAATCGTCTGCAAATATCAAATGCTTCATTAGTTATTTCGACTGAGTTATTCCCAGCTCGCTTACCTCCCATAAGAACCTCAAGTCGTGATATATCATTAATGATATTACTAGGACACATATGAGAATCATGATGAGAACTTCCATAACCCTCTCCTGAAGTACTTTCTGGTTCGGAAACGTTTTGAATTTCTAGATCTGATTCGGAAACGTTTTGAATTTCTGGAGATTGTCGACCTTGACTTCGACCTCGACTTCGACCTCGACCTCGACCTCGTCCTCGACCTCGTCCTCGACCTCGACTTCGACTTTGTTGTTGTTCTTTTCGTTGTTGTTGTTGTTGTTGTTCTATACCATACTTATCAACTCTCATTTTAAAAGCTCTGTAATTCAATGTATCCTTTTTTAAATTGCCGGTGATTTCTTTATTAATTTTATATATCCAATCCACCCATTGATTTTTGTTTATTATGTTTTTTTTATACTCGTCTTTTAAAAAATCCTCCCTGTTATCATAACTTTTACAGCAAAGTCACCAAATAACTCATAGTCTTTAAGTTTCAACAATTGAATTCGTCTGATTTCTTCTATAGCTTCATCAGTGAATTTCTCGCTAAAAGGAACACTTTTTTTAGTGGAACCTTTTTCAATAGAATCACTAGCATCTTCAACGGGGTTATCATCAGTATCAATATTATCCATTTGTTGTATTTCTCGCTGAGTTTGTAACTCACCTGAAAGCTGTTTTATTTCCTCGTGAGTTTTTTCAGTTTCTGTAGCAATCTTTCCTAATACATCAATAATAGGTACTGCTCCCTCTTTAGGGATGTCGCCGTATATAGCACGTTCTGTTGCAAGTTTCATATCTTTAGTGGCTTTAGTTACAGGGGCAAAAAGTTGTTCGCTTCCAATAGAAAAGTCAGTCTGCGCTTGCTGTCTAAGTTGTAGTTTATCTCGCACGTTATCTCGAATTGGTATAAACTCTTTCAGTAATGCTAACCTCTCACGAGCTAGTCTGGTAGTTAATGCTTCTGATGTCATTATTGGAAATGCTAACGATTTTTCAATTGTCGGTTTCAATGCTTGCATCAATCAAACGTCTTATAGATTTCACTTTCAAAGCAATCTCTGACCGAACTTGGTACTGTTCCCCGAGTTTCTTTCTAATGGCTTCAACTATACTAAATAGCCGAATGAATAAATTAATATCATTGTTATACAAAGAAGCATTAACCGCTTTTTGGATTCTTTTTATCAGTGAATACATTTTAGGTAGAACATATCTTCCATGTTTCAATTGTATATCAATTTGTTCAAATTCATTCAAAAGTCTGTCTTCATTCAAAAATTCAGAGAGTACGATTCCTTGATTTCTTAAATTTGATATTTCTGTGATGATAGATGTAATATCTTGAAATTCCATTTATTGAATATTATTACTAATGTATTTTCTTATCTTTAAAATATTTTTATATACAAAAAAAAAACAAAACATATACAATGCCCGTCTCTTCCTCATTCGAGTTCCGAGGCAAGAAAGGGCACATACATTAAAGACTTATACAATACCCTAACCCCCCAATCGAGTTCAAGGGCGGGTTATATGGGTATTAGACGTGAAATCCAAGTGATTTCTTTACAAACATATAACATATAACATAAAGCCCCTCATTTGGAACCTCTTTCGCGCCAAACGACGTCAAAGAGGCCCAGAGGGGGGACAGCACATTCTTGGAACTCATTGAGTGCCTTCGCATTATATAAGCCCAAGGGCCACAAACATTGATCTCCCAATTGGAAGCTCTAACGTAACAAATGCTATATTAGGTCTTCCGGAAGATATGTTGTGGGGGGGGACAGTACATTACATATATACAATGCGATTCAATGAATGAATATTTACAATGAATGAATATTTACAATGAATGAATATTTACAATGCGATTCAATGAATGAATATTTACAATGCGATTCAATGAATGAATATGTACAATGCGATTATATATATATATACTAGGGACAGTACATTATATATAGGATGGTTATATATACAATGAAATGATAGGATGGTTATATATACAATGAAATGATAGGATGGTTATTATGATAGGATGGTATGATAGGGACAGTACAGGACGATACAAACATGAAACGACGGGGCGGCCTACACCCACTTTGCCAATCAAAAGCAACCCAAGAAATTAACCCTGGTTGCAGTTGAAAAAATTCAACCACACCATGTCAATGGCGTGGGAGGTTTGATTGGCAAAGTGGGCTTCGTTTTAAAGCCCCAAACTTATTACGGCTCATATTATATATAAGGTGAACTAATACTGCAGTGTCAATGTGTAGGTGTGTATTTATTTTTCTAGCATTTCATAATGAATACTGTGTAGTAATTTCAATGGAAGCTAAGTATTTAAATAAAACATTAAAATAAGAAATACAACTGTTAAATAATAGCAATTGTTTTATTAATTTCTATAATATTACGATTAAATAATCGTAGTAATAATGGATTTACACAACAAGATAACTCCGTAATGGGGATCCCTGTCAATTCAGGACCTGCTATTTCTTGAATCGAGAATTATATTTTTCTGAATTTTATTACACATAGCCACACTAAAAAAACTAAACTCCATGTAGCGCATTTTACTACCTCGACCTCACATACAATCTATTTTAATTTGTAATTACAAAGTAAATTTCATTTTCATACAAACGCTGTTAATGCTGTCTTTGTAATTGGGATTTTTAAAAAATCTATTAATAGAACCCTGACCTCGGCCATACATAACTCTGTCAAATTGTCTACCTACAGGTTTTTCCAACAAAACCCTAACTGCTGTTCTCAATACAGTCTTTAGAAACAAGAAATAATAACACAAAATCAAAATCCGTACATACCTGATACGTATAACCATTAAATACGTACATGAGATCACACACATCATTAATTCAATCCAATTTCACATGTTTTCTCGCACGAATTACATATCCGGGAATCAATATCGAAAGTAGGATAGTCACGTGACGATCAGTAGTAATGAGGGGAAATACGGAACAAAATAGTAATTATTGAGAGTTATCTTGTAAATAGGAAAACTTTATTCTATGTCCATTTTTCTTTGAGATAGCTGTTTGATAAATCCCTTCAGCAACTTTTCGTACTGAAGGAATACATATTCCAAAATATTTTCCCGCAGCATTCATTGAATGAAAAACTCTTTCTTCATTCGTCGTTGTATCAAATGACTGTACTGGTCTCTTTCCAACTGACTTACAAGTCCCTGTCTTACCTTTTTTTATATTCTCTCTTTGAGAAATACACTGTAAATTTTCAAGAGAATTATTTTGAATATTAGAATCAATGTGATCAATAACACAGCCATCTTTAATCGGTCCCATATAACACTCAAAGACTGCACTATGACAGAAATATCCCTATCCTCCAGCAGTAAATTTCAAGTATCCTTGACTATTAACATATCCCACGGGTTTCTTTAGTCTACAGTGTCTAACATCACCATTACGAGATATTTCATAATTAACGAGTATTGGATGTGGTCTGAATTCTTGCTCCATTTATATATAATAATACTATTTGTCTAATTCATTATTTGCTTTAATTATAAATCTATTAATGTAGTCTTGAGGGGTTTTTATGATTTTGTCTTTGACAGAGTCATGATTAGGGTTAATGATAGCGTTTTTTATTCGTTTATCATAATAACGTTTTAATTCTCTAAACCGCTTACCCCCACAATTGATACATAATTGTGATTTTCCTCTCACACCCACCCCACAATTTATGCATGGGGACGGACCTGTCGAATTATTTCTGACACTCTGTAAGTGATATCCACAGAATTCACCTCTACAAGATTTATTGCATGGGGTTACTGATCCAATCATAAGCCATTTGCAGTGATTCATTATATATAAACAAACTTTTCTATTTAAATACTTGTCTTATTTATATGAATGAAGAATTCAAGAGATTATCGGCAATCAAGCCTTGGAAAAATATTAAATTCAATCTTGATAGAACTCTCGAAGACGTACCAAAAGAGAGAATAAATAATAGAAGTCTGATTAGAAAAATACGAGATTGTGTTCATGAGTTTAAACAGGATGGTGCATCACACACCTGGTCAACTTTTAAAATTGATGGTGTTGTTGATGCTAGAATGAATGATGAAACAGCAGCTATGATACTATCACAACTTGGCAATAAACGGTATTTTCTCAGAGTGAAATTCATTATCAATTTAGAATCGGGCGAATGGGTTATAAGAGACAAGTTTGAACCAATTCTCAAAGATAGGACAACAGTCGTTGTTAGCCGTGATTCCAGACCAGGGCTGTTAACTGGAATTGATAAACCATACTATGAAAAAGCGTATCCAGAAACAGCAGTCGTTTATGGGATGTATCCGTTAAATAACCCTGACATTGGAAAACTAGCACCAATGAAACAGTCAACATCAGTGGAAAAGCCACTCAACTGTGTGGCTCAACGAGTCTTAGAACATTTTACAAATGCACTCCGTGGGAATAAATTAACCGATCTAAGACATAAAAAAATAGATGAATGGGAGCTAACAGTGAAAGAGAACGGAGCAACTATTTCCGATATAGCTAGATTGGAAAAGTCGTTGAGATTTCCGATAACCGTTTTAACGATAACTGGCAAAGTATTATACGAATCGAAATACAATAAAAACGGAGCTCCAATCAAAATTATTGATCATAACAAACACGCATGGACATCCGCGGTTACAATATTCCCGCGAGACAGAACAGTGAAGTATATCCCAGAAGAATTCACCAAGGATGGTATTCTCACTGAAGAAAGATTATTCGATGCTATTGCTAGTTTGTGTAAAAACGACCCTGTATCAGTATGGCTACTTCATAGTTTTGAAGATGAAGAATGTCAATTCAATCAATTTGTGAAACCTAACGGTGAATTATATCGTACTGAAAGTCTACATAATAGGATGAAAAATCTAGCAATAAGTCTCAGTGAAAACGCTAGCGTTTTTAATGAAAAATCCGAAGATTACGAACAGTTACTTACAAATTGTTTTACAATTCCATCGGTTGCAGCTCATTTTGCAAGAAAGAAAAATAATTGGAAACCAACACGAAAAGAGTTTTTACAGGATGTTCAATCCAGCTGTTTGGAATATTATCATGGCGGTCTATGGAACGTTAAATACAATCGTGAAAGTATGATATCAGTTGATATCGTTGCCTGTTATCCAGAAAGTTTTCTAGGATATGGATTCGCTGGTGAGTATTTTAAACGGTTTGGACATCCCACACATGAAATGACTCGCGTTGCTATTAATGGACCACTGCCTGATTTTGATTTGACCGGTTTTGCTTGCGTAGTATCATTTGAATTCGCTGAAGGACTTCATCCGTGTTGTTATGTTTGGATTGGTAGACACATGGCTGAAAGGATGTGGTTACCAATAGTGTTATTGCGATATATGATTGATTGTAAAGTGTTAGTTTCGTTGATTGTCAGCGAAGCGATTATCTCATATCAAAAACAAACTAATGTCTGGTTACCAGAACCAGAATGTCTTGATAGTATAATCGATAAGTCTAGAAAACATATTGATGCTGACGAAGAGTACATCATTGAATGGTCAAAAAAGATATTTAATCAACGAAATAGTGAAGCAAAAGATCTCGGCCGAAGAATAATCGGTAAATTTACACAAGGTGGAAAAAAATTCAACTTTAAAAGACAATCCTCATGATTGATTATAGATGATGCCGAATACGACTTCGTTATTAAAGATGCAGTAGAGAAAAATAGATACGCAAATTGTAAAACAGCCTTCTTGTCCAATAAAACAAAGTTAGGTAGAATTGTTACTTACAGTGATGGAGAAAGCTCTGCATATCTACATTTGAGAGCTTCTATGCTGGGTTATGCATCTATCAATTTATTTGCAATGATAAATAGATTTCCTAGTATAGCAGTCAGAGTTGCAATTGATTCAATGTATGTCGATAAAAAATATATCAAAAAGATAACTAAATTTACTAATAGCGAAGAGACTTGGGGAACATGGCGAATTAAACGTGAAATACAATGCGATTATTCTGAATCAGCAGACGTTGAGATTAAAAGCAGTTACCTGAAGAACGATAATTCTATCAGTGAAAAATCTATGTCTAAAGCACCACCGATATCAGATCCAATTTGTAGATATAAAACAGTTTATTTAAACGGTTGTGGTGGATCTGGAAAGACAACACGTGCGATAGAATTATATCGAGAGAGAACGTCCATGATTGTACTCACACCAACCCATAGACTAGCGAGAGAGATCAAACAACGAAATGTTGAAGCTTGCACGTATCATAGTTTTTTTCGATACAAGGGTGATGCTTGGACTCCTGAGCGAATGGGTGAGAAATTTATTCCAGCGGTTATTATTTGGGATGAAGCATGTACTGTTTCAGAAGATGTATTAAAAATGTTTCTTGATTGGTTATTGCAAAATGATACAAAAGTTATATTGTGCGGCGATCATGGTCAACCACCACCATTTGTTGGTAGAAGTCCACATAATTGGTTAAAAGGATTTGTTGATTATTACGAAGAAATTGATACTGACTATAGAGCACTCGATGAGCAGTTACGTGAGTTTAAAAAACTAATTAGATTACAACAAGATAGAATTCAATGTGAAGTAGCGCGTGAAATAATTTCTGAAACACCTTTGAATGATTTTTGGGAAACATGGAAACCAAATGATTTTGTAGTAGCAAGTAGAAAGATAGTCAGAGACGCACTTCAGAAAAAGTTGTTTGAGCTACACAAGAAAAAATTCCCAACGTTTCCAGTACCGTTGTGTTATAGACCATTGGATACACGAAAGCAGAATATTGAAGTTGAAATTCCAGGCCAGACGGAGAAACAGATTCTAGTGTTAAATGATATTGTGTTAGTTGATATCAATACTGTAGAAGATGCATTATGCGCTGATAAATCACCATGGACGCTTGGTTATGTAACAACAATACACTCGTCACAAGGATTGACCATCACGGATACAATTGTCTGGATAGTTGATAATCGCATTGAATGGTCAAATTTAGTCTATCTCGCAGTGTCCAGAGTACGACGAATAAATCAACTACGAAGGATTGTTTTCGATGATGATTTTAATGCAAACGATGATAACACTGATATTAGCATCATTAATAAAAAACTCTCTGGTTACAAACAGCAGGACAAAAAAAACAACGAGAATTTGATATTGATGCTGAAGTAATAATCGCATTAAAAGAACAACAGAATAATCACTGCGCCAGTTGCAATTGTATAATGCACTGGCAGTATTCGGATAAAGACCCTCGACAATTCACCGTAGACAGAAAAAATAACAGCCTTGGTCATGTCAGAAACAATGTGATGTTGACCTGTCTTGAGTGTAATAGACGTAACGGAGCTAGTTAAGACCATGTGGCGGTAATTGAGTATCTTCCGGAATAACTTGTAGTTGTTCGCGTGTAAAACCACGCTGAGGTGCAGTTGAATCCAATCTGTAGATTGGAGGTCTACCAGTTGATCGCGTTATGGTTGAAATTTTATGCGTAGTAACACTCCATATAGGATCAGTAGCTCTTCTTTTACCGCCTTCAAGCTCTCCTGGTTCGTATAAATATCTCACAGTAACATCACCGAGAAGTGGCTGAGTGCTAACCCGCTGTGGTTGTTCGGGAATATATTCTTTTTTTATTGCAATATTTGGTTTCGTATTAATAGTTCGAGTAATCTCGTTATTTAACGCTGCAACTACACTCGGTAACCTTTGGACCCATTCACAAGATCGTTTTTCTTGGATGAATTCTTTTGCATATTGATATCCAAATAACCGTTCTGCAAGAGTTCGATTAAATCGTTCTACAATTGCCTGATCACGATGTAACGCAGTATGTCCTCGTCGTATTGTAACACTATGAGTTTTCATTGTTGATAGAACAGCACCTTGAAACTCTTTGCCAGGATCAACTTGTAATAGATTTGGCCATCTTAGAGGACCTCGTCTATAAATCCTTTCAAATGCAGAAGCGACTTCAGAAGCTGACTTTGTTTTCAATGGTTCTGCTTGTTTAAATCGACTCGCAATATCAACTACAGTTAGCGCGTATTTGTAACCATGGTCATGTGTTAAAAACAATAAATCAGCCTGATGAACTTCATTGGGTACGGTAACATCAAAATGAGAATAATTAATTTGTTTAGGCGGTGGTAGATAAATTTGCCATATAGCTTGTTTGGATAACCAATCTTTTGCAGTGGATTTTTTCACTTTTGCAGCGTTAGCGAGTTTACTAATTGCTGCTTTACCCCTCCAGTATCCTTTCGGAGAATAATAAAAAGATTCCATACTATAAAAACACTAGTGTTTTCAATTACCAGCACCTAACACTAATTTGCCTTTCAAAGCTGATTTGACCAACCATGAAGCCAATTTTTCTTTGAAGGATTTATCGGGAATAGCATTTAAGGCATGAATTAATTTTACATCCGCGATATGTCTTTGTTGCAAATTATTGCTTTTATATGCAACATCATGAGCATGACATGCCTTATCAATAGCATTTATCGGATACTCACCAGGCCGGGGCTGATTTTGATCATCAAGTCTGATATCTAATCTCGTTCCGGGACCACAGTAGCTATATCCTGGAAGGTGTTTTTCTCCGGGGTATTTTGCCCATGGGGTTCCGGGGAGTTTTCCAAGTTTTGCGGCAATATCACCTCCGAGTTGCTTTTTTTTAAAAATCGAAATTTTTTGTACCACATGTTACACACTTACCAGTAAGCGCTAGTCTATTGTTTTTAGTTGTAGTGGTTGTCTGATCGGTTGTATCAGTACGCTGTTTACACTTAACACAATATAGATTCATAATTTATATATAGAGTTATGAATATAATTGATTTTTCAGCGACTAAAAGAAGAGAACCGGTAAAACACCACGCAGCGCTTCCGAATTCTGTCCGTGCCATTATAATCGGACCATCTGGATCAGGCAAAACACAATTGCTGCTTAATTTGATAGTGCGATTTATGAAGTGGGATAAATTATATTTAGTTGCCCCATCCGTAGATGATCAACGGTGCTATGAAGTGCTAAAAGATTTTAATGAAAATGCATCAGAACTTAAAGGTGAAAGTGTAATTGATTTTATAACAGATATTAATGATGCACCATCAGTAGAAGATCTCGATGGAGACATAAACAATCTTGTAGTGTACGATGATATAATGTTAGATAATCAAAAGAACCCTGCTAGAATATTTTCACGAGGTAGGCATAAAAACACTGACGTGATATATGTCACTCAACGATATACTCAAATTCCAAAAGTGATTCGCGATAACTGCAATATTCTTGCTGTATTCAACGGCGTTGATACACATACGCTACGAAATATTTGGCAGACATGGTGTTCCGATATGGACTTCAATGGATTTAAAAATTACTTTAGTCATGCTCAGTCTGTCCCATATGGATTTATAACAATAAATTTACACGACCCTCGGTCACGATATCGTATTGGACTTGATAAAATATTTGGTTAAATAATTTGTATTAATCAGCAGCAGGGAGGGTGAAATGTCAACATATTTGCGACGTAGATGGCAGCAATTTGAGGGTGGTTATGACAATGTATTTGCGACAAAATCGCTAAGGCTCCATTTGTAAAATGGGGCCTTTAATTTTTTTTTGGTTAAAATATGAGATTTCGTAGGAAGGCTCCATTTGGCATTCTGAGGCTTTAATCAATTTTGTCGCAAAAATTTGTAGGGTTCACCCTCCCTGCTGCTTTCTTTTATTCAAATGTATGCGAAATTCGAAGAGGAGAATCACATAACATTTCTGCTGTGGAAGTAAGTAATTAATAGTACATTGTTAACGATAAACGCACGAATGCTGAAGTTAAAGGTCAAGGCAACCTGGAGAAAACTGCTCACAAAGGCAACACGGATCAGACTGCACATTCATTTCCCGGTGTTGTCATTCATGAACAGGAGAGGACTGTTGTTATGCTTCACAGTCAGCCACCTGCTGTTCATTACTCACACTATTTACAATATTTCAGTGTTCATAAATATCCCAGGCAGTATATATCCCACAACCGGGATACTCCACGTGACTATCATATACAGTCTCCCTCACCTACTCCACCTCGTATTTATTTATTAAAAGACAAAGAGATTGTACACATACACTACCAAGAAAGCAAGTT
Source organism: Potamilus streckersoni (assembly GCA_016746295.1). NCBI lineage: Eukaryota > Metazoa > Mollusca > Bivalvia > Unionida > Unionidae > Potamilus > Potamilus streckersoni. The sequence goes on from JAEAOA010001813.1 coordinate 1,049,974, forward strand.
GAGTAGGGAAGCAGTAATACACCTGAGAAGATTTTATAGATATTGTTTTGAATGGAAGAAATCAAAGTAGCTATATAGCAATGAGCAAAAGGTTGACATAAATTAATGTACATGTTTTTCTATTGACAACATAGAAAGTAGTTAGTTAAGATTGTAATATACTGGAGGACATGAGAAATTCCAGGCTACTATAGATAAGACATGAATCAAATGAAAGCCCTCAGTGCTCAATTAAGCCATCAGTTCTTGCTGGAGAATTTGTAGAGTTTTTTAATATGCCTGAGAAAAAAGAGAAAAACTGCATAAAAGAGGATCCGAAATTATGTGAAACAAATCTCAAGGTCGAAAACACATAACAATAAAATTACAGTGGGCTCATTGACTTGGAAATTTCTCATTGAGAAAGTTTCTTCCTATCGTTGTAAAGTTTATACACTTCCAGGATGGAAACAGGATGGATATATATATATATATATATATATATATATATATATATATATATATATATATATATATATATATATATATATATATATATATATATATATATATATATGTGTATATATATATATATATATATATATATATATATATATATATATATATATATATATATATATATATATATATATATATGTATATATATATATATATATATATATATATATATATATATATATATATATATATATATATATATAGATATATATATATATATTTATATATATATAAATATATATATAGATATATATACTTATATATCTATATATAGAAATATATATAAATATATATATATATATATATATATGTATATATATATATATATATATATGCTATTAAACAAGCACTCATGTGTTTCTCCAAAGGGAGTGATTTCTATACCCTGTCTGATATAAACGGGTATCTTCTTCATGCTATGGTATGTGAGCGTTATAATATCTCGTAGAAGGATATCACATAAGAAAGAGGATCGTGCGACATCAAACGTTTGTGTACTATAACATTTTGAAGATAGAAGATGCACACACATACATACATACATACATACATACACACATACATACATACATACATACATACATACATACATGCATGCATGCATACATGCATGCATACATACATACATACATACATACATACATACATACATACATACATACATACATACATACATACATACATACATACATACATACATACATACATACATACATACATACATACATACATACATACATACATACATACATCCATGCATCCATACATACATGCATACATACATACATACATACATACATGCATGCATACATACATACATACATACATACATACATACATACATACATACATACATACATACATACATACATACATACATACATGCATGCATGCATGCATACATACATACATACATACATACATACATACATACATACATACATACATACATACATACATACATACATACATACATACATACATACATACATACATACATACATACATACATACATACATACATACATACATTTTTTAAACATATACCAAACATAACAGAAAGAACAATCCCTGGATTCTATAGAAGAATGATTAATAGTAAGCATAATTAATAATTTAATGCAAATAATATCATACAGGTTGGAGCAATTTTAATTCATTTTTTCTGATGCGTGCTTAATCGTGACAGGTAATGGGCTGGTATGTGCTGGCAAGTCGATTGCTTCCATTTACTCGTGGACTTGGGTTCGAAACTACGTAGAGAGAGAGAGAAACGTCATCTAAACCATTTGTATTCTTGTATGCAATATAGCCGCTTAATTCATTTATGCTTTTATAGATATGTCAAGTCATTTAAAATCGAAAAATAATCAAAATATTTCATTTTAATTTATCAAGCAATAGGAATACAGCTAAATGTTGTATTGTGACGGATTTTTGTCAGGTAAGTTCCTTTCAGTTTATTTCTATAAGAGGCTAATCGTGTACATTTGCCGAAACTTATAATTTCTTCTTCAAAAACTTCATAATGGATATTGCCAAACTAATATTGTCAAGGTAGAGTTTTATCTGATCAAAGGAGACGGGTCCATTTGCAAAATGCTAATAATGTCAGTGTTGATTTTTGTTCTAATTAGTCCTAGAAACTACACACACGTGACATATCAGCCGGCCAATTAAAATCGAGTACAGAAGGTACATTTATTGTAAAACAAAACAGAAACATGAGTACTACATACACATGATATATCTGCCGGCCAATTAAAAGCGAGTACAGAAGGTACCTTTATTGTATAGCAAAACAGAAACATTTGTACCACAAACACGCGAGACATCTGCCGGCCCATTAAAAGCGATTGCAGAAGGTACGTTTATTGTAAAACAAAACAGAAACATGATTTCATTGTTATTCATATCTTTAAAAGTACGTCATTAATCAAGATTACTTGTTACCATGTGTAAATGAATCTTGGTGTTCCCGACGACCAGGAGAGTGATATAGTCTGGGAAGAGATGCTCGTTTTTGAATATATTCAACAACAACCCCTGCTTTTTATAATTATATATGTATATGGGTTTGGACAAATCTGACCTTAGGTAGAAGGAAAACAAACAAAAATTAAAAATACAGTACATTCATTTTAGGCAGCTGTTTATGTCTGAAAGATGTTACAGATTTCTAAACAGCGTATACCTTTTATTTCAATATTTATCATTAGAAACCCCTCTGTTTAGTCATACAATATGAAAAGATGATTTTTTTTATCTTTACAAAAAGCTTATTGAAGGTAAGGTAAAAAATAAAACGTTATTTATAGCAGTAACTGTATGAACCCAAAGAATTAAAATATTCTTCTTCCTGTGGCTTACCTTTTATAAAAAGAAAACAACCAAATGTAACAGAACTAGAAACAACACTTTATCTCATATAATTTGAGACCGCATAGTCCATCATAGCTTAATTGTGAATATTGAGACATGCATGTAGTCAGTATAATTATGAATGATTCTGCACCCTACAACCGATCTGATTTTCATAATACTATCTATCCTGAGGTATACAATATACCTATTTCAAATTTTTAGTCGGTGATATCACGTATGTAATAGTATATTGGTCACAAAAGTTCAGCTGCAATGACATTTAAAAGTACACTGAGACTTAATTTGTTTTGCTGAAAGATTTTTTTATTTAGTGAACTTCCTTATATTTTCAAATTTCCTTAACTAGTAAGATTTAAGATTTACAACTTGTTCCTCGTTTGGCTACAAATAGAAATTTTAAAGTAAATGCCATATTTTCACATCGAGAAACATTTCGGACATCCTTTCGAGCAAAGCATATGTATGTATGTATGTATGTATGTATGTATGTATGTATGTATGTATGTATGTATGTATGTATGTATGTATGTATGTATGTATGTATGTATGTATGTATGTATGTATGTATGTATGTATGTATGTATGTATGTATGTATGTATGTATGTATGTATGTATGTATGTATGTGTGTGTGTGTGTGTTTCGGCAGAATTTTTTAGAAAAACTGATAAGATGGACAATTTCTCCAAATTGTATTAAAAATATTAATTTTTCATAAATCATAGTGAAAGCAAATTTCTGCTAAAATATATTAAGAGTAAAATTTATTTTCATATTTGCAACTATATTCTTTTTTAATAAGATTGTGTCTTACAAGCAAGAGGAAATCTCTCCCTCCTGTGTTATACATTGTATGCCAAGAAAGCAAAATTTGCAGTACGGATAGACCAAGTTCCTAAAATTCCTTTTGAACGAATAAACCACAAGACAGCGTTTCTGAAGGGCTAAATTCTGACGTAAGCGAAATACACTCGCATCATTAAGAATAGACGAAATCCTTCTTTAGATTCGAGACGGACACACACAAGCCTAAACACAATTCCAAATTTATCCAGGAGCATGTTACAATCAGTCTAAATAAATGTTGCGCGGCTTGTGTATTCAGTCCGTTCTCTCAAAATAATCAGAATTACTCCATCTTTTCTTACAGGTAAGAATCGTTTCTGTTCGTAAATATCTTTAGAATAAGTACTTTACTAATGTTCGAGATTTTTCTTGGTAATGTTCCCACCTTTGTAACAATTTTCTGAATTCTCTCTGTTTTATACTTTAATGGAATGATTAATTGTTTTAAGAATTGATGTTCATTTGTATTTACAGCAATTATTATTTGAAAAGATGAACATACTAAAAACTTCATGTTTATCTTTAATTTGGAAATAAAATATTCTTTAAGTAGTAAAGGATAATGTTTGGTAATCTATTTCAAATTAGTATATTTGAAATTTAGTAAATTGTATTTCTTCAAAATGAATGTTGCATTAATCGCTCTTTGACTGTCATGAATGTAGTCGAAATTTAATTATACGTATTATATTTTAACATGCAGAAATTATATAAATGTATGAAGTTGGTAGATACAAAGAAAAATTTTAATTTTATATGTATTTCATGTATTTTAAATATAAAGGCTTTATAATATGTATCTCTAGAATGTAGTATGTATAGCAAGTACGTTATCTCAAAAGAACCAGAAAGACTCCATTCGTCTTTACTTACAGTCAATTCCGCTGTATCTCCACATTGCCAAGCTCCTAAAAGATATACAGTAGCATCCTCACCATTATGAGTGTCACCTCTTTCTTAAGAGAGTCTGAACTTTTTCTTATCTCTGTCTTTCCTTCTAACAATGGAATAGAGAATTGCAAAGAGTTTATGAAACAAACAATATCTCACAAAGTATGTATAAAAATGCAATAAACTGACAACGAACATTGCAAAACTAATGTCTAACTAGCCTGAGTGCTTTTGACTTTTAATGAGTCTTTTTTAAAGGCATATACAAAACATAGAGAAGACAAACAAATACAATAGAAAAATCGTGGTGTTTACAAAACTTTACTTGGCTGTTTATACAGGAATCCACTTGGTTTCAATGATCTAAGGCGGCGTATCTTTGTCATCCAATCAAATCTATCACGGTTGATCCTTTTGTGTAACGTTTCAGTTTCTCCGACATACTGAAAGCTAAAGAAGCTGTACAGAAGCCCGGTTGTTAACAATTCCAACTGGAGTTCCGAAACCAGGAAAGAAAAGGAATCCTACCGGAAACGCCGCCTCAGAACATTGAAACCAAGAGGTTTAAACCAAGACCACCAGGAAAAGACAGCCTACAAATTTTACTTTTGAAAATATCTCTAAATTTGCTTAATAGCCTGCAATTACTACTATAACAATGAAATTACCGGGATGTAAATTGCGCTTACATAAATGTACACAAAATGCCAGATGCCGTTATGGCTCATCATTTTCTTAATACAAATAATTTTCATTATCCGCAACAAGTAGATATATGCTAGATGAAACACCATATGTTTGGAGGTTTAATTCCTGTAGAAACAGCCATGTAAAGTTTTGCAAACATCACAGTTTTTCTCTTCATTTATTTGTCTTGTATATGTTTTGTATATGCCTTTGAAAAAAGACTCGGATTCAAAAGCGCTAAGACTAGTTCAATACTAGTTTTGCATTGTTCGTTGTTAGTTTATTGAACCGGCCATCTATGTTGTACAAACGTGTGATATTATTATGGTCATAAACAAAATGCATTTGCTATCTATGCAACACCAAAAAATGCTTAATTAGACTTAAAAATCCACTTTTGCAAATGAAAAATTATTCGGCAAATTCCGTAAAAAAAATCGTGCTTTTGTATATCAAATATGATGCACTATGTTGCAAATGGATGTAACCAAAAGAGTGATGATGGGAACAAGAATTCTTTTTTCCGAAAGACTCTGGTTGCCAGAAAAAAAGTGAATTCAAGCTGTGAGATAGAATAGGGCTAGGGGATGGGAAATTTGTATCATTAATGCCGGATTATAGATTATAGTCAATTTGACCCAAGACTATTCGTCCCAACTCGAAAGACATTCTGGCTCAACTTAACACTAGGTTGAACAATTTCTTTTTCTTAAATCAACAAGTAGATACTATGTAAGACACGTTTTAGGAATAGGGTTTAGGAAAATACTTTTACACGAAATTCATATTTTTTCAAAGAAAATAATCATATATATATATATATATATATATATATATATATATATATATATATATATATAGAGAGAGAGAGAGAGAGAGAGAGAGAGAGAGAGAGAGAGAGAAAGAGAGAGAGTGAGTGAGACAGATAGAGAGAGAGAGAGAGAGATGAATTTGTGCATTGTATTGTAAAATAAAATAAAATTGATAAACATACACGTATTTGAAAATGAAATCAAAGGAACTAATCTTGCATTATTATCATTTATTCCTTCTTTTTTCATCAATGGAAATTTCTTAAAGAAAACAAATATACCCACAAACTCATATTTTTTGGGGGGGAGGCATGAAACAGATGCAACCCCCCACTTAGTCAAAAAATTTTAAAAGTATATTATTTATTCTTGTTTTTCCCCAGATGCGGTGTAATGTCTGTATATATATATATATATATATATATATATATATATATATTGATTAAAAATTTATTTCAAGTTCATTTTTGACGGGGTATATATTCCCTAGGGTATCTGAAAAGTTCGTTCATCCGATTAAGTTTATTACATTTTTCGGAATCTAAAAAGGTTTTGGTGACCTTTGCCAAGGGTGTCCAATGTCCTGTGTATGCTATATGTAATATGCTATAATGTGTGTTTGCTATATAGTGTTTTGTAAGGGCGGCTATTTAGTCATATTAAGATAGTTCCCAAGTTTTTCTATTTTATTTTTCCACACATATATATACATAAATATACATACATATACATACCACCACTCATAACTATATATACCCTTTACGTCTTTCATACAAGTATGTATCGATATCCATACATATGCATATATACGTTGCTGTATATGCATTTAATTCACTTTAAAGAAAAAAAATATAGATTTAACATATTGGAATCTATAACTAATTTTAGAGAGTGAGACGGTGCACTAAAGAAAAGGAGAAAAAACTGTTTTACTTGTATTTGTTTTGTGTCGTCTCCTTTTTATAATTATATAATATAATAAATTAAAATTTGATAGTAATTATCATCTTGAAACTTAGCGTTTGGATAGGATCCTCCAGTAAGTAATATTTCTTTTATTCTTTTTATGTCACTCACTTCATTTTGCTCCCAAATTTCACGTAGTATTTCATAGAGTTAGTTTCATATTAGACTAAGTCACCCTTGTTAGTGATAGTTCCTTATTTTCCATTTGTGTCACGTCTGTCCATGTGCTTCACATAGATTTTTCTGAGTCTCTTTGTCCACTTTGCGTATCGTCATGTGGCATAGCCCCCGACGTCTACGTCTCTTACTTCTTCCGTGTGTAGGTTCCCTATCCCATAAATAGAAAGAAAAAAATTAAAGTTAGAATTTATATAAGAGGCTAGGTAAATCCAGGTGACGTATTAGTTATTAATATATTCAAATCAAATTGTTAAAAAATTCCTTATATTTTATTTTTTAATCATAATTAATTGCGAACATGTCTTCATTTTTGTTATTATGTATTCTGTTTACTTCATAAATGTTTCTTTTGTAAAGTTTCCATCAAGATATAAAATATGATAACATATTTTTTTCCCGTGTATCTAGTGGATGCCGGTTTGCGTATGGGTCTTTACTATAGTGTGAATCGTTTAATTCAAATAACAAAATCACAAAAGAGACAAAAATATTAATCGATTGCTTGAAGGCACTTGCTATTCACGCATGACGTTACGTGGTGCAAGATGGGCCAAGATTGTATTGTATCCAGGTTAACTATACGACGGTATCTCACAAATAAAACTCATTATTTTAAAAGGATCCACTGTGCGTGCAAATGATAAAGTTTTCGCTAGCATGGGTTACAAAAGTGTTACTAAAGCACGTTATTGTTGTGCATACTATTTACCCTAAAAACATAACTTATGCACACATTTGTGAAACAAATAGAAGCCCCTGGGTGATGGATAAACACAACTTGGAGCGAGCAATAAAGTCTTTTCTTAAACTTTCCGACCGGATATCAAATCCAAAGGTTATTTTATTGCAAAGCAAACAATCCTGAAAACTGACTTTGGGAATTTTTAAGTGTGCCGATTTTGTTTTGAAGTCGGCCGACATAAGGAAGATAAGTTTGCTTCCTTTTAATTTTTTTAAGTGGGCCGATTTTCTTTCTTTTATGAAGTCGGAGGTCCTAGGAAAGCCATCATTGATTCCTTTAATACCTGTATTAACGGGAATTTTCAAAGTAAATTGAAACAAAAGAACGGTTTTGAAATCTCCACCATCTAATGCGTCGCGCACGCATTTCGATATCAGGCTGAACAGCAAATTAGTTTTCCGCTGTTTCATCTAAATGTTTTCTATCCATGGTTTACAATGTTTCGTCCTGTGGGATAAATATAACACATTTCCGGCTGGCGTCCTCTATCGGTGGGAAATAGTAGGTAAAGGGTAGTAACTGCGTTGCATACGTCTTTTTCAAATAATTAAATTATTTCTTTTTTAAACTTCATAAAGTTTGTTCTTTTTGTGCAAGTATAACCACTTTTAATCATGTAATGCAAATCTGATGTAAACAGACAATTATTGGAGTGTGGCCGGTAATATTCAATCAATCCCTGCATACGTGATGTATATGTATATGTATATGTATATGTATATATATATATATATATATATATATATATACATATATATATATATGTATATATGTATATGTATATATATATATATATATATATATATATATGTGTGTGTGTGTGTGTGTATTTATATGTGTGTGTATTTATGTGTGTGCTTGCGTGCGTGCGTGTGTGTGTGTGTGTGTGTGCACATTCTTGACCTCTTTCCCGAGACTGCTAAATACCTAAAATGTGTCTACAGCTAAAAGTACTTGCTATACAATATCTGTTTTGTCTTTACTGCTCATATTTTGTCTCATTATATAATATTAAAAGTATTATTAGATAGTTTCATTTTGCTTCATTTTCCCTTTAAACTCTAGAATAAAATACGTCTTATTTGACTTCCCTGATGTAAGGTGTTTTGATCCATGTTTAAAAAAACCAATATACTATTTGTAAGAAAGTGAAAAGAAATAATAAGGGCATTGATAGTTCATGTTACTATAAAGGAATTGTGTTTCCAGATTTCAAACAATATCTTACTTTTAATTACGAGCTGTAGAAAAATGAACACGGTTTTGTGCTATCTCAGCTGTGTCTGCCTTTGAAAGGTTAAACTATATTATCCAGCTCGCCTGTGCTTTTTTTATTAAAAAAAATAAAATAAAATGGTGTCTATAAATTGCACCTACAATGCTATAATAAACAGTTTGATATTAGCGATTGATATTTTATGACTGACGTGGATTTTAATTGGCTCTGGGCTTCAAACTGTGCGGGTCTCTCTGTGTTATTGATACAATATTTATCAGTATCACTTCCTCTATCAAGAACATTTCCATTGGTGAGTTAAGTTTTATTTCTTGAGGAAATAGCGGAGCTTTTTTTTTTTTTTTTAGATATTTAGTTGCACGAACTATCACATTTCCGTGTTAGATAGTACATGTTTAACTTTTCCGGCCTTTAGTAATGTGTGCATTGCCACATTGAGGTGGGGAGTATTTAGATAAATAATGTGTCATTTTTCAACGAATTTTAAATTAAACCTCACGTACTAAATATTATGCCATTGGAGCCAAATGGTTTTACCATCATATATAATATGGCTTTCTTTTAACCTGTCCTTTATGATGGAATCATAACTGTCTATCTATCGATAATCATAGTTATCTCTAAGTTCTTCATTATTTTCTCTGCCCCGGAATTACACCTATTTATATATTTGTGCGTCCTGCATTAAAATTCGAACAATTAAAAAGCGAGCAGTACATTTGTTTGCAAATATCTATTTTATATTTTCTCTTCTGTCTCCTGGTGAATGTTGTATTTGTTCTTTATTTTAGGTATGGCTATTTTTGTTATTGGCAACTACGTTTCAAATGACGCAGGCAACGCAATGTATAGTAAAAGGAACTCTGTGATATGTCATGATCAAAAATGTATGTGTCCTAATATTTAGCATATTTTGTAGGCATAAACATCCTGAGAAAGTTTAGTTTGATTACATTTTTCTAGTGCATAAATTATCTTTCATTTTGATTATATCACAATAACTATAATTGGTGCTTTATCCGTGCAAAGCTCTATCAGAATACTAGCAAATAATTTGAATCTACAAGTTATTTTTTTCAATGATTCCAAGTCTCGTCCAATGTTGAGACCATCGACAGATGTATATATGTATGTATTAGTTTATAAAACCCACGGCACAATCACAGCTAAATGGTATCCATTAAAAGCAAAGTTTTAAAACTGTAACGATGACACATTGCACAGCAGCTTCAGGAAAGTAAACCAGGTTTAGGAGTGCACAAGAAGATAATATTGGTAAGTTTACGATCTTATATTTCTTCAAAAAGTATTACACTAATAATCAAGGGTAAAACTTGTAAAATACCTGAAACCTTATGGTCAAATTGTTCTTTATATGAACTTCATTCCATAAAAATCATTTTTTTTCCTTCCCGTGAGTTCATCATCAAAATGTTGATGGAGTTCACATTAAAATGCTTCTGTCTCTGCAGGATGAAGTCGATACAACAGACAAGAATGTGTTCCAGCCAGGGTGGACTAAATCGGGACATGCCAATGTTAATACTTAAATAATTATTTGATGTTCGGAATTTTGTGTGGTGTTCACTCAAACAATTTTCCCACTTTAGAAGAGAATGCTGATTTATATATTTTATGAAGTCAGTATTTAGAACAACTTCCATTTGTAGGGCTGCTTCATCTGCTTTATCTGACTCTTCATTACTCTTCACAACATTATAGAATTCGTTTTCTACAGTTTGATCAAATCATGTTTCTATAATATCTGAAAATTAACCCGTTATGAGATTTAAGGTTTTGCAAAGCTTTCAGTATGAAAATGTTCTTAAATGATTTTAATGTAGGTCAAAGATTTAAATATTTCTGCGGTAAAATTTGTGGCTCGTCCAATAAACGGCTCGGCGTGGTGTCATTGGTTGCTGCAATGGCTGCTCCAACCGTGTATGTATGTTTCAAAGCATGATCTTACACTGACATATGTCTGCTATAAGTAGGCCTGATGCATTGAGAACGTTTTCAATTCGTAAAGATAAACTGGTATTTTGAGGGATTTTGATCACAAAGATGGTGATTTTGTAAGATATAATTTTGCAATATTACCAAAACTGATTTTTGATATTTCTAAAGCGTGGACGAATTAGTTTGTCAAAAGGTAAAATACAGGTTGTGCTTCTGAACATAGATGCACTGGTATTTTGGCCTAAATGATACGCGCAGTTGGATGCATTAGAATATAGTTTGGTAGTTTGCAGAAGAGTGTGTGTGCTATCGATGTATCCTATAGTGACAATCGGAAATTAACATTGTGGGACTGCATATAGACAAGATGAATTTAGCATGGCAGAACCATAGTGCGACAAAGGGAATTTATAATGGGTGACGTAATAGTACTGGATGCTATGGAGCAAATGGCAACAGTTTGCAAGTGCTTGACCTTAAACGGGCGGCAATTTAGTTATAGTGGGTAGGTAGGTATGTGAAATGTTATTTTAGGGACAAACAAAACATATACATACGCAATACAAATATATAATGACAAGATTGATAGCGACAAGGGTCACGTTATGTGCTGTGTACCAACAAGGATAATGAAACAGGGCTGATGTCATGGGACTTTAGAGCGACATGGAGAATGGAACAGGACTGATGTCATGGGACTATATAGACAAGGGAAATGGAACAAGAGTGACGTGGTGGGGTTTTATAATGACAAAAACATAACCAAAATATAAACACACACACACACACACACACACACAAACACATAAATACATATACAACAGAAAGACGAAAACATTAGGGGGTAATGGTTAGAGAGTATATCTTTTCTAGGCAAATGAGAAAATAAAAAACACGCTAGTATCTATTTATAGCTACAAGTAGGGGAAATATTCTATTGTAAAACATATCATCTATTTAAAGTTACAACTTGTGGAAATTCCTTTGGATAAACCTAGACAATTTCTTTATACATTCGTACCACAATTATTAATTAAGACTGCTCCATGATACTTAGCGATGTAAAAACAAAATCTAGTTACTGCAAGGCAAAATCTATGTGTGTTTATTCACACTTATTACACAAAGTTCTCTGGTGACGTTTTCTGCATTTTGGACTAAAGTGGAGATTAAATCAGTCATTATAAAACCAAAATATGTCATGTAGTATGTGCAGATATATATTTAAACACGCTTCCTCAAAATAAGACTACCACTCTAAGAATGAAGACTGTAATTTTCTGTCCTCAGCGTACTTACAACAAAGCCGGTTAAAACAAATACTG
>JAEAOA010001813.1:1065000-1132500 GCA_016746295.1 Potamilus streckersoni
TTCTATAATTAACACTCCAAGTTTCAAAATTAGGATATATTCCCTTTATCAACGTAATTTACTTGTATATGAAAGATGGTGCAAAACCCAGTTATTTTGTATTTTTATTATTGTCATTCTCATATTAAATTTGAATAGGGGTTTATTCAATGTATTCAGACCAAAGAAACTTTACATTTCTATTTATAACTTTGATAATTATATATTTTCTTAAATTTTTACAAAACTTGCTGTTTCTTCTTTATTTTATTGTTACCTAGTTTGTGACCATAGAGTCGTATGACTCAATATATCAATAAGTCAACACAGATGAAGAATTTGAAAGTTTTGTATACTAAGTACCATTCCAGAAAATTGAATGCTTTTTCCAAAAGCAATTTTTATAAGACCTTCAACGTCATTGTCTTATCGTTGGTTTCAGATGATGTCAAGATGCTGTGTAGAATTTCTGAATATAAAATATTGTTCCCGAGGTGTATGTATTTCTATTTTATACCCAAGGATACCGAAGCATTCTTTTTTTTCTCACGTTTCTGAACAAAAGCTAGGGTTGAGATAAATATGGCTTATTGGAAACACTGACTAATCTTTCAAAGGGCAGAGCAACAAATGAATATTTGTTTACCGGACACGGTACTAAATGTATGGAAAAATGGGAATGCATAAACATAAAACAGAGTAAATATGGGTTTGGCTATTCAGGATTGGTTAATGATGTACGTCATGTTTTGGGAAGAAAATCTTTAGATAGCTTATCCTAGTTGTAACTGAAAAATATAGAGACATTGTTTTACTGACAGAATTTTAGTTAGCACCTGATTCTTTGGTGTAGAATTGAAAGCACATGTTTCAAACACATGTAGGTCAAGAAAATGCCGCGGCTCATATCGTTTTTTTCTACAGAGAAGATGTCATCCAGATTTCATCTGTACTGATAAATATAGGTTTGATCATGAGCACCTAGAAATTTTAAGTTACTGAATTTTTAATATCATAGTGTTTGCATCGGTTTACTTTGGGAAGTGAATTAGCACAGCGAGTCCTACCATGAGATAAGCCATAGAAAGTCAGGTTTACACAAAGTACGTTTAAACACATTTAAGCTTCATGAATAGTGATGAAATTTCTACTGTAACCTTATGAATTGTGTATTACAGAAAGCATGCAAAAAAGACAAATATTAAGGGTAAAAGATTCAATTTTATTAATAAAGTTAATAAAGACAGAAAAATGCGATGAAACAGTTCTCATATCAATTTTAATATAGATATGATTTAAAATAACAATGAGCGCATGAATTTTAAAAGGCAATACCAATTAAAAACACTGGCTTTTTCGACTTGGAAATGATTTTAAAAAGTTGTACATGTTGTAGGTCAATCATAGTGGACATGCTTATTTGCTGAACACTTATCTTTAACCCCTGCTCATTTAGGTACGTAAATATGTTACAAATAATGTTTCTCCTGGTTATTGCGAAACATCCATCGCTCACGCGATGATTGAAATTAGGAAGTTTTCTCTACGCTGTTTACTCTATGTTCACAGTAGAGAGTCACGTTTGAGGCAGGATAAAACTGTTCTGAACAGATGACATAATAAAAATCCAGATCTGAATTGTGACTGTTTAGTCTGTGCCTTTTTGTCCAGAGTCTTTCTGTCTGTTTAGCATTTATTAGTGTTCAATCGCATATTGTCCAAAAACATTTAGAGAAAAATTAATATTTTAATTGTTTGCCTATATAAGCCGTCGGTGGGAATAGAACGCACATGGGAAGTTTCGTATTACTGATATGGATTTCCCTTCACACAATCATGCCTTTAAAATGTTTGCGAACAGTGTAATACGTATTGTGAATGTGATGATTATCAATTTGCATCATATATTTACTTCAAACTGTCTGCCTCTGCCAAGGAAAGTAATATGCAAAAGATCGTCTTTTAATCAAAACTTCAATAGAGCTGGATATAAAAGGGGAAACAACCCATTTCAACCATAATCACATGCCATTGGTAAGATATTATCTCCAACACACATTGAACACATCAAATACAAAAACAATTCCAATAATATTAATAATAATAATAATAATAATAATAATAATAATAATAATAATAATAATAATAATAATAATAATAATAATAACAATAACAATAACATAAAAAAGATTAATGATCCAGTTGATCCACAAAGAATATGTTCAACTAGTAATGGTAATGCAAAAAACCAATATCATTTTACCTTTTGCCAAATTTATTTATAGTCACTTGTGAAATATGGAATACAAAATTAATTTGTTAGAGAGAGAGAGAGAGAGAGAGAGAGAGAGAGAGAGAGAGAGAGAGAGAGAGAGAGAGAGAGAGAGAGAGAGAGAGAGAGAGAGAGAGAGGCTTAAGCTCGGCATAAACGTATACGTATCTAAGAAACTATGTATTTTTGTTTTAATCATTGTGCGCTAATTTCAACAATTTGTACCTAATGAAGGAATACTGGTCCTGTAGCCACCTGAATGATAGAAAACACAGAGTTATACTTACGGACGTGTTTCCAGAATAGAGGTCTTTTAGAGCTTTTAGTCCCCCGATTATAAGTGTTATGATATACATTCCAAAATAATCCAGTCGTACCAATATGCAAAATTGCAAAGATTGTTTTGTCTTAATACCCACACAAAAACTCGCCATCGACATGAGAGAAGCATCATGAGTTAAATAAAATTCTCATCATAGTTTTATCAAACGGTGTGATTATTTCATCTGGGATCCCGCGTCTATGGTAAATAAAACATTCCTCATGTTATAGTACTGTGCCAGTTGAAACGTTCAGGACTATTATTTATAATGGCTGAGATCGTGGTCATGTTGATTGATTATGTGCAGAGATCAAGGTCATCCATCTCCGATAACTGTTGAATCTCCCTTCAGCTGGCTAGCTAGACTGCCTGATTTTTACGTAGACTTTTTGGTGAGTATGGTGCCAGAAACATGCGATGAATGAAGACTATAATGCATGTGAAATTCTACCAAGTACAGTGCAAAGAAATTCATGCAGCAATCCACGAGACATTTTGGAACCACGTTTCGACAAGTGGACATCCGAATATTTAATCGTGGTTTCAGACAGCAGGTTGGTGACAATGTTAAGAAAGAATTATTTATACTGCAACAAACAAAATACGCTAATGAAATTGTTCGGTTGATGTATCAACCAGCCGATACTAATCGCCAAAATACCCATGTGTAAATACCAAAGAGAGTAGCTCGCGTCCCAAAGGAGTAGAAAAAAATGGAAAACAATCTTTCGAGGGGCTTACCTATTTTCAGATTAGAGGCCATCTGTTAACAACCTGTGGCATATAATTGTATATATGGAAAAGTCCTTCATGAATATATACGTTATGTGTACACAGGCAGATTAATTCGCATAAGCTCATGATATGCATAGAATGTTTGACTAACGATAGCAATAAGGGCGGTAATCAAACTAAAGCTCCGCAACCCAGAGAACCTGAAAATAAACCTAGTAAGAACAAAGGAGGACAATTTCATTCTACCAAGAGACCAATGTGTAAGGACATGCAATCTTACACGATCAAGGAGTTGGAGTCACATCATCCCAAAATGTCCTAAACAAAAGGTGTTTGCCCAGAGAATCGCTGTTGCCATTGAAGGCAGAGGGAGGTGAAGAGGCTGAAAGAGCGATGGTTTTCAATGATATACTGCTTACACCGTGAACACAGTTTGAGTTTGCAGTTCTTGCGACGGTTGATTCTGATGATATTCAATCAATCAGCACTTGTCTTTTCCCCTGTATAGCCTCGTTAGGAACTGCAAATTCTTGGTTGCAATTTCTCCCATATGTTGTTACACCCAATAATTGATCGCGTTCCTGTCGCGAGGATATAAAACAACATACCTTTCGCGGTAGGAAACGTCGAAGCGAAGTGCATGCACAATCCGATATACGAGTTAACCATTGAGGATGTTGAAGACTCAATACTCCGAACTGTGTTGGATTTTCTGTTTCCGATTATACCAACAATAGAATTTAGTTTAACTCAATTAGCATATATTTCAAGACATTATCCGTTTTGTATTATGCTACAGTCATTTTACATACAAAGTGATTAGTGTTATTAATAAAAATATCCTTATGTAAATAAGTACAGAGAAAATTACAATAACGTATGTATGAGTATTTTTTTATTACCTTTCGTAAAGCAACCATTGTCCACAACTAATTTAGAACCTAGGTCTTACGAGTTATATTGTCGTTGCAAGCTACATAAAAAAGCTATTGTGTTTACCTGCATTCTACCAGCAATGTAAAAAAAAAAATTCCACTTATTGTCCATGGTCTAGAGGCTATATCTGCGAGGAATTCGCACTGATATAGGTTAGACAAGGAAGAATTTATTCAGAACCTAGATGATGAACATATGTGATCAACTTATGGACCTTTTGGTTGCGTCTCTGATTTCCTTTTCAACGATACACTCGCACAGCATCACAATGGTCTTAAAAATAATATTTTAAAAATCAATTAGCTACAATCTTGTAATAGATAATAAAAAAAACAGTTCACACATGGAGTTTGTCTTTATAAATACCTAGAAAATTTTGTATTGTAAATAACTAAAACTAGATCGATAGAGCTACTACTCATGATATGGAAACACGAAGTTTTCATTATAAGTAATATTTAATTTTAAGGAATCTTTACCATATTACCCATCATGAATAAAGATAACTTCTCATAACGTAAACATGGCGTCCAGATGAATCCTCAAAATGTGATACGATATAAATTGATGATAGGGACTCAATTCATGTAGATCTTAAATTGTAGGTTTTCTTAATGACTAATTATTGTGTTTATTTTTCTTATATATATATATATATATATATATATATATATATATATATATATATATATATATATATATATATATATATATATATATATATATATATATATATATACATACAAGAAACCAGGTAGCTCGCTTACCTGGTGTTTTCTCTTCAATGCAATTTAATTTGTTTGAATGAAATCGAGTTTCTATTTTTGCTACTAAATTTACATTTTCTGCTTTAATTTTGCAGAATTAATAATGTGAAAAGACTGATGGTTATGAATGTTACCGGTATTGCGAGACACAACATGTGCAATTTACATGATGCTGAATCTGTTCAAATGGCCAGAGTATTAAAAAGAAATAAAAGCATAATGTGGCAAGTGTTGTAATTGTATTCAACCGATACTTAAAACATTTCAAGGCTGTAGAGGGGTCCCCGAGTGGCTGAGTGGTCTAAAACACTCTCCGTTACGGATCACTGCCATTTCACCTCTGTCTGCGTAGGTTCGAGTCTAAAATTCGGTGAATGTGGATATGTGAGAATGCTTGACAATAGCTTCTCGTTCGTGGGTCATTAGTTCTCTCCACGGATTTCTTAGTTTCTTCCTCCACCAATAATACTGGCCGCCATTTATAGCCTATCGTGTGCTGAAAAATGGCGTTAACACCCAAAACAACAACAACAACAAGAGTTCATAGTTATAGAAGCAACAAAATCGACTACTACAACTATTAATTATATCTAGAAGAGTAATAGCAGCTTCTTAAATGACTAATGTTTCACTTATTGTTTGCTTCTTTGTCATTTTGTGGGGGATTTTCCTTGAGTAATGCGCACATGCCTTCACGTAAGCTGATATGTAACAAAGCTTCCCTTATTATGGTATGTATATCTGTTTTTTTAGGTGCTTTTTTAATAAAAAAAATCTATGGTACATAATTTTTATATCTAAGTTTTGTAATTAGTATTCATAGCTATAAAATTTAAAGATTATCTTTAGTTAGACTTTGCCCACGTACAATTATCTCCTAAGAGTATAGTATTACATAAAATCTAGGAATAGATGCTTGCATATGTGTTGACACTTATTAAAAATAATCTTAATAATAAGATTAAATGGTGCCTTTTGGCTTAGTTTCTCGTTGTCTGATGGGTGGTTCAATGTTTCTAGAAGAATTCAGTAACTTGATTACAAAAAGCACCATAAGTTAGAAAACAGAAAACATGCTGAAAATATTTAAGCTAAGGACATATTAGGTCTTTAAGTCTGTTCTTGCTGTCGAAATAGGTTAGGTTAGAGAGGACTCTTGAAAAAGATCACTGTTGCTCTGTGTCTAAGTTCAATGGGCAATTCCTTCCACGTCACTGGGCCCTAGTATGCAAAAGAATGGTGTCCATATGACTTCATTGTCAATGTGGGAATTATAAAAATACGATTGTCAGAAGATAATCGTAAGTATGTTGCTGGTGTGTACACATGGAGAGGTCGGATAGGTATATTGGACTGGAGCCCATCAGTGAAACGTAGCACAGAACAAATGTTTTGTGTTAGATTCTGGATCGAATAGATAACCAATGTATGATATAAAGCGGGGGGGGTAGTGCTCTGATCGTGGTACTCTAAGGAAGATCCGATCATCTTTGTTTTGAACTTTTTGAAGTTAATAGAGTAGATACTGAGACGAACCAGACATAATTGAGTTACAATAGTCTAGTCTTGAAAGTAGTAAGACTCACACAAGCACTTTAATTACATCAAATGAAAGATAATTGCAAATGGAGCTGATGCGTCTCAGCTCAAGATATTCAGCCTTGAATATGTTCATGACATGTTGGTGCAATGAGAGAGTACTGTCAAGAGTAACACATGGGTTTTGTACTGACTGTGTGAATTTACTCTCTATGTTGTTGACATGCATTGTTTGAGGAAATGGATATAAATGAGAAAGTCTGTGTTGTAATCTGAATGGCTTCAGTTGTATCATCATTCGTCTGCAGCTTGTTACATGACATCCGTGATTTCACATTGGAAATGCACCTCTCTACACCTTGGATGGTAGCATAAACTTCAGTTGGATGATTAGATTTTTATATTTGAGTGTCATCAGCGTACAAATGGTGAAACACTGGATGATGATTGATGACATTTTAGAGTGCCTGAGTGAAGATAATTAAGGGAACAGGTCCAAGAACAGACTCCTGTGGAACACCACAACATAGATCAAACGGACGAACGTGTATTCCATTTGCGGACACAATTTGTGTCATGTTGACCAAGTAGGACTTAAACCACAGTAAGGCTGTATCGTGAATTTCAAATACATGCTGGAGACAGTGAAGTAATATATAATGGTCTATTGTGTCAAATGCTGCAGACAAGTCAAGGGGAGTGAGGACTGTAATCATTCCGCTTTCCAAGGCAGAGAGAAGGTCAGTAGCTACTTTCAAAAGAATAGCTCCAGTACTGTTGCAATAACGATATGCAGACTGTACATTGCTAGAAATACATTTTAAATGAAAATGAGACACCAATTTGGAGAGTACAACTATTTCTAAGATTTTCAACATGAATGTCTGATTAGAAACTGGGCGGTGTTTTTTTTTTAATTCGTTATGATTGAGCATTGGTTTCTTCAGCAGAGGCTCTGCAATGGCAGTTTTGAAAAATGATGGGAATTCCCAGGATGAGAAAGTGTTGTTACGAACATCAGTTAGTGAAGGCAATATTGGATCTAAGCACTCAAACAGCAGTGATGTCGGAATCGAATCAAGTTCACGTAACTTTGGTGCACTCTTCATCACGATTGTACGTACTAAATCCATAGAGACAGGTTCAAATGATGCTAACAGTTGCAACTGAAATTCTGTATTGCAACTGTATAATGGCAACATGTCTATTGGAACTGTGTTGTCAAGCATATCTCTAATGGTTTGTATTTTGCACGGAATAAATTTGCAATAGGTCTGGAAGGTCAACAAGAGAGATTGTAGTTGGAAGAGGTGTACATTTGTTCCTCGACATTAGCTTTAAAGTAATCTCAAAGAGCTCTTTGCAGCTGAAACTTTCCGTGTACATATGTTCCTTGACATTAGTTTGTTAGTAATCTCAAAGATCTCTTTGCAGCTGGAACTTTCCGTGTACATATGTTCCTTGACATTAGTTTGTTAGTAATCTCAAAGATCTCTTTGCAGCTGGAACATTCCGTGATCTTAGTACTGTAGTGGGCTGATTACGCTGCATGGACTAAGTCTGTGACATTCTTCTTAGCGGCATTATAAATCTGCTTATGCACAGTGAGTCTGGTGGAAAGCCAAAGTCTCTCAGCTTTATGGCAGTCTCTTTTAGCAGTGCAAAGCTGATCCCTAACACTGCTATATCATGGAGAACACTTTTTAATTGACTTTCGTTTTAGACAAACTTTGATAACTCAAACTAATGGTGAATAATATACTTTAAGGTAGTAACATCTTTAGAAAATAATGCACTGATTATGGGAAATAATGTATGTATACTCCTGATGAACGCCAAATTTAACTTCTTTAACCACAATATATTAACTGGAATTTTGTAACATGGGTCGGTGGCCTAAATTACTGAATATAATAATAATAATAATAATAATAATAATAATAATAATAATAATAATAATAATAATAATAATAATAATAATAATAATAATAATATAATAATGATAATAATTATAATAATAATAATATTATTATTATTATTATTATTATTATTATTATTATTATTATTATTATTATTATTATTATTATTATTATTATTATTATTCCCAGAGTCAAAATAAATAAATTAAATGAGGGATTCCAAATTGTAAAAGAAGTATCTCGGACCTGTGTTAATAGGGTTTTTGTCTTTTGATGAGGACAGATCTATGGCTAATAGCCTGACATGTCGATTCACACCTCAAAGATTGTTTCTTAATAATGCCGTGCATGTCACATGTGTAGGCACTTGTATACCCTATTTTTAACTACCATTGGGACAAAGTCATTGCCTTTCCAAATTAATGAGCTTCTTATAAGTATAATTTCATATCCATAATTAATCTGAGATTGCAATTTAGTGTACAAACCTAATACACGCAAGATACACAAAATGTCCTTGAGAGTGAAGTTTTGTCAAGCGATTAAGATTGCAAACATTTAGAACACCAGTGATATTTCTTAATTAGTACACTTGCTAGTGGCATTTTCGTAAAGTTTTAAACTACGTGGAAGCTAACACAAACTTTGTATCTAATTGACACTTTTACTTCCTTATCAGTTTGACGAACCAATTACATTTATCATAGCTATATACTTCCTTTATATTATTTTGGTGCTTCCTTCTTTGAACATCCAATGGTAATGAGGCATTCATGTGGAAGATTAACCATGTTTACCCACATACTCTCATCCATCGGTTTAAATTAATTGACAAAAAAAAACCCCAAAAAAAACTTCCACTACAGCACACCACTCTTCGTGAAATATGATCAGATTTTAAGGTATCTTTTTATTTTTGCCTCCCTTCTTATAGATGTAATGCGTTCGTCCTGGAAAAATAATTGAAGAAAAGTTGAAAAATTTTGAATATCAAAGCAATTATGCTGGTTGAAACATTTTAGGTAGAAATGCTTGCAGCTATCCATTGATTCACCCATACATATGCACATATATCCTCACGCATGTAACCACTAGATTCAACATGCAAGCTTTATGCACTACCTGTTTTCTACACTCATAGGCAATATTTACGCTGTTAACATTTTAAATCATTATTACCAATCTCATAAACAAATACATAAATTAGTAGACAAAGAGTATTTTAACAATATACGGCATTAATACCTTTGAAATTACTCTGTGTCATATATTTTTATATAATTTTCTTTCTAATATGCCCAACAACAAAGCAAATAAAGTCATATCTCCATCGCTGCACACATACCTAATTTTAAATATAGACATATTTAAAATTAATTAAAATTAATTAATTAATTTGTAAACATAGTAAGACGCATTTTAAAATAAGTTTGTATATTTGCTGTTTGTTATCTAACTTTTTCCAAGTACACCATATAAATTCCTACTGTTTTTCTGACGTAACTAAACTTCAGTTCTTTTCAAATAGGACATGTTAGCGGTTTCATTGTCAAAGCTATATTTATCAATATTGATGTTGGTTGCAACAAAAATACACTGATCACGGAATACCTTTTGTTTTGGTCTATTATATCAATATTAAATTCTGTTTTTGAAACTTGAAATTGCATAGATGATTACGCTTATTCATTATCCACCCTAAATCCCAGAAAGAAATGACTCAGTTTTGGAACAGTTGCATTTAATCTCATCAAGTCTCTGAGGAGTCATTACATAAACAGCACATACTTGCAGCGACTTTTCCAATTTTGATCCAAAATGTAATTGTTTGTAAAATTGATATGTATTATGTTAGTTTGAAACCATCTTAGTTTAGGACACTTATTTAAATTAAAAGGCAAGAAAAATATCATTCCATTTAATCTTATTTATGATTAATATTCTTGATCCCATATCAATACTGATGTTGGCCTAGAAGTATTAACTTTTAGCTTTTTATGTGGCCTTTTATCCCTTTATGAACAAGATAACAGTTTTATGCGAGCAAGGGCCATGTATTTTTGAATTAATGTTTATGTGAAGTTTGTTATAAAAACACTAGATGGCTCTGAACATGCCTTGATGTTAACATGCATTCAAAAGTATTACACACATCATCTATTTTAATCCATGAACAATGTCCATTGACTAACTCATTTTACATACAAAATTCCACTTTCCGCACAGTGAATACACATAACAAAAGAATTTACAACTTTCGTATCAGGATTATTCCATATAGAGCTTTATGAAAATCCCAAGAGTTATCTACAGTAAATTCGTTAATTAATTTAATATATGTTGTTAATGCATCTGTTCAGAATGCATGCAAAGTTTTTCTCACCTTTGTCATAAACTCTTTGTCAAAAGTGAAAAAGATATCTATATTAGGTATGGAAATTGTTAAAAGCTCTTTCCATCTAGGTTTAGAGGTGACATGCTTTTTACCCAAGTAAGTTTCAATGAATGTACAAACAGGAAGATATTAAAATTGATAATTATAGATAACAATGTCACATTAATTGACTTTTTAAGTTTCAATGAACATACAAACAGGAAATTATTAAAATTGATAATTATAGATGACAATATCACATTAATTGACTTTGTAAGTTTCAATGAATATACAAACAGGAAATTATTAAAATTGATAATTATAGATGACAGTGTCACATTAATTGACTTTGGTCTCTATGGTGAATCATAGTGATAGCATGGAGTGATTTACGTATGCAATCTATACATATCACGAAGATCATTGAACTTGTATATTGTATATAATAATAATAATACATATAATGCATAGCTCGTTAGATTTGCCTAATTACTTTTTTAAATTTGTTTTAATTTCAATACAGGTTTCATGCAAAGCATTAAGAATATAAAAATATAGGTTGTTTTTTTCATGAGAGTAGAAATTATTCCAAACTACAGATTTACGTAAGTCGTACGATTCTCTTAGCTTGTATTTCAAAATAAAGTATTATATGTTTCCTCTTCTCTATGGTAAGACTCCATTTTTCCCATATTACCTCCTTGCTGAAAATCGCTATGAATCCAAATGGTCGATTAATGTTTAGTCATTTGAATTCCAATGTGCTGACACAAAATGAGCCAACACGAGTGACATAATTCCTTGATTGTGACAAAAAATTTTAATTGAAAACAATCTTGTACACGTTCTACTTTTTACACAACGTAGCTTATTTGTGTCCTTATAATTTTCCTACCAAAAGACTTTACTATCTCTCTACCCGAGTTGTGTTAGTGAAAGACGTACTTTTTATGAAAACAAAGAAGTCAGTTTTTATGTTCTATTATGCATTGTTTGATTCTCTACAGATTCTCTTCATTAAATGAGCAATAATAGTGTCTTAACATAGAAGGTATTACCAGTAAAATTGCCTAATAGTATCTTAATCCTAAGAGAGATAAAAGAAAGATAAAGTTTTCGAATGTATTCTCCCCTCCCCTAATAATGACATACAGAAATGAAACTATCCGAAGTAATTCACATTAAAGCCCAGATGCAAGTAAATTATCGAGGATGATACAGCAGGACTGAATTTATTTTCAGTGATTGACCTTAATAAGCCACACCAAATTGATGTTAACAGATGAAGCCACCGGCTGTAATTACTAAGGATAAAAGCAATGCTTTCATCTAGGAGATGAACACCATCAATATCATCGATACCGGATATAATCACTTCTAAGTCATATATATCTCCAAATTGCACACATCCAGATCAACCGCCTGTGCAGTTTGTTAGGAGTAACCAGTAGACCGAATAATGTTAACAGTACTCTTCAGGCGCATAGTGCAGTTTTGATTGACTTGTAAGTGTGCATATGCGTTAAGGTATGTGTATGCGCACGTACGTAAATCACGTCTTGTTGTTGTTGTAGGGTTTAACGCCATTTTCAGCACAAGATAGGCTATACATGGCGGCCAGTATTAATGGTGGAGGAAGAACCCTGGAAAACCCCGGGAAGAACCACCGACCCACGAGAAGCTACTGGCAGACTTTCTCACTTACCCATGTTAGCCGAGTCTGGACTCGAACTCACACAGACAGAGGTGAGATGGCAGTGATCTGTAACGGACAGCGCTTTAGACCACTCGGCCACTCGGGGCCCCTCACGTCTTGTTTATCTACCTCAGCGAACAAAAAATATCTTGAAGAGACGTGATAGTGTCCAATGCTATTTTTCAAAGTGTTCAGAAATTTATCAGAACGTGGTTCATTTGCGGATAGATATTATACACAGTCCAATAAAAAGGAATTTGTTTCTTCATCACCATGATTACAAGAGATAAATTAAAGCTTAAGAGTTCGGCGAGACCCTTCACAGAGGAGTGGCGTCAACGAGAATATAAGTATTCCAAATGATAACAGTTAAACGTTTGCTTTCTTAGAAAAAAAGACAAATATTTAGCAAAATTGTTCTTATAAATTGAGTTTCTGAGCACGCCTATGTACTTGATAAAATTAAAATAAACAATATAATATATTTTAAAAGCAAGCTTAAAATTGGTTAAATAAAATACCAAATTTTCTTGTTTCGATAACATTTAAAAGATATAAGTAATTTCGTAAAACTTAGTGTTGCAATGAACATATTCAGTCATAATTAAGAAACAAAAATGATATTCAAACAGAAAGAATACCAAAATAGCCCCTTACCACCAGATTTGCTTAGCGCCAAGTTGCGGTAAATATTATGTGAATTGGAACTTAGATGAGATGGCATTTTGGCATTTTGCTGGTAGTGATCCCAATAAGGTGATATTGTCGAACACAATATGCATTCTACGAATTCTACGGATGTTAAAAACTTAATGTCATAATTACTTAGTTAGATAGCTAGAGTGGAGAAAACAAAACAAACCACCCACCACAATTCATACTGGTAGTTCTAGTTATATTAAATGGCTTTATCCTATACATCTGTGAGAGCGTATAATGGTTTAGTCCTGTACCTTCGTCGGAACATATAGATTATATCACTAGTTACTCAGCTTATATCTGACCACTTTATCTTACCACCTTGTTCAATCTTGTCACTTTAGTTTAGGAATTATTATTATTATTATTGTTATTATTATTATTATTATTATTATTATTATTATTATTATTATTATTATTATTATTATTATTATTATTATTATATGCATTGCTCCATATGATGAACTTGCTTGAAATTTATTTTCTATTTTGACTCTGTTCTTAAACTAACAGAAAAGGTCGGAACCAAAATGTTTTGCAAAGTTCAACAAATATTTCATTTCTCTAGAATACAATGTGCAAATTTTAAAAAAAGATTTTAAAGCATGCGAATTAAATTCAAAATAGTACTTAAAGATTTCACAGAAGTCTAAATGTACAAAAGTCCAAATGAATTCCAGTGATATTCCAAATTGGTTCCACTATTGAATGTACTGATGGGGATGTAGTCTTGAATGTAGAACTGTGTCAATGGCCTTTTGATGTGACACAATAATATAATCCAAAATGTTCATGATTTAATTCATTACAATTCCAAATTAATTATCCAGGCCAAGAATATTACAGATGAACAGTCTCTTTCTTCATTGAATACTAATTTGTATAAATGATTCCACCAAAATGAAAATCTGAACACAGCATAAGACTGTTTCCACTAAAGATATTAATGCAAGGATACGTAATTTGTCAAGTAAACAGAATTATAAAAGAAGCTCAGGCACAATAATAGAACCAAGAGGAGGGTCAACAGTTCATTTCTAGACTTTCAAATTGAAAACAAGATAATGTATATTACTTAAAGTTTAATAAGGGACATATGAAACATCTGACAAAGTTTAAAATGTGAGTAAGTCCAATGTCCGTGACTCAGATAATCATGGTTAATTCCATTGATTATAATCCTAATACTTTAATTCACAATCACAAAATAAATATCTAGCTATAGATTCTGTTGGTATAAATGAATGACCATGGTCAGGCAAAACCATCTTGTCCGATACACATTTTCAGAAACTATTTTTGTTGTTATTGTTGTTGTTGATTAGACACTTAGTTTTAGTACACGATAGGCCATAAAATTGTTGGAGA
Organism: Potamilus streckersoni; assembly: GCA_016746295.1. Taxonomy (NCBI): domain Eukaryota; kingdom Metazoa; phylum Mollusca; class Bivalvia; order Unionida; family Unionidae; genus Potamilus; species Potamilus streckersoni. The sequence continues at coordinate 1,079,607 of JAEAOA010001813.1, forward strand.
GAAACCTGGAACCATAAATCAACGGGGAGCATTTTCACGTATCCACATTATCCATAGCAGTGATCGGAAAAGGCAAGCGCATTAGACCAAACTGCCAGGGAAAATAGAATAATTCAACATGTTAAAATATAAATTATCATAAACGTGAGGTGAGCAGAAATTATGGAAGTACAAAATGTAAGTGAAGTGAGTTAAAAATATACTTAGGCCAGTGCGTCTCTGGTGACTTCAGCATGTAGAGAAGCGTCAAATGTCCTCTTGTCTTCATGGCTAAAGCATTATTAGAAATGTAATTATCGCCCTTTGTCCAAATATAGAACAAAACTTCAGTAGATGTACTTGTAGGACTTTGTTTTGCAGATTGAAGATGGTATAATCATATTCCTGATAACAATAACATTCTGCAAACAAATCAATAGACAAGGAACTCGAAAGAGCATCAAATTTGGTGTGTATTAGAGGACTACGGATTGAGAAGTTTGCATGACATATTGGTATTATAAACGCTATAAATTTAATTTTGTCATAATACAAAGGGCTTAAGAAACCGGCTAAATGTCCGACGGCAGCACAGGCAAGACCATCACGATTACCACCTCACCCCCTCCCTACCAAATGGGAAAAGGATGAACAGGTTTTCTTCTCAGTTCATTGCAAGGTAATACAGGTTGGGGCCCACCCACAAGCTTGTGTAAAAGTATATTCACTGTATTTCGTTCAGAGTTAACAGCAACCCTCTATCCCAAATCTCCTCGACCCCTGTGCCATATGCAGTGGTATATCTCACAGTCTCTTTCTGTTTTCCTTCTGCGTTGAAATATAAGTATTAATATGTGAACAATTTACTGACGAAACAATACAAGCGCTTGTTACACTTGTCCTGTTGTAATGCTGTTTGTAAAGTTCGACGTAGAAAATGAAATCCATAAAATTTACCTATCGAAAATGTGTGGTTCTCTTCATTTTCCATCATTTTATTACAGCAGACTGGAAGTTGAAAAACCGTCTTCATCGTGCTTGTTATTGGGCGTTTATCTATCCTGCATTTAAGATATTACGTGATTGTTTACTGTACCCAGTACAGTTTAAACATAAATTAAGTGTTACCAGTAAATGAAATGTGACCTGACAAGAATCTTCACTATTCTATATCATTAATATAAGTATTAATTAGAAAGTCTCGGAAATCAGAGGGGGTATTTCTGCTCGTTCAACTACAAAATATGTAAGAAGGTTTGGAGTGAAATTATTATTTGATTTGTGTGGATGTGTACGCAACTGTACCCCAAAACGCGCTTGTGAAAATTATTATTCTTGATATGAAGTTCACCTTATCTAACAGTGCCTCCAAAATGTTTGTACATCATAAACTTCGTACGGTGTATTTGTTGATAAGCAATATTTTAACTGCCGCATACATTTTTCTGCTATAGTTTGGTTTTGCTATGGAAAGTAATATGTAAACCAGTCACTTAATCTAAGAGACACTGACAGACAAGTAGAGCAAGATATGAAAGGGTAAACAATCCCATTTTACCAAATTATCTTGCTTTTAGTAAGAGTTCCTGCCCTTACCTATTGCACAAATGTCAAATAATAATAATAATAATAATAATAATAATAATAATAATAATAATAATAATAATAATAATAATAATAATGATAATAATAATAATAATAATAATAATAATAATAATAATAATAATAATAATAATAATAATAATAATAAATAATAACATTAATAAGAGTATTAATATAAATAACAATAATAATGCATTATATCCATAGTGGTGTAGAGACAAAAAGCTATTATAATTTACTGTTTTAAGAGTTATTTATAGCTGTGAAGTCTGAAAGAAAATAATCCATGGCTACATTAAAATTGATGCAATCAATAACTTCAGAACAACATCATTAATTTCCAAAAAGAATAAGATAATATTAAATAAATCCCGTAAGTTCTGAGCATAGCAAAAATCACATCATAATACTGAATACTTACTTCTATAAATGAAATCCAATAGCAAACTTTATTAAAATGAAATGCATCAATTTTGAATGAAATACAAACAGCATCAGAGCAACGCTTCATGTGTACATGAACGTCCATGAGTGCACAATGCACAGACACGATAGCACCTCTGACCTTAGACAGACCTAACACTAATAAAATATATGATTTCTTCTGAGAAAGCAAGTATAGCCACTGTGGGTGGGTGGTTATATTGCTTTCATTTAGGAATATGATAACTGAACTGGACTGTTCGTCCTTCTAGCATGCTAAACAATTCCTCTGCAAAAATTTCAACCATTCTCATATTCTCTGATGTGTGGTGTATATTCTTCTAATAATTGATACAAATCACGTTAAATATGCAAGAGGATGGCATACAGTGTATTAATGACTTCCATGTTTATTACTTATGTTAGACATTTAGTTTTCGAACTCATATCTATATTTTTGCTTACTTATTATTTAACTATTTAACTATCCTTATTGTACCATCCCATCCCCCCTAATCTTATTCATATGCATAAACTATACCAATGACGATTAAATATATTTTACAAAGCACAGTTGTGTGAAATTAACATGCTAATTAAAGACTGTGATCCTTCTTAATAAGTAAGGATATACCACCTTAAATTGCGACGGTTGTTATTCCTTGTTTTAACTACCTTTTTGGTAGCATTTATAGTCCATATTTTGTATCAGACGAACATCCTTTAGATTTTTTTCTTCATAGCTCTAGGATGTGTTCTTTTTATGATCCTAAGATGTGTTCTTTCTTCAGGGTCCTATGATGTGTCATTTCTTCATCACCTTAGGATATGTTCTTTCTTTGAAGCCATAGGATGTGTTCATTCTTCATAGCCCTAGAATGTGTTATTTCTTCATGGCTCTATGATGTGTTGCATTCTTCCTGGTCCTATAATGTGTTCTTTCTTTTTGGTCCTAGGATGTGTTCTTTCTCCATAGCCCTAGGATGTGTTCTTTCTTCACGATCCTAGGATGTGTTTTGTTTTCATGGCCCTAAGATGTGTTCTTTCTTTAAGGTCATAGGATGTATTATTTCTTCTTGTTCCTATGATATTTTCTTTTTTCATGGCCCGATGTTATGTTATTTCTTCATGGCTCCATGATGTGTTATTTTTGCATACCCATAGGATGTGTTCTTTCTTCTTGGTCCTAGGATGCGTTTTTTCCTATTTGTCCAAGGTCGTGTTCTTTCTTCACTGGCCCTATAATGTGTTATTTATACATTGCCCTAAGATGTATTCTTTCTTCTTGGTGTGTTATTTCTTGGTGGCCCTATGATGTATTATTTCTTTGTAGAGTTAGCATGTGTTTCATTCTTCATGGTCCTATTACGTTTTTCTTTATTATTGGTCCTATGATGTGTTTCATTCTTCATAGCCCAAGGACGAGTTCATTCTTCATGGCCCTAGGATGTGTTCCATTATGGCATTGGGATATATTCTTCCTTCATGGCCCGATGATGTGTTCTTTCTTGGTAGCCCTAGGATGTATTTTTTTATGACCTTAGGATGTGTTTCATTCTTCATGGCTCTATGAAGCTTTATAATCGGTATTGCTTTCGTGGTTATTCTTTAAAAAAAAATCCTTAACAACATCACCAAATCCATCTTGGTAAAATGTCTTGTATACAGGTAATCTTGATTTTATCACCGTGATCATGGTTGGTCTACGTTTAGTAGCCTATATGATCATCTGTTATAATAATTAGATCTTACTGTTTAATCAATGACTTATTCTGGGGATCTTCAGTCGCTATGATAATCATCAGTAATTTCATTAATGAGAGACCAATACACGTTAATATCAATGATGTCACCAGTAAATAATCGTTGCCAAATAGATGAGATTACGTTGATAATTTAAGAAGAATTAATACCGGTTCGTTTCCCACCGATTAAAATTTCTAATCTATGTCGACTGCGACATTACTGGAACAAGTAACAAGACCACTTCCTCGAGCATTAATATGACTTCCAGTTGCACCTTTATCCCAACTGAATAAATAATCAGGGACATCTGAGAGTTCTTCTGCTGGGGAATAAAATGATTCATTGCTGGACGATGTTTTTCGTGGTTGTGGTGATGATAACTGTTGTTGTTTTTCTGATTCTTTTTGTCGTCGTTGCACTCTCTGTTTTGGAGGTGTGATGGTTGTTGTTGTGAATGTGATTTTTGCTGCTGTTGTTGTTGATGCCGTATTTGTTGTTGGTCTGATGGTAGTTGTATAAATGAAGTATAATTATCTATCATAAATATATATATATATATATATATATATATATATATATATATATATATATATATATATATATATATATATATATATATTCTATGTATCTTGGATCGTTGTTTTGTCCTCGATCAACGTCATAATATATACTGTATATCCATTTGTACCAAATATCGTGGCTTATAGGATCAAAAGCGTATTCAGGTTTTAAAAATTCATATCCTTTTACATCACTCGTAACTAATTGATTTATACTTTTGACATGTATTATATCGTTAATAACCTCTTCGGTAAATTTATCAGACGGACTAACCTTGTCTAGTGCTTCTGATTCTTGTTGAGTATCACCTGTTTGATTTGTCTCTCCAGTTAATTGAGACGCAGCTATTTCAGCGGAAAGTTATCGTATATTTGTTTGTCCTTTTAGTTCACTCAGCTACGTTTTGAGTTTGTTTCGCTGTTTCTTTTAACACAAGAACAATACCTTTAGTGGTTTCAGTGATAGGTTTCAATAATTATTTCGCGGATTCCGTAAATTCTTCTTGTGTTCACAGAAGCTCTTGTAATTGTTGTTTGACAGAATTTCAAGCTAATCTTGCTGAGTGAGCTTCACCAATCATTATTGATATAACGCAATGGATTAATTACAGCAGCAGGGAAGGTGAGACCAACAGTGATTGACTAACACGCAAACGCGATCACGTAAAAAATGAAATACAAAACATTTCGTCGAAGTGACATAGCAAGCTAACAAAACAGAGATGTGTCTACGAGGCAAAGTCAGAGACGCTGGTTTAATGTTATTGACGTTGAGATTTCATTTTAGTATTAAGATTTTTTTTCATAAATAAGGTCTCAGGCACATGGTGAACCTGTTTACACTCCCTGCTTATCTATCTATCTATCTATCTATCTATCTATCTATCTATCTATCTATCTATCTATCTATCTATCTATCTATCTATCTATCTATCTATCTATCTATCTATCTATCTATCTATCTATCTATCTATCTATATATCTATCTATCTATATATATATATATATATATATATATATATATATATATATATATATATATATATATATATATATATATATATATATATATATATATATATATATATATATATATATATATATATATGTATATATATATATATATATATATATATATATATATATATATATATATATATATATATATATATATATATATATATATATATATATATATATATATATATACATATATATGCATACACACATACAGACATGGTTCACTGGCGCCTTAAAACCAGTCGCTTCGGGTAGATGAGGCTCGTAAACCTTGGATGGTTGCCCATCGAGGAAAAGGAAAACTCTGATTCCAAACCTCCGCTGCCTTGCGGTTATACCTATTCATGGGAAAGGCTAAGGGAGTAAACCCCTACAGAAAATCCGTAGACGGAATCCCTAAGGCGGTCTGACACTGACATCAATACCATTCAGGCAACTCCTGTGATGCTGTTGGTGCCAAGTTGTATTCGCATTAACCGTTCCCTTGGGAACACCAGCTGCATGGAGAGGGGGGATCTGATGCATGGGCACCAGCTGATTCTCCATTTTACCCTGCCCAGGCTCTGTAGCTCAACTGGAGAGGACACTTTAGCGTCGCCGTAAGGTGTCGGCAAAACACGGGAAGCAGCAGTTTACCGGTTATAAGCAATAACTCGATTGACGTAGAGCTTAGCGCCAGGGGTTGCTTCCGACGGTGGGAGAGACTGCCATCTCTCATCGAATAGCTACCGCCCGTCTCAAGCTAGGCAGCCCTCAGACAGTAAGGTGCTATCCCGCCTTAGCCTACCTGTTTCACTGGATGCGTGAAGCTTAGGGAACATTCTCGACTAGTAGGCCAAAATCACTGCACCAGGCAAGACTTAAAGAAAAAGAAGACTCCAGTTCTCCGTTTTGCAAGCTGGAACGTCAGGACCATGTGTACTGGATTACCGATAACCTGCAGCAGATTGAAGATGACGGAAGACTGCCGTAATTGACAGGGAATTTTTCCGACTGAATGTCGACATTGCCGGCCTTCAGGAGACCAGACTAGCTGACAGCGGCACCCTCAGGGGAACCAACGACACCATCTTTTGGCATGGAAAGTCCTCCAATGAATCTAGACAGTGTGGTGTAGGCTTCGCTGTAAAGAACACGCTCATCGCCTTCACTGAGCCCCCATCATCAGGCACTGAGAGGATCCTAACCCTTAGACTGTCAACATCCTCAGGCCCAGTCAACATCTTGAGCATGTACGCTCCAACCCTATACTCCTCCCCAGAGCAGAAAGACCAGTTCTATGAGGCTTTGGATCAAGTAATATCCAGTGTCCCCAACACTGAAGGTCTCTACATACTAGGAGACTTCAAAGCTGGAGTGGGAGCTGACCACGAGGCCTGGCCCAGCTGTCTTGGCACTCATGGAAGGGGAAAGATCAATTAGAACGACTGATGAAGATGTGCTGTTCACACAGCCTATGCGTGACCAACACCTACTTCAAATGCAAGGAAATTCACCAGGTGTCATGGAAACATCCACGTTCACGCCACTGTCACCAATTAGACCTCGTCATCACAAGGCGTGCGAAACTGGACAGCGTCATCCTCACTCTCAGCTACCACAGTTCCGACTGCGACACGGACCACTCCCTGGTGGCCAGCAAGGTGCGAATAACACCCAAGAAGCAATACCAGGCCAAGAGGCAGGGTCGCTCACGCATAAATACATGCTGTGCAAACAAACCAGAGAAGACAACGCAGTTCATCAGCAAGCTACAGGAAGCTCTCACCGAAAAGACATCTGATCACACCATCGACTCAATGTGGTTCCACCCCCGAGACACTGTGTACAACTCAGCCATTAGTGCGTATAGGAAGATGGAGCGGAAAAATTGCCGACTGGTATGAGGTCAGCTGGGAGGCAATGGAGCCAGTGACTGAAGCGAAGAGGAAAGCCCTTCTGGCTTACAAGGCTGCGTCTAGCTCTACTACACTACAAGCCCTCATGATTGCCAGGAAAAATGCCCAGCGGACTGCCCGCCACTGCGCCAACACCTATTGGCTGAATCTATGCACTAGCATACAAACAGCTGCTGACAATGGAGATGCAAGAGACATGAACGAGGGCATCAAGAAGGCGACAGGTTCCCCATCTCTCAAGACCGCCCTCCTCAAGTCCAAGACGGGAGTACTCATAACAGACCAGGAGAAACAGCTGCAACGCTGGGTCGAGTACTATCACGAACTGTATGCAACCCAAACCGTCGTCACCAATACTGCCCTGAACAGCATCCCAGACCTGCTAATCATAGATGAACTAGACACTTCGCCCTCCATGGAAAAGCTAAGTAAAGCCATCGACTGTCTCGCTTGTGGGAAGGTCCCTGGGAGCGACGGCATCTCACCTGAAATCCTCAAGAATGGGAAACCGGTACTACTCCAGCCCTTGCACGAACTCCTCTGCCTCTGTTGGGAACAAGGACACATCCCCCAAGACATGCGGGATGCCAACATCATCACTTTGTACAAAAACAAAGAAGACCGCAGCGACTGTAACAACTACCGGGGCATCTCCCTCCTCAGTATTGTGTCGCACTGGCACGCCTGCAGACCCTAGCCTCCCGTATCTACCCAGAATCCCAGTGTGGCTTCCGAGCTGGCCTGTCAACTGTAGATATGATCTTCTCCCTACGTCAACTGCAGAAGAAGTGTCATGAGCAGCAAATGAGCATTGCCTTCTTAGACCTGACAAATGCGTTTGACCTGGTCAGCCTGAGCGGACTCTTCAAACTCCTGAAGAAGGTCGGCTGCCCCCTCGATTGCTCGCTGTCATCACATCGTTTCACAATAACAATCAATGCACAGTGTGCTTCAACGGCGCAACATCAGAGACCTTCCCAGTTAGCAGTGGAGTCAAGCAGGGTTGTGTCCTGACACCAACCCGTTTTGCCATCTTCTTATCCGTGCTCCTCCAATACGCCTTCAAGGACTGCAGCGAGGGAGTGTATATTCACACCAGGGCAAATGGCAAACTGTTCAACATCAAACGTCTCCGTGCAAAGACCAAAGTCACAGAGGTTCTCATCCGTGAATTGCTCTTCGCTGACGATGCAGCTTTGACATCACATGCGGAAGAAAGACTTCAGCAGCTTGTATGTCGCCTCTCCCACGCCTGTAAAGAGTTCGGACTGACCATCAGTTTGGAGAAGACGAATGTCATGGCGTTGAATGTAGACTCCCCTCAAACCATCACCATTGATTGTTACAACCTTGAAGTTGTTAAAAACTTTACATACCTTGGGTCCACCATCTCCAGCTCGCTCTCAATTGATGCTGAGGTGAACGGCAGGATTGCTAAGTCATCAGCAGTTATGGCAAAACTGAACAAGAGGGTCTGGAACAATCTTAACCTCACTGAGAATACCAAACTGCGTGTCTACCAGGCATGTGTGCTCAGCACACTCCTCTACAGTAGTGAGGCATGGACCACCTACACGAGCCACGAAAGGAAACTCAATAGCTTCCATCTGAGATGCCTGTGGCGCATTCTGCCCATCCAGTTGCAGGACAAGGTACCCAACACAGGTTCTGAAACGGGCCAGCTTGAATAGCATGTTCACCATCCACAGCGAGAGGCTCTTTCGATGGCTTGGCCACGTCAGGAGAATGGATACAGGCCGCATTCCCAAGGACCTGTTATACGGCGAGCTAGCATAAGGCAAACGACTGACTGGACGGCCACGTCTGCGATACAAAGACGTCTGCAAGAAGGACATGAAAAAGGTCAACATCAGCATCAACAACTGGGAGAGTTGTGCTAACAATCGCTACGAGTGGCGACGTGAGACAAGCCGAGTAAAAAGCAAACCTCGCTACAAAGAGAGCCAAGAGGAAGGCGAACTAACATCAGCCTCAACAAGAATCCATCTTCACCTGCAGCAAGTACAACAAAGATTGCCACGCAAGGATCGGACTTAACCGCCATTCGCGACGGTGCAGATAAGGCACCAGAACAGGGAGCTACTCCATCGTCTCTCGAAGACGGACGCATGCCAACAACAACAACAATGTATTAAATAGACATGGGCAGGACCAAATCGCACACTTTCTGTAAACGACATATTCCGGTGAACTGGGGTCTTGATACGCCACTGAGCAAGGAACAAGGCACAAGTCTCCACAAATCTTAAAACCAAATATACGCCGTTCCGTTTTAGAATCAACAAACATTTTTAAAGTTATAGATTGATGGAAGCTGTTTTAATTGTGTATTCTCTAGATTTTAGTCTTTGATTTGCGAGAAAATATATGAATAAACTTGAATGTTTACATATACAAAACAGATCAATGTGATAAAGGTAGCCGTAAAATGTATTCCCCATCACCAATAAAGGTCATACAAACTTGAATATTTACTTGAAAAAGCAAATCATTTATATAAACTTCGCCGAAAATGTATTAAACATCAGCAATGAAGGTCATATGTTTTTCATGGAAAATAAATTAAGGGGTGGATTTCATATATTTATATTCTGAAATTCTGTTTTAGAGCTAATGCTACAGAAGAACACTTACAGTCGCCTTTCTTTTCAAAGGAAGACTGATTAAAATAATTTTGAACAAATTTAGGGATCGTTAGCTCTACATAATTATAACATAATACTCATTTATTTCTTCCGCTCAGTTGTGGAGTATATCTTGAGGACATCATAAATCTAAAACACGAAGGGTTACAAATCCCAAATTGATTTAGTCTATTAAGTGATGTTTAGGTCAAGTTAATAACAATGTTTTATATATATATATATTTCATAATGAGATATTGAAATGCATAAGTGGGAGAAAATGAATATTGCCAAGGTGGCGACGTCATCATTCGGAACTACCACATAAACCCATTTAGGAAATATAACTGTCCTTAGGTATGCTATTCAAACTTTTATTTTCGTATTTAAGCCAATTTTCTCTCTCTCTCTCTCTCTCTCTCTCTCTCTCTCTCTCTCTCTCTCTCTCTCTCTCTCTCTCTCTCTCTCTCTCTCTCTCTCTTCATCAGAAAGAATATATCTGAAATATATTAAGACTCTAGACCCTCTATTAAACTTTTATCTAATCAGTGCACTGGTATACAATTTTCTCATCAATTAGAAGGTGCCATAAAATGCATGAAAACTAACCCCAAACAACACAAAGATGGCTTCAAGTAGTAACGTTTTTAATATAGTATGCAATACAAAACTCTCCAAATGATATATAGCTCCACCAGATTTAAATATACAATAAATTATAAAAAGTAAACACATCAAATTAGGCGGATGTGTATTTTTGTTAATAGAAGTTACTTCTTCCGATCGAAATCATTCAAGCAGAAAAAGTGGTCTTGCTCCCTTGAGACAACGGATGGAGTATGAACAAAACTACAGAAATCTACTGTCCATGTATCATATTTTCGTACATTTAATACGAGTAAAGATCCCTTCTTGCCTCTGTTGAACCCAGTACAAACTTTGTATGCACTTCTTTCGGATCAGGGTGTCCCAAAACCATGTCATAGCACCAACAAAGATAAGAAAATAACGTTGATAGTTAGAATACGGCATATACTCAATGTACCATTTTTGGCAATAGTTAGGGGACTAATATATTCTCACTTTTAAGTTTCCAAATGAAAATATCATGCAAGTGTCTAAGTCCCCCCAACCTATTTTAATCAATATTTCTTAACAAAAACACAAAAAACTAATATTAACAACAAAGCAGTGATTCAATGAATGCTCAGTTGGTTGTTTTATTTGCATTTGTATGCCATCAAATGCGATGCAAATCGTTTCTTATGCGGAACCGAAGTTGTTTTGTAACTAGAACGTCAGTCTTATCTTCTACCTGTAATTAAAAAATGCATAATGAAAGAATAATGCAGTCACAGACAGAATCAATTATCATCAAGTGAGTTTTGAAACCCAAATATTTCTTTGGAGATAATATAGTGAACATATTAAATTATGATATATCAGTCAAATTTTATGAACAAAAATCATTTTTCTTTGGCTACGCTGAACAACCAAATCATCATATAAAATTTGATCGTAAGCTGTGCTTGATGTTGAAATGAAATCCGCATAACAAAGAATATCAAATACATGGACTGACGGAGAATATATTTAGTCTTTAAGGTTTATATGCTCATATGTAAAACACTTCTTTAAACAATGTCGTTTCAGTCAGTTATCTATTTTTCAAAGTTGATGATGTAAATGAGAAGTTAAGTTCTCTCAGATGCATTTCCGCCAAGTATATTTAAACATAATAAGTAACATTTTTAAGATATCACCGCAGAACTTGAGTAAAACAGATACATTTTCACATAATACATAGAAGATCTCAAATGGGTAACGTTTAATATTGAATTTATGAAACAAGTTGAATAATAAAAGGCGAGCAAAAGCTGGACATTATTCAACGAGTTTCATAAATTTAATATTAAATCGTTACCCATTTGAGACTTTTTATCACATAGTTTTTATTTCAGTGGAAATTATTTAGATTGATAGAAGAACGAATAATTTCGTCCATTCTGACAGACGGTGTACCTTTCATTTGTTGTGCATAAAATATAGTCCCAAAGAAAGTTGAACTAGTAAAATTAGATTGTACTATTTCACAAACTATAAATCAAAGAAAAAGCTTCAATCCGAATAAACAGAACATTTTGTAAACAAAAAAATCATTTTTCAAAACAGAATTATAAATGCGATGTGATGCTGCCCCATTGTTTTACGGTAAGATGTCACAGTACGGCAGGTCGACAGTAGAATATACGTGGATCCTAAAATGTGTTTAAAAACGTTACATTGTTGTGATTTTCATGTGAAATGGATTACCGGATACAAAAAGTCCCACATTTACTGCAATACATTTGTGAACTGACATTTGTAGTGCTTGATTTAAAAAACAGACTTACAGAAGACGTCAATAAATTTATTTGTTACATCTCATATATGCTACGTAAAGATGATTTGGTTCGATAAAAGATCTGTCAGTTAGGAGACCCATTCATGTCCAGATTATTCTCCGAACAGAGGTGAGTTTGTTTACTTCGTTAATTTGACATTAAACCACGCTTGTATATACGGTGGATTCTATATCTATGTTACTAATATGCGCACCACACCCACCCAACCTGCTATCCCTTAGTTGTATTCGTTGTTGTTATTCTTGTCATGTTGTTTTATGCCATTTTTCTTATGAAGATATTGTTGAACATGACATAATGATCCCCTGTGGGAGAACTATATCCATATTAAGACAGCCGATATGATATTTCCTCAATTTTCATTTGCGAGTCGAGTTAAAAAAAATGGCCGCCAAAAAATGCTGTTTCAGATCAAACCTTCCAGAATGCGGGGTTAAAAACTTTTTCCCACGATCGCAGCAAATCATTAAAGACACTAATGCACAATAATTTCATGATCTCATCTGGACCAATCAGAATCACATAAAGTGATATTTCACACGTATAATATCAAAAATATAAACCTGCACGCACTGTAGGAAAATAATACCGACTATGTGACAATTTAATAAATTTAACCAGGCTTCACGATTAGTCTTAAAAATATAATCAAAGTAGCTGAGCCAATCAGCCGCTTTTGCTTCTTACTGTAGTCCCTAAGAAAATATTTGAATATTTGTTCTCTTGTATTTCCTGGAGATTCGCTGACAACTGGATAGTGTTACTTGTAATTAATAGGTGGCATAATTGGAGAAAAAACATATAATGCAATGTTTATTAAATTTAGCCTCTTGATGACAATGAAAAAAGGCGTGATTTCGCAGGATCTGGAACGGTCACTTGCACTTATACTTGCGGTTATTTCAATGAACTGCAACTATTCCGGAAAATGGACACGACTTATGCTGATTGTTTTTGTATATTTTGTGTTAAAATTGGGTCCAAACATAAAGAACAGTCTTGGTGCATCTGAACTTTTAACTAAAGCTGCAGATTTCATTAAAACTAGAAAAATTAATAAAATATAAAAAGAACTTAAGCAGTGTAGTAATGATTTTAAAAATACCAGGGAAATTCTATTTCTTGTTGCCAATGACAGGTTAAAGATTGGTCTAGCACATATTTTTAAATAGGTTGGTACTGCTACATATACTTGTATGTATGTATGTATGTATGTATGTATGTATGTATGTATGTATGTATGTATGTATGTATGTATGTATGTATGTATGTATGTATGTATGTATGTATGTATGTATGTATGTATGTATGTATGTATGTATGTATGTATGTATGTATGTATGTATGTATACTTGCATATCTGGATACATAGATGTATTACCTCTTGATTGAAGTGTGCTGGTGGCGGTGGTCGTGGTGGTTATGGCCTTATTGGTCGTGGTGTCTTTATTTATAATAAGACTTAAGATAACCAAGAGAACAGTCACTGAAATATTGAAAAGAGAAAAGTGAAGAACAGTACCCAAAATCAATGTATATTATACAAAACTTCAAAACAGGTAGTTTATTATGTACAAGTGAATGTATTAATGCTTAAGTGTATCTCCGGACAATAATGACTATATGGTGCCAATTACAAAGATATTCCAAATTTGTATAAAAATGAGTTACTGGCACGGGTGGATTAATTTTTTTTCCATTGTACCGATATAGCGTTACTGAAACTTGATGTGTATTATCGATATATTGGATTGAGGAACAATTAACACTATTTTGTGAACTTCTGTTTGACACTGAAATCTAACCAGCAAGAGATGAAAACATTATCTGGAAGATTTTTTTTTTCTTCACTCTAAGCAAATAAAAAGTAGAGGACATTTCGAGCAAATCTTCAAATATTTCAGACTGGAGACAAGTATACAATGTTTAATCGCTGAGAAGATGCCAAGATAGTGCATAAAACAAACTCAAAACAACAAAAAGTAAGCTTTAAGTATTAACTTTTAAAAAAATAGTTTTACAACAAATCTTAAAAATTGTTAGTGACTGAGATTGCACGATCTGTTTCTATACGTTATTCTGTGTGATGTAACATAAATTATCCATATTACACTCAACAAAAGCGTCATCATGTCTAGGAAACACTCTTAATTAAATATATTAATACCATTGTTTAAATAGCGATTTTAACCCTCATCACATTTTTTTCTGAAAAAATGGATAAATTGGGTATATAAAAGTGTTGAATACAAACCAAAATCAAATGGCAATCGAAATATCGTATGTTACCGTACCCAACTACACGCTTGCTAAGGCCACGCGATTCAGCAAAATAGGTCTCTTCGTTTTGGTAAATAAAATAGTAATTCATTTGGCAAAAACACAATTTGACGTACTATTACATTTGTAAACAAGACCTCAATATCCCGAACTTAATCGCACAATTTCAGAACTTTTTATTCGATTTAGTATCGCAACAGATAATCGGAATGGCACAGAACGGAGAAAAATGGAAATAAATAATCCGTGCAAATTGATGGCTTTTACCATCAAATATATTACGAAAGGAAATGTACATTTTTTTAGTGTCACGAGTTGCTAGGCTTTGCCACTCGTGACAATACAATGCTATCACTTTCTCCATTTTAACACTTCATTCTTTTCGTATTTCATTTACCTACCCCAAAAAGTAGATATCGTCTATATACAAAGTGTTTACATCATGTTTTTCCCATATAGAACATGTGAACCACACAGTCTCAGATTTGTTGTTGCAGAATGCTCCTATTATCGAGATATATGTTGTTTATTCTTTTTATGAGTCACGAAGAAACTGACCTGCTACAACATTATACGGCTTCACAGTTTAGTGGCGAATTAGTAGTGTTGTGCACATTGTTCAAAGCATGATCGTATTTTCTGTTTGGCATTGTATTAGTATATGTATAGGAAACACACACACACACACACACACACACACACACACACACACACACACCTACCTCATGATGCTCAGTTGGATGAAGTTTGATCATATTCAATTACGTTTTGCAACTTCATTCGTGTGCTTGTAATTCAAATAACACTAGGGTGAAGTTTTCCATTTAATTGTTCATGGCGTTAGAAACTAAATATATTTACTTAATTTCCGAAACTTTCTCTTTAACTATAATACAATACCTTTCCACATAAGCTTTGGAATTTATGCACATCAGACATTATGATTTGCTTCATAAATGACGGGAATTATCGATGAATCACTTTGCAATGCGGAAGCATACTTTCTTTACCAATACTACCATTTGATGATAACATCAAAATTGCAAAAACGTCCATTAGAAGGAGACAGCCAAATTGGCAACACTTCCATCTGAAGATAACATCGAAATTGCCAAAACTTTCATTAGAAGTAACAGTCAAATTGCCAACACTTCCATCAGAAGACAGCATATAAATTGATTTTTATAATTGTTTCTTGAACGTTTCCAGTCACACGTCATACAATTGTAAGCCTTTTTGGTAGCATATTTGGGGTAATGAAATTAATGTATCAGATAGCAGAGTACACTTATCATTTTTAATATGAAAACCGTTTCAAATTGTTCATACAGAACTCAAAAAAATCATGATAGTATTTAATTCATATTTTTTATTATAATGGCTAACAATTCAACTAGCAACAAAATTGTTAAAGATTAAATTTTGCATGATTCAGATAAAACCGCAACATAAAAGAAAGGAGAGACATATAAAGACAATATAAAATAATACAACGGAGAAAGAAACACATTTGTTTTCTTACGCGGCAAGATGAAAGAAAGAATTCCGCCGAATCCGCCTCCACCGTATCAACCGCCAAACCCTTTCGTCTTCAATGGGATAATTACACCTTTTCTACCCCCCAAAATTTTACTGCTTTATCCACCATATCCACCACTGTAACCCCAATATGTTGCACATGCGTAGTCTATGAGGCTCAGGAATGCAAAGATGATGACTGTACGTGTCTTCATTCTGTAGCGAGGATTGCAACTTATGTGATGACTTAATGTGTTCTCTTGTACATAACATATATGCAACAGCCAAACAGTCTCCTTATTAGAGTCTATGATTGCAAGCTAATAGTTTAGTTCCAGAGCTACGGATGCAAGTGATGCACATATGAGTCTAAGCATTTGGCGATTTTATTAGCGTATATAGAAAGCATTTACGTGATCAAAATTTGAGTGCGCATTTTGAATGTGAAATATATCATCGAGGAGATAAAAGAATATTTAAATTTTAAGAAATTCATCTGAAAGAAAGTTTTAAATTGGATTACACGACATATTGTGCCATGAGACAGCTCCTCTTCCTACGTACCACCTCGTGACTTCCTATGCAAATGCCCTGGATCCATTGATGTAGTACATTTTAATCTTATTGGACGTTGCCAAGCACAATTAAGCTGCTGGTAAGCTCATGTGTAACCCAATTTGTCTGTTACTACGTAGTATGACCTTAACTCAAGTCAGTTATAATGCAAGCATAATAATAATAATACATCATTCGATATATTACGAAATTTAGTAATATAAACATTTAGCGTATTATTTCATTTAAGCATATTTATAGTAACTATAATTCCGTGAAAAGGGTATTTCAATACGACTATTTATTTAATAAATGTGGGTATATATGTACATACTGTATGGTGTTTGAAGTATTCAAATGTGTGGTCTCTACCAAAGTACTTGGCGAAAAATTATCTTTTATGACGATAATCATATTAATATGAATTTCTACACTACAAGCAGATATTATTCCAAATGATACAAGCACATATTATAAAGAATGGAGCATATATATATATATATATATATATATATATATATATATATATATATATATATATATATATACATATATATATATATACACACATATATATATATATATATATATATATATATATATATATATACATACATATATATATACATATATACATACATACATATATACACACATACATATATATATATATATATATATATATATATATATACATACATATATACATAGATATATATATATATATATACATACACACACACACACACACACACACATACATACATACCTCCACACATGCATATATATATATATATATATATATATATATATATATATATATATATATAAAATCGTTACAGATGTCTCAAAATTCGAAGCTACAGCAGACTCGGTGTTTTTTAAACGAGAACGCCGAACATTGTTTCGAAATTTAATGAATCTAGTGATATAACGTTTAAAACTTTTAAGCTAGAACGCAGTCAAAATTTGGTTCGGGGAAAAAGCGCAAAACTTACCTTGATATCTTTCGTGAGGAAGGAGCACTGTTTTGTCAATAAAAGAATACCAGCTACTATCTTAGTGAATTTTGAAATCGCATATTTATATACAACTACATAATGTCATCACTTTGAGTGGAAGAAACAAAGTTCGTAGAAAATCATCAATTATTTGAAACCGGTCGATATCAATTGACTTCCGACTTCCAACAAGACATTTATCATTAATGACTGTTATGGTGTTTCCTTCAGCGTATGAGCAAACGAATGTCATAAGACGCAAACTTTTAAAAAATATTCTAGCGTGATAAAAGTGCCAAGTCAATTTTATAAACCTATGACATAACTCAGACCTCCTCACTACATCATACATGCTACTGAAGATCTTTTCAACTCAAGGTCACATATTTCATGTGATTAAAATGTTCTAACACGAGTTTACTGAATATGCTTGCATGAAATATTGGTTAAAGAATTTTTTCAATATATAGTTAGTTATGTATGTATATATATATATATATATATATATATATATATATATATATATATATATATATATATATATATATATATATATATATATATATATACAGACGAGCCAGATTCCCGAGGATTTCGAAACAAACAAAACGGGGATGCAAAACACCATCACAGGTTTTATATAATAAAACAAATGTTGGGAAACAGAAAAAGCACACAAAGTTTTCCAACGTTTCAGCTCATTGCAGTGTCTTTGCTAGTAGACAATTAAATGTAGAGATAAGATAGGCATTAAATATTGACATGAATAGAACAATACTTATTTACATTTTGGCACAGAGAAGAAGCCATTAGAGTTAAACAAAAGGTGTTGATTAAGCGAAAGGAATATAAAATAAATGAAAATAATGTCTGTAATAGGAAGAGAAAATAAAGCTAAGCTGTTTGGAGTCACCAAGTCACCAAATAATCTATGTTATTATTATTATATATTGTTTCATTTACTGGGTTATAATCTAAAGCAGTGTTGTATCCACAAGTAGCTTTTTAAATGATAATATTTTGTATAATATGGGAAATGTATGTATGTATGTATGTATGTATGTATGTATGTATGTATGTATGTATGTATGTATGTATGTATGTATGTATGTATGTATGTATGTATGTATGTATGTATGTATGTATGTATGTATGTATGTATGTATGGATTGTAAGAGTTGTTCGTTCGTTTGTCTATAGAACAGCTTTAGAACGACGTGTTTTGTTATGAATGATAGCTGTACTTTATCTACCTTTTAAGTAAGAATTATTTTCCCTAGAGAACTATAGAACCGGCTTTGGACAAAGACATTTGGTAAAATTAACTCAAAATTGGAACAGAACAGTACAAATTGTGATTCACAGTAAAAATTCTGCACACTTATGTTAAACCTTCGTCTGATCTCATCATCTGCCATCTTAAATTGAGATCCAGACTAATTTAATTAGAACTTTTTATTCACAGGAATATGTTTTTGTTACGTGACAAGGACTCGTACTCAGCAACAAAGCAAACAGTGAAAGCCAACAAGCTGTCTATATTTTAGCAAAACAATTTATTTCCTTAGATAGCAATGTTAAAATTGGTAAATATGACTTTCAATCTGTGAATATAATCCAAAATGTGATCCTAAGAATGAAAACGCAGGTCTTATCATTGAATAGTCTTATCAGAATCCAGGTTCGAGTCTCGACGAGTCCCGACGACGTATAAATATGGAAAGCGATTACGTCAGATGTGGTCCAATGTATGAATAACAATAATTTCTCACTTGAAACACAGTTTTTGTTTCCGAATAATTCAAGAATAAACTTCCACAAATATCTTTCATAATTTTTTTAAATATAAAAGTTAACTTATTGAGTTTCCAGGGGAATGAATTATTAAATCCATAAATCGGACGAAGTAAAAAACAATCTTGGCACAAATTTAAAAATACACCTTGTTCCTTCAAGGTTTTGAATGACTCTGCCCTAATAATATTAGGATTCCGTTTCTAGAACTGCAATGCCTCATTTGAATTCTCGCGAGATTGCTCATGTGGTCTCTTACTACTCTAATTTTCACACGTAGGCCAATGTCATTACACTTGAAAACTAATCATAAAAATAGTTGTTTTCAAACAGTTATCACGCAAAGAAGGTATGCCCGTGATACTGACCAATCGTTTTAACTTCCTGTTGACACTTTTACCAGGGTAAGACTGACTAAATTATAATTCTCACGTAACACTTCTTCGTCTTAAGTATCAATCTTTGTGATAAAAATATGTCTCACTACTAAAAAAGACTCCCGAATCCGAGAATAATATCCATTTCAATTAAATATAATGAATAAAAAAAGAAACCAAAATAATTTTAAACCTTAAACACAAGCAATTTAATCACATATATGTAACAGTCTTTATCACAATTTTAGGATAACGTTTTGGGTCTTCTTTGTAAATCGTAAGTCTTGTCTAATATTTTTGCCTTTTCACCGTGCTTTCCTAGGGAAATAAATTATTTTTGTTAAAATATATAAAACTTGTTGTCGTCACTATTTTCTTTCTTTTATTTTAAACGAGCTTGTTGTAGTCACTATTTTCTTTTTTTTTCAACGAGCCGAAACGTAACAATATACTTTTCCATACAAAGTATTTATTACATCATAGGGATTAACATGAATTTTGTTTTAATGAATATGTATTGTTGTTTGAATGGCATCTTTGCTGCTAAGATTAAAGTTTTTGCTCATTCAAGAACAAACGTCATCGTTACAAACATCGTTACGAACGACGTGTCTGTTATTTATATGAATACACATTTCTTATGAGACAACAATGTAATATTACAGAATAAGTAAAACTCTTTCTTCGTCCGGATATATGTCAATATAGACAGGATTGAATCATATGAACAAGGTCGAAGCAAAACATTTTATCCAGTGGCATATTATGACAAATATTATCTTCATTTTCATGACAATTTGGTATTGCTTGCATTTCTTACATTTTATATTATGGCTGGAAAATTTCCTTTTGTGCCGTATTAAATGTTTTATGTACTAAATGTGTTACTCTCGATACAACGTTTGAGCCGAGGCGGCTTATATGATTCCGTATCGGACTCGCGACCAAGAGTTTTAAATTAATCGTTGACTGAAAGGGACCAGAATAATTAACAGTCGTGTTGAATGTTATTCCAACTGACCTGTCTGACATGCCAGTCCATATTGTTTAGCACCTTATATTTAAAAGTATATACGTCATACGGATGCTCTATCGGCTAATGTCTGGTGAGAGTAGTTAGATCTTGCTACCCAATGGTTAACTTTTTGGGGTGGGTCAGTGTGTGAGCATTCCCACAATTCGGATTAAAATGCAGAAAATAGTGTCAATTTTGAGCTAAAACATCTTATAAACAGCTGCGATGATTTTAGTTTCTCGTACATGTCTTTCTCTTAGTTTATCTAATAGGTTAGTAAAACGTATTAGTTTTGGACGTACTAGGATATTCTTTGTGTGAATAACTTTAGCCCGAGATTAAATCAATGTTAAGAATTTTCCATTGCTTCGGCACCAATTTAACATACTTGTGCTGCTGTGCCGCAAAACATCAATCAGTACCAAACTATTGTCCTAGTCTATTAAATCGTTTATTTGTACCCCCCTTACCGATTTCAATAACGGAAAACTTTAAATTGATAAAAAGTGCAAAGAACTTGGACAATTCATTCATTGATTTATATTTTCTGACAAGACTGTCAATTGAATGGTCATAACACCGTCGTGGTCTGGGAGTTTCATTCTTAACGGAAGTTTTCAGAATTATAAACGGACATGAGACTCAGTTCCTAGACAGGTCCATTTTCAGCAAAGGGTTGTATGCGAGACTAAAGATGTACATACATATGTCGTCTGCTTCCGATATTTAGAGTGTCGAATCAAGCAAAGGAAAAGAATGACAAATAATTGCCTTTCACGTGGATTTCACAAGCGATTTCATTTATATGTTCGTGTGTGCAAAGGAATATAATTCCAAACTCAACATTTCGGTAATTTACGGAATTATCAGGCAGTTACCAAATATGATGAATTACATCATTATGTTGTCAGATGGAAATAAACTTCCCATAGTGTACGGAATATGGCGCTGTGTTAGTATGGAAAGTCCGTTAAGCATCAAAGGTGAAAAAAGATGCCAGTATTAGTGTCATTCTAGTCAAAGTCAGGTTAGATATTAGAAATCAATGATTCAATCGACTTAGTTCTGTGCACATTTTATTAAATTAAACGTTTATGTTATTAAAATTGGTAGGGGGTGCAAACAAACGGGTATGTAGCGTCGGTCTATAGTTGAAAAATAATAATTATCGTTAATAATAAAAATGATAATAATAATAATAATAATAATAATAATAATAATAATAATAATAATAATAATAATAATAATAATTATTATTATTATTATTATTATTATTATTATTATTATTATTATTATTATTATTATTATTGATGTTGAAGATGAAGCTGAAGATGATTTTATGTAGCCAATAATTCGACCCAGGCGTTATCAATATTTTACATGGGGAATGAGCAGTTGCAAAATGTATTGATTCAATTCCAACTAAATTTCTTTAAAATGTATACATGTATTTCCAATCATCAACACATTTTTGTCATTATTTATATTCATTTTTATTTCTGATCATTATTTTCTTAGTAGAATAATTGTCTGTTTGTCATATATAATAGAATGTTGAATCCACACACACACTAGTGCACACGCAAGGAGTTCGTCAGATTAACACATTTGCAAATTCTCTTAATATGTATGTATGTATGTATGTATGTATGTATGTATGTATGTATGTATGTATGTATGTATGTATGTATGTATGTATGGATTGTAAGAGTTGTTCGTTCGTTCGTCTATAGAACAGCTTTAGAACGACGTGTTTTGTTATGAATGATAGCTGTACTTTATCTACCTTTTAAGTAAGAATTATTTTCCCTAGAGAACTATAGAACCGGCTTTGGACAAAGACATTTGGTAAAATTAACTCAAAATTGGAACAGAACAGTACAAATTGTGATTCACAGTAAAAATTCTGCACACTTATGTTAAACCTTCGTCTGATCTCATCATCTGCCATCTTAAATTGAGATCCAGACTAATTTAATTAGAACTTTTTATTCACAGGAATATGTTTTTGTTACGTGACAAGGACTCGTACTCAGCAACAAAGCAAACAGTGAAAGCCAACAAGCTGTCTATATTTTAGCAAAACAATTTATTTCCTTAGATAGCAATGTTAAAATTGGTAAATATGACTTTCAATCTGTGAATATAATCCAAAATGTGATCCTAAGAATGAAAACGCAGGTCTTATCATTGAATAGTCTTATCAGAATCCAGGTTCGAGTCTCGACGAGTCCCGACGACGTATAAATATGGAAAGCGATTACGTCAGATGTGGTCCAATGTATGAATAACAATAATTTCTCACTTGAAACACAGTTTTTGTTTCCGAATAATTCAAGAATAAACTTCCACAAATATCTTTCATAATTTTTTTAAATATAAAAGTTAACTTATTGAGTTTCCAGGGGAATGAATTATTAAATCCATAAATCGGACGAAGTAAAAAACAATCTTGGCACAAATTTAAAAATACACCTTGTTCCTTCAAGGTTTTGAATGACTCTGCCCTAATAATATTAGGATTCCGTTTCTAGAACTGCAATGCCTCATTTGAATTCTCGCGAGATTGCTCATGTGGTCTCTTACTACTCTAATTTTCACACGTAGGCCAATGTCATTACACTTGAAAACTAATCATAAAAATAGTTGTTTTCAAACAGTTATCACGCAAAGAAGGTATGCCCGTGATACTGACCAATCGTTTTAACTTCCTGTTGACACTTTTACCAGGGTAAGACTGACTAAATTATAATTCTCACGTAACACTTCTTCGTCTTAAGTATCAATCTTTGTGATAAAAATATGTCTCACTACTAAAAAAGACTCCCGAATCCGAGAATAATATCCATTTCAATTAAATATAATGAATAAAAAAAAAAACCAAAATAATTTTAAACCTTAAACACAAGCAATTTAATCACATATATGTAACAGTCTTTATCACAATTTTAGGATAACGTTTTGGGTCTTCTTTGTAAATCGTAAGTCTTGTCTAATATTTTTGCCTTTTCACCGTGCTTTCCTAGGGAAATAAATTATTTTTGTTAAAATATATAAAACTTGTTGTCGTCACTATTTTCTTTCTTTTATTTTAAACGAGCTTGTTGTAGTCACTATTTTCTTTTTTTTTTTCAACGAGCCGAAACGTAACAATATACTTTTCCATACAAAGTATTTATTACATCATAGGGATTAACATGAATTTTGTTTTAATGAATATGTATTGTTGTTTAAATGGCATCTTTGCTGCTAAGATTAAAGTTTTTGCTCATTCAAGAACAAACGTCATCGTTACAAACATCGTTACGAACGACGTGTCTGTTATTTATATGAATACACATTTCTTATGAGACAACAATGTAATATTACAGAATAAGTAAAACTCTTTCTTCGTCCGGATATATGTCAATATAGACAGGATTGAATCATATGAACAAGGTCGAAGCAAAACATTTTATCCAGTGGCATATTATGACAAATATTATCTTCATTTTCATGACAATTTGGTATTGCTTGCATTTCTTACATTTTATATTATGGCTGGAAAATTTCCTTTTGTGCCGTATTAAATGTTTTATGTACTAAATGTGTTACTCTCGATACAACGTTTGAGCCGAGGCGGCTTATATGATTCCGTATCGGACTCGCGACCAAGAGTTTTAAATTAATCGTTGACTGAAAGGGACCAGAATAATTAACAGTCGTGTTGAATGTTATTCCAACTGACCTGTCTGACATGCCAGTCCATATTGTTTAGCACCTTATATTTAAAAGTATATACGTCATACGGATGCTCTATCGGCTAATGTCTGGTGAGAGTAGTTAGATCTTGCTACCCAATGGTTAACTTTTTGGGGTGGGTCAGTGTGTGAGCATTCCCACAATTCGGATTAAAATGCAGAAAATAGTGTCAATTTTGAGCTAAAACATCTTATAAACAGCTGCGATGATTTTAGTTTCTCGTACATGTCTTTCTCTTAGTTTATCTAATAGGTTAGTAAAACGTATTAGTTTTGGACGTACTAGGATATTCTTTGTGTGAATAACTTTAGCCCGAGATTAAATCAATGTTAAGAATTTTCCATTGCTTCGGCACCAATTTAACATACTTGTGCTGCTGTGCCGCAAAACATCAATCAGTACCAAACTATTGTCCTAGTCTATTAAATCGTTTATTTGTACCCCCCTTACCGATTTCAATAACGGAAAACTTTAAATTGATAAAAAGTGCAAAGAACTTGGACAATTCATTCATTGATTTATATTTTCTGACAAGACTGTCAATTGAATGGTCATAACACCGTCGTGGTCTGGGAGTTTCATTCTTAACGGAAGTTTTCAGAATTATAAACGGACATGAGACTCAGTTCCTAGACAGGTCCATTTTCAGCAAAGGGTTGTATGCGAGACTAAAGATGTACATACATATGTCGTCTGCTTCCGATATTTAGAGTGTCGAATCAAGCAAAGGAAAAGAATGACAAATAATTGCCTTTCACGTGGATTTCACAAGCGATTTCATTTATATGTTCGTGTGTGCAAAGGAATATAATTCCAAACTCAACATTTCGGTAATTTACGGAATTATCAGGCAGTTACCAAATATGATGAATTACATCATTATGTTGTCAGATGGAAATAAACTTCCCATAGTGTACGGAATATGGCGCTGTGTTAGTATGGAAAGTCCGTTAAGCATCAAAGGTGAAAAAAGATGCCAGTATTAGTGTCATTCTAGTCAAAGTCAGGTTAGATATTAGAAATCAATGATTCAATCGACTTAGTTCTGTGCACATTTTATTAAATTAAACGTTTATGTTATTAAAATTGGTAGGGGGTGCAAACAAACGGGTATGTAGCATCGGTCTATAGTTGAAAAATAATAATTATCGTTAATAATAAAAATGATAATAATAATAATAATAATAATAATAATAATAATAATAATAATAATAATAATAATAATAATAATAATTATTATTATTATTATTATTATTATTATTATTATTATTATTATTATTATTGATGTTGAAGATGAAGCTGAAGATGATTTTATGTACCAATAATTCGACCCAGGCGTTATCAATATTTTACATGGGGAATGAGCAGTTGCAAAATGTATTGATTCAATTCCAACTAAATTTCTTTAAAATGTATACATGTATTTCCAATCATCAACACATTTTTGTCATTATTTATATTCATTTTTATTTCTAATCATTATTTTCTTAGTAGAATAATTGTCTGTTTGTCATATATAATAGAATGTTGAATCCACACACACACTAGTGCACACGCAAGGAGTTCGTCAGATTAACACATTTGCAAATTCTCTTAATATGTATGTATGTATGTATGTATGTATGTATGTATGTATGTATGTATGTATGTATGTATGTATGTATGTATGTATGTATGTATGTATGTATGTATGTATGCATGTATCTAATAATGAACTGAATACCTTAGGTCCATTTCCGTCGGTCCTGCGATCGCAAACGATAAGAACCAACCAGGCAGACAAGAGATTAGAGAGAGAGAGAATTGTTTCGTTTCGGAACTCTGATAAAATACAGCCCAAATAATAAAAACGTTTGATTTAAATGATTGCATATACTCTATGATCCGTTTCTGTACACATGTAATTTAGGCAATCGTCTTATCCAACATTCATAAGTTTCAATGAAAGCATCAGGACAATAACATTATGTAGTACTATACAGTTATTTTCGAGTTTTTAATTGACTCCAATGCTATGTAATAACATATTTTATGGAACAGTATTTTACATTTTTTCTATAAATCATCCTGTATTAAAACAAACATTAACACTAATAATAAAGAAAAAGTCAAGAAAAAAATGCACCAAATATTGCTTTTACTGGCAGTTGTATGTAATGGAATGCGGTCGGTGATGATGTGGGTTCTTCGTTATTACATATTTGCAATGTCAGTCTACCTAGTAACCTGCAATCAGAAAAATAGTACATTATGAACGAATCAAGCATTCCCAAAATGAAATATGATGATGCATTCATTCACTCACATAATGAAACATAATCTAAGGCGTATATGTCATCAATGGGACCTGACACAAAGACAATGTTTACGCAA
Source organism: Potamilus streckersoni (assembly GCA_016746295.1). Classification (NCBI taxonomy): domain Eukaryota; kingdom Metazoa; phylum Mollusca; class Bivalvia; order Unionida; family Unionidae; genus Potamilus; species Potamilus streckersoni. Next base: position 1,106,539 of record JAEAOA010001813.1, read on the forward strand.
TATATAAAATTTGTTTCGTTAGGTATAATTTAGTGAAGATATTAAAATATACTTCGTATAGGATTTATTTGTATATACGGCCCCGTTTAAAGCTATTCTAGAATTTAGTAATTACATGATTATTGTGAATTGGTGATGGGAACATATTTTACAAACCAAGAAATAAAGAAATTGTTGGTACAGGCGGTATTGAATCGTATTCATTTGGCTTTCATGATGGCGTGAAATAGTTTCGTAACATAGCCACTATTAATTAACGTAAGGAATTTTCATATCACGTGTACGTGTTTTGGAATTTGAGATAGGAATCAGTCAGAGTACTAAGTGCTAGGGTCATCATGGTTTGTACGTGATATGAAAATTCGATCTGTTGCGTAGAAACCCGAACTGATAAATCATATGAATGTGAAGTCATAAATATGCATAACTGTGAAATTAAAGTCTTGCGATTGAGTTGTTCTTAATTTAATTAATGAAAGTAATGTGGCATCGAAACCATTAAGACTGCTTCAATTTATAAAGATTATTGTCTAGAGGTCACTGCAAATTGTATTAATAACGTATGTTTGACATTTTTCCTCTTATATAGGTATAATGGTTAAGCGTACATAAACTTCTTTTAGATTCCAAGTATATAAAAAGAATTCAGTAAATATTTTGTCACTGGATTATAAAGATGAAGATTAATTTTGGCTGGTTACATTCTACACGAAACTCACTCGACAAAGTCTGTGGTAGTCCTAATTCTATTTTCTTGTGACATATAGTTATCAAAGCGATCAAATTCATGAACTTATCGCAAATTGATATTGAGGTAAAGATTTTAAGTGCAAGTGTATCCATATAAATTGTTTCTTTTGATATTAAGTTAATCTTCTGTTAATCCAGGAAGTTAATCTTTCGTTAAAGATTCCTGCAATCTACAACTCATGATCAAAAACTGGATGATTCAAATGTCAGTATAAAACTTTAATCAGATGCATTTTGACTAGAAATCAAGATGGTTTAAATAGCCACAATAATTAGTGTCACATATTTAAAGTACCACTACAATAAATCAGCCAATCATCTGAAAGTGCTTCTGAGAAAATAATGAGATATATATTATATTTATTGGAAATTTTCAAACCAGTCAATAGTTCTGACTGTAATCTGTAAATGACAGAGTTGAATCCTAAAGAGGAAATAGAATGTATACCGAGTTCAGCCCATCGTGACATAAGCCAGCACGATTCGGCAGGACCTTTCAATCACAATTCTAGCCATTTGATTCGAATGCGATAATATCCGGAAATGCGACATAATATGTACGCTAATTATGTTTTCATGTGTCGCACCGCTTTTAGTGCTTCATATAAATATGTTACTCATAGTACACTTTAAAATTATTGCTTTGTATTTCAAGAAGGTTGCAGATAGGTGAATGAAATATATAATATTACTTAGTATCATGCCGACTTCAAAGTTATCGGCGGGTTTCGAAATTTTATATCCCCAAGTTATTATAGGATGGATAATGTATTACCTTACTCCTATCCTCTGCCTGGGATTATATTCGTTATCAGCGGTAGAATAATAATGAGAATAACCACTGAAAAAGAGCAAATGTGTGAAAACATTAAATATTTACTTAATTAATATAAAACCAAGGTCTGCATTTTGTTTTATATTTATGTGTGTATGTATTAGCATTTAAATGCTTTTCAGCAAAATAATGGGTATATGTTATCAAATAAATGCTGAGAAACGAAGCTTGAAAAAGCATGAGAGAGTACAATTTAAAATTATAGCATGTACCTTCAAAATAGTTTTGTATGCCTTCCTATTAAAAGCCAATTGAAAGTGTAACACAGTATCTTACACTTAAATCAGAAAACAACGAAAAGAAAGAAAACTAGTAAATAATACATCTGCCGTATTAACTTGTGTAGTCAAAGCATTAGAAGAAAATATGTGACGGTAGCCATATTTTCACTCAGAGGAGGAGAAACATAACTTCTATTCGTTCGAACTGTTGTAGGATGTGTATATTACCTTTTTGAAAATTTCTAAAGGATATTATAGATAAAGATGATGTTATATATATGGTAAGCGACAGCTGACAGCTAAATATATGGCATCATATACATAAAATGTTAGATGAGAAAGATGTTTGTGTTTATTACAAGAGACGTAAGCAGTAGTACAGCTGAAGTTGATAGAGTCTGATATAACAATAGATAGGTAAATTAAAATATAGATTATACTGATAAATCAGAATTAATGAACTGAAATGTAAATGGATATATAAATAGATACACGTGTATATAGAAAAACGGAACAGGAAAATATATGCATGATAAAGACTAAATAGATGGTTATGTAATTAGATGAATAGGATTGCACATACAAAATTGACAAATATAACGATAAATAGATCCGTGCTTACGTGGGAAAATAAAACTTAGAATGCCACCAAATCCACCGCCACCTCCAAATCCACCTCCTCCTCCACCAAATCCACCGCCAATTCCACCGATTCCCTTCCCCGATGCGACAGGAAGAAGCAGAACACTGCTGGTGCCAGATCCGTATCCTTTTTGGCCAAATGAGTTGCCGCCATAACCACCTCCATACAATCCATTGAACCCTCCTAAGCCTCCGCCATAGCCTCCGCCATAGCCTCCGCCAAAACCTCCGCCAAAACTTCCACTTCCAGTACTATAACCTCCGGCATAGGCAAATGCTAATAGCACCAGGATAGTGAAAGTTTTGATAGCAGATACTTTCATCATTCCTGAAACCAATATTAAGCATAGTTTATACATTGAAAACTCGTTCATCACGTTATTGCCTTTCTTGTTTTTTTTTTTTAGTTTTAATTGTTTAAATGCACGTCGTCAAAATTGTTTAGGCATCTAATGTCTTTGATCCTCATCTCCATTTGACAGTGACATACTATATTATTTCTTTAAATAAATAGCACTTCTTTGCAATATTGTTTTGTGTTATATTATTAATAGCTTTGGACAATTTTGATAGATATTGAAGATTTTGTGTCCATTTATTAATAAGTTACTGGATTACTAGCATGATCTAATAATGGCTATCAAGGTGCAAATTGGTCATGCGCATTAGGCTAATGAGGGTATGTAAGTACTCGAATTATAAGCCTTTCATTGGGTAAGAGTTGTTGATAATATGAAGGAATACGATCCATCTAAAAATGAATATTTGTCGCACTTTTTGTTTTGCAATCCTGTTTGTTAGGAAGGTTTGTTACAATTACAGAAAAACAAAATGTAGAATGTTGTGGAGGTTTTAGAAAGAACAATTTAAGGAGAGAGTTGAACGTAACACGTGCAATGTATTGAATGTTGCAGAATGATTTTTCCATAAGCAGAAACCACGTAAATAAAACATATTTGAATGTAACAAAATCGCAAGAACAATTAATGAGTAATTTTAAAGATAGTTCAATACCACAGCACACACTAACTTGAACGTAATTTACCACGAATTGAAAATTGTTTGAGGTCGTGTAAAAAAAAAACAACTTTGCCTACCAATCTGGTAAAACCGGAGGCATATACAATGGAAGCATATATTTCTCACTTCAGTACGATGCACATTTTCGCAGTTTAAGAGAAGAGATTGTTAAGAGTGATGTGAGGTACTAATGTCAGCACTAAAAACTGAACTGCATATTACGTACATATTGTAGACAATTAATGGCAACTCTAAAATGTACTTACTTCAATATTGTATAATGAATACGTTTTCGTCCTTTTCGAGTCGTCTTGTTTCCTTGCTGTCAGCAAAGGCTTACTTTGATGTTTAGAGCAGATATGAAAACAGTATCCCTATATATACATAAATAAGAGTCAAAGTCAAAACAGAATTGAAGATAAAATGTTGTTTTCGCTTCAGGAAGTGAAACTGCACCTTTGCTTTTACTTCCGAACATGACATTCCTTATTTCGTGTAACGATTAAAGTCAGTGCTGATGTTTAATATGAGCATAAATCAAAATCTAAATGCTACGGTGTGTGTTATCTGTTTGAATTTACATTTCCAACTGTTGCTTTTCTGTATTAATGGCATATTTGACTTCTCTTACGTCTCATACAGTTTGGATTTAAACTTATTAATGAGCTAACACGATTTGTTTATCATATTTGAAAAGACCTATACAAATATTACTTGCTAGGTAATATAATAGTTCATTTTTGTGACTTTAAATCTGGGATGCATTTGAATTTATAAGTATGTCACATTATTTAGGATGATCGGTAGTAAAATGAGAGTTTAACATTTGGATATAATTAATAGTTTTCATAGGTAAGTATTTGTGCAAAAGAAAGTAATTTATAAAGCTATAAGTTGTTGTGCCCTTACTTGCACTACGCACAGTTGAATACCCATATGCATGTGAACGGCTTTGCAATAAAATTGTGGAAAAAAATTTACACTATCATTAATTGCTAATAAAATAAAAGATTCATCAGTAATAAAATTGCATGAGTAACACATATTAAAATGTATAGGCTCTTTGTATTAAATATACAAAGTAAACTGTGTATATGAATGAGTTTTTATGTGACGCATTCATTGAAATCAGGTAGGGTTATGGCAGGCCGAAAATCATTGAGGAATTCACAACGGCATCGAATAAGTTTTGTTGACTTTATTTGCTTTATTACTTTTACACAGAAGTATTATTGTGAAGGTTTGTAGAAGTCAAGCATGCATAGATAACAAGTAGCTATTGTTCAATATCATTCTCCGAAGAGCTATTAGGCAAATGATTTGGCATTATGAAATATCTATCTCTTGTCCAAATTCGTGCAAAATTCCCAGAGGATGATCACATTACATTTCTCATGAGCAAGTAAGTAATTCATGTTAACGATAAACGCACTAATACTAAAGTAAGAAGTCAAGACGACCTGGAGTAAACCGCTCAGAAGGGCAACACGGATCAGATTGCATTGCATTCTCGTTAACTAGAGGGTTTCCAGTCAGGAACAGGAGAGGGTTGTAGTTATGCTTCACAGTCAGCCACCTGGTGGTCACTAATCACACTATTCACAGTATGCTCAGTATTTACAAATGTCACAGGCAGTATATACCCCATACCTGGGATTCCCCCACATTACTATCCTATCATCTACAGTCTCCCTCACAAACGCCAACTGGTGTTTATTGATTAAAGGACAAAGAAATTGTATATATACACTACCACCAAAGCAGGATGAGTAGGAAAGCGGCAATACGCTTGGTCAGATTTTATAGAAATTGTCTAGAACGGAAGAAAGATGAAAGGAACTATATAACATTGAGCTAACGGTGGACATAATCTAAAGTTAAGTTTCTGCAACTGACACAGTGCTGGAAAGTCGTTGGTTTCGATTCTGATATAGTGGAGAACATATAGAATCTATGATGGGGATTGGACGGAAACAAGGAAATAGCAGTAATGGGGTCACATTATTTGTCTCCCTACGAGGTTTGCCTAGTTGATTGACATATAATGTAACCTCGTGCCTGGGATTTACATGTCTCGGTCCAAAAAACGCCAACGTCGATTAGTTTTTCACCCAACATTTTCCTTTAAAGTAGAAATAGATATTCACTAGTGTAATACAATTCAAGCCCAAATGTTTACATGCTGCTCATTACTACAAATATCTTAATGAGGGATTTGGCGTGACAGCTGCATCAGATGTATACAGTTTATAGGCGTGAGGAAAGAAAAATAAAACTATAAACCATCGCATAGTAATGAGGCATGAAAAGTTATTTTGCTAATAATGAAAGTAAACTATGTACTCAGCTCTATTGTAGATACACTTAGCACGTACTGTAACGAAGAGTTACATAGTCCATTAGTTTATTCATAAATAATTAAAAATCCGTGTCACTAATGTATATAACTCTCCTTATCTTTGGAGGAGATGAAACTCTTTGTGACATTCTTGTGTTGTAATTAATGTTGAGTATAGAATTATCCACGTGTATGGAAGACCCTCCAAGTTCGAACTTTAAATGATAATCATATGATGAACGTTCAAGTTCACGCTTTCTTTGAAAAAAATCTGTCTTGGAAATACGGCAAGTGCGACATCGAAAACTTGTTATGGTTGAACGTGTGAACGGGCAAATTATTTATTCTGGCTGATAAGTGCATTATTTGATTTTTGGTACTGGGGTACAATGGAGATGCTTAACAATATTTGAAGAAAGCATGAATGACATACACATTTCTGGCTCTTTCTAAGTTTTCTGTAGTTAAAAATTTTAGGATTTTTGTAGCCGGTAATGTGTATAGCCTGAGAGTCATTTCTGATTATTAGACTCTTTGTTGGGTTTTGGTCCAAGACAAAGAAATTCTAGTCAATGGGTCATATTAATTGTATCTCATCGAATCTATGAAGTGTATAAGCCTAGTCTATGTGCACGCATCAGTGTTTTCTGTCACAGTTCATTCCGCACAAGATTGAGAAGTTTCTCCTATCTGTATCACAATTTTCTGGTCAACGTCATTAAATGAGACAAATATTACATAATTTGTTTCAAACAAAGTGTTTTTACAACTGGTTAGGTAGTTTTGTCTAAATTTAATGACGTTGACCTGAAATGTACTGAGTCAGACATGCATATAGGATAAAACTAACAATGCTCTGTAAAACGAACTAGCAAAATATCAAATAGCTCTCGACATTGCTTGCGTGTGTGTGTGTGTCTGTCTTGAAATGTTTTGTATGCTGTATTCTCAAAGATGGTTTATCCTTAAGTTACAAAGCTTTTCACTATATATTTGTTGTTGTTTGATTTTAGAACAACTGTGTCACATACAGCAGAAGACAACAAGAGTTTCTTTTTTTAAAAGTAGTTCTGAGCGCGTGGACATCTTGACTAAGACGGCTGGTCTGAGATGACTAGACTGGCATAAAAATCTTAAGGTTAGCAAAGAAGCTAGATTAGAGAGTGAGAAATGAGAAATCTAAGGCTATTATAGTTAGGACAAGAAGAAGATCAAAGCCCTCAATAGTCAGTTAAACCATCAGGTCAAGCGGGAGAATTTGCCTTTTCAATATATGCCTGACGAAAGCGGGGAAAAATGCGTGGAAAAGGTTCTGTTATTATGCGAAACAAATCTGAAGGTCGAAAACACATGCACAGCAATGAAATACAGAGGTCGCATTGACCAGGAAAGTTCACATTGAGAAAGTTCCTTCCAAAAGTTGTAAAGTCTGCAAACTTTCAGGATGGAGGAAAGTTGAGGCAAAACTTATGATCATCCATTTCGTTACTTCCAAATATAGTTCCAGTAATTTGTTTAGAGCATTTCTTCCCTACTCTCCTTTTGGTGATGATACAAGAATTAGATTTGAGCAATTTTAGAATTGAATGAAATGTAATTGTTTATTATTTAGAATTCGAGCATTATGATGTGTCTGTGTGCATTTCAGCGACAGTTCACAGTGAGTATTGAGGCACTGATGATGATCTGGTAGTGAAATATGTGACCCAATGCACGGTCATTTGTCTACAGCCCAGTCTCTGAAAAAGTGCCTGATAACACTGGAAAAAAATTTCACCGTCAATGTACTTTAGAGTAAGACACAATCGAAAGTTTATTACTAAGAAACAAAGGTAGAAAATATTTTGTAGAAGTGAGTGTGACCTGATGACACCTAACGGTCGGTACACATATTTCTCAGCAAATAGAGAACATAAGCTAATTTCTTTGCTACTGAGAACAATTACGCCTGCTTTGAGATCTTTAGAGTACATAGCGTAACATAAATTTCAAATCAGAGTCCATTGTATGTCTCGTTAAAACCGCTATTTACTAGACAGAGTCCAGCATTAACAATTTGTTTTCTATCTCCTGGACAGTTGTGTACTTTTTCATTATTTTAAGTCTGGTTATTTTCTTACTGGCAGCTATGTTTGAAATGATGCAGGCAACGCAATATATAGCAGCAGGTATTCTGTGAGATGTCTCGATTGAAAAAGTATGTTTGCTTATGTTAACATATTTTGTGGGCACAAACATCCTGATAAATTTGAGTTTATTTCCTTGTCTCCAGCGCAAACACTAGCCTTCGTATTGAATCTAGCGGTTTTTTCTAAATGATTCAAAGTATTGTCCCATGTTGAGACGATCGACAGATGTAAATATGTTTGTATTAGTGTTTACAGAAACAAGGCAAAATCATGGTTAGATAGTATCCATATAAAGTTTTAAATCTGCAATGATGATACATTGTACATCAACTTTGAAAAGTAAACCTGGGCTAGGCGAGTACCAGAAGATAATATTGTAAAGGTTATCATCTTATAATTCTGCAAAGAAAAGTTAACTAATAATCAAGGGTAAAACTTGTAAATACTTAAAATCCACATGCTCAAAATGTCCTATATTTGAAGATAATTCCATAAAAACTTATTTTTATTTCCCGTTTGATCATCATAATATTGTATGAGTTCACATTAAAATACTTCTGTTTTTTGGAAGATGAAGTCGATACAATAAATAAGAATGTATTTTAGCGAGAGTAGACTAAATCGGAGTATGTCAATATTGACATTTAATTAATGGTTTGATGCTAGGAATTTTTGTGGTGTTCGCTTTAAAAGAATTACCCACGTTAGAATAGCATGCTAATTTATATATTTTATGAAGACAGTATTTATAAAATCTTCCATTTAGAGGACTGCTTCATGTTCTTTAACTCATTCTTCATTATTCTTAACCCCATTGTCTTATACAGCAATGATTGTAAATGTCGCTATCCACAGTGTGTGAGCAAATGATGTCTCTATAATATCTGGAAGTTAACCCGTTGTGATATTTGGGGGTAATAGTGAAAGATTATATTTTTTCACGGCAAGTGAGAATGAAATACCGCTTGTAAAATTTTATAGATACAACTTGTGTAAACTCCAATGGGAAAATAATATATATTTTTAGCTACAACTTGTAGAAATTCCTTTGGATAAAACTAGTAGCTATTTAGAGCCACAATATGTATAAAAGTCCTATGGAAAAACCAAGTTTAAATTTGTAGCTACAACGTGTGGTAATTCTACATTGTAAATTCTTATGTAAACTTGTAAAAATTTCGTGGAAAAACCGAAGTATATATTTATAGCCTAAAAACCAAACAGTGCTATAAGTGATTGTCTTTAATATGACAGGCACTTAGTAACATTGTTGCAAGTTGCTGTACTCAATCCACATTACTATACGTAAGCAGGTGAAGCGACGTTTATAGGAGCAAAATGATTTCGATAGTGACAAAGGGAGCTTTTAGGGCCAGGCAATGATCACACACTCTCACGCACACACAGAGACACGTACATGTGTCAGCTTAGAATGTAAACAAAACAACATAATTGAATCATTGGCGTATGGAGAAAACGTGTTAACAGATTCTATAAGGAATCCTGTACAGTTAACATTATATTGGACTAGTAGTACAAAGATTCATGACAAGCACAGGTTCCTATAATTTTACCTCAAGATTCATTGAGCATTTGACGACATAGTACTAAGTAACAACCAACACATCTTCAAAAATAAAAATATTCTTGAATGATAACATTTTTTATTTACTTGGTTTAAGTAGGAATTGCTATTGAAATGGGGAATTTGACACTAAAACATATACGATGTTCATTGGATATTGTGCGCATAAAGTGAGTGAGATGAAATATTTCATGATTATCGTTTATTCATCAGATCAGGCACCAACCAAAGGTATCTCTTTCTACCATGGAGCAGTAAGCCAGTAAAATAGATCTTGTTAATTTGAGATGATGCACAGAATAGGAACAAATATAACCAAATGCTGTCCCTGCAACATCCATCGTACGACCGATTTGGCTGCATAGTGGTCAGAGCGTCTGCATCGAAGTCACGATCATATAACTGGGTGGGACACCGTTAAGCATGTCCTTGGCATGATGCCACAGTGTAAGGCATCACAATAAATTGCCACACTGTAGATATCATAGCGATATGATAGAAAAAGTGTTGTAGGTAAGTTAACAATCCATCCAATTCATACTCACACACGCCATCCATCGTATAATTTTAACGGCTAACAGTGAAAGCAATCATTGTTCTTCTGTAGAACTGAATACCTTGTGACCATTTCCGTCCTGCCTGTGATCTCAAGCCATAACAACCAACCAGGCAGACAAGAGATTAAAGAGATAATTGTTTCGTTTCAGAACTCGGACAAAACACAACCTTAATACTAAAAATTTATGGTTTAAATGACCGCATATACTCCATACACCGTTTCTGTACACATGTAATTGAGGCAATCGTCTTATCCCACTTTCATGAGTTTCAATGAATGCATTAGAACAGTAACAGTATGGAGTACTATACAGGTATTTTCGAGTTTTTAATTGCTTCCAAGATTATTTATTAACAAACATATTTTATGGAACGGTATTATATAATTTTCGATAAATCAGTAAGTATTAAAACAAACATGAACACTAACATTAAAGAAATGGTCAAGAAACAAAAATGAACAAAATATTGCTTTTGCTGGCAGTTGTATGTAACGGAATGCGATGTACGGTCAGTGATGACGTGGGTTCTTCGTTAAGACATAGCTACAATGTCAGTCTACATAGTAACCTGTAAACAGAAGAAAGATGATATTATGAAAACATCACGAATTCCCAAAATTAAATATGATGATGAATTCATTCACTCACATAATGGAACATAATCTAAGGCGTATATGTCATCAATGGGACCTGACACAAAGACAATGTTTACGCAATATATAATGTTTGTTTCGTTAAGTATAATTTAGTGAAGATATAATATTATAATATACTTCGTATAGGGTTTATTTGTATATATGTCCCCTTTTAAAGCTATTCTAGAATTTAGTAATTACATGATTATTGTGAATTGGTGATGGGAATATATTTTGCAAGCCAAGTAATATAGAAATTGTACAGGCGGTAGTGAACCATGATATAGTTTCGTCACATGGCTCCTATCAATTTATTAACATAAGTAAATCTCATATTACGTGTACGTGTTTTGACATTTGAGATAGGAATCAGTCGTAGTACTAAGTGCTAAGGTCGTCTTGGTTAGTACGTGATATGAAAATTCGATCTGTTGCGTAGAAACTCGAATTGATAAATCATATGAATGTGAAGTCATAAATATGCATAACTGTAAAATTAAAGTCTTGTGAAGGAGTAGTTCGTATTTTTATTAATGAGAGTGTTGTGGTATTAAAGCCAATAAGACTGCTTCAATTTATAAAGATTGGTGTCTAGAGGTCACGGCAAATAGCATAAATAACATGTTTTTCTTATTCGTTTGATAAATGGTTAAGCGTACATAAACTGATTTGAGATTTCAAGTGTATTACAATAAGGCAATAATAATTTTGTCATTCGATTATAATGATAAAGACTAAATTTGGTTGGTTACGCTCTACACGAAACTCAATACAATGTCTGTGGTAATCTTAATTTTTTTTTCTTGTGACAAGTGGTTACCAAATTTATCAAAGTCATGCAATTATCTCAAACTGATTTCAATGTAAAGATTTTAAGTGCAAATGTATCGATATAAATAGCTTCTTATGAAGGTAAGTTATTCTTTTATTAATCCAGGAAGATAATCTTTTATCTTTAAAATTCCTGCAATTTACAACTCATGATCGAAAATTGGATGATTCAAATGTCAGCATAAAACTTCACTCAGATGCATTTTAACTAGAAATCAAGATGGTTTAAATAGCCATAAAAATTAGTGTCAGACATTTAAAGTATCACTACAATAAATCAGCCAATCATCCGAAAGTGCTTCTGAGAAAGTAATGAAATATATATTATATTTCTTGGAAATTTACAAACCAGTAAAGAGTGCTAACTGTAATCAGTAGAAGACAGAGTTGAATCGTAAAGAGGAAATAGAATGTATACTGATGTGATGTGTCGAATTTTGAAAACTCTTAGAAGCATTGGTTAAAGTCAACTTAAAGTAGAAAGGGCTAGAGATAGTTAGATGATTATTTTCGTTTCATCTCTCAACGTCAAAAGGAAATTCGTTCCAACCGACGTAACTTGAATGAGTCATATGCTATGGTACCAGAGAATGACAAAACCCTTTCCTAAAATCGACCGGTTAAAGGGGGAAGCTTGCTATAAGTGATTGTTCAAAGGAACGTGAAGGACATTGCAATGACAATTTTGAAAAAATGTACACTATCATTAATTGTAAATAAAATAAAAGATTCATAAGTAATAACATTGCATGAGTAACACAGATTAAAATGTATAGACTCTTTGAATTAAATATACAAATTATACTGTGTGTAGATGAATGAGTTTTTATGTGACACATTCATTGAGATTACATATGGTTATGGCAGGACTCAATTTACTTTATTATTTTTCCCCAGAAGTATGATTGCGATTAGCCTATATAAGAGTTTGTCAATGTCCAACATGCAAAGATACCAAAAAATTTAGTAACCAATATTATTATCTGAAGAGACATTAGGCAAATGATTTGGCAGTATGAAATAATTTCTCTTGTTAAAATTCATGCAAAATTCACAGAAGAGAATCACATTACATTTTTCATTTTAAAGTAAACAATTATTGTTAACCATAAATGCACGAATATTGAAGTAAAAGGACAAGGCGATCTGGAGTAAACCGCTCAGATGGGCAACACGGATCAGATTGCATGCTCGTTAACCAGAGGGTTTCCAGTCATGAACAGGAGAGGACTTTAGTTATGCTTCACAGTCAGCCACCTGGTGGTCATTATTCACATTGTTCACAGTATAAACAGTATTCACCAATCCCACAGCCAGTATATACCCACGCATGGGAAATAACAATTACTTTTATATATTGGTAAAGCAAGGTGGAGCCGATCACTGAAATGTTTGTACGCATACATACATACATACATACATACATACATACATACATACATACATACATACATACATACATACATACATACATACATACATACATACATACATACATACATACATACATACATACATACATACATACATACATACATACATACATACATACATACATACATACATACATACATACATACATACATACATACATTCCTGAACTCTTCCCCAAGACTGCTAAACCGCTAAAATGTATCCACTGCTAGAAATACATACTATACAATATCTATTTTATCTTTACTACACATTATTCCTCTCATTATAAAATTAAAACAATATTCAATACTTAATTTATATAAGCATTTCGTTTCATTTTCCTTTTAAACAGTTAAATAAAATAGCTCTTAACTGAACTCAAAGATATGAGGTCTTAAAAACTCAATGCATCATATGTAGGAAATTGTAAATAAGTATCATGGGTTATCGATAGTTCATGTTCCAGTAATAGAATAGTGTTTTTCTGATTTCAAAGAATATCTAATTTTTAACACGAATTGTTGTCAAAAACATCATGGTTTTGTGCTCTTTTAGCTGTGACTGCCTTTCAAAGCTTAAACTATAATATCGAACTCTTTTAATGTGTTTTAAAATTTTGTTTATACAAGGCTATAATAAATTAATTTGATATTAGCGATTTATATCTTATTATTGACGTGGACTGCAACTGTCTTGGGGATTCAAACTATGTGGGTTTGGCTGTGTTATTGATGCAATAATTATCTATATCACTTCCTCTATCAGGAATATGTCCTTTGGTGAGCTAAGTTTTATTCACTGAGGAAATAGCTGAGCATTTTACAAATATTATGTTAATCGAATTACCACATTTCCCTGTCAGGATGTACGTTCTTAATTTGTTGCCTGTTGTAATATGTGCATTGCCAATTTGAGCATTGGGAGTATTTAGATGAACAATGTGTAATTTATCAACGAAATTTAAATTTGAATTAAAACTCACTAAATTACTAAATTACTAAATATTATGTCATTGCAGTCATATGTTTTTACAATCATAAATATGGCTTTCTGTTAAACGTGTCCTCTTTGGTAAAATCATAACTATCTACCTATGTACTTAGCTATCTCAATCATCTTCACTATTTTCTCAGCAATACACCTTTTAGACCTTTTGTGAGTCCAACATTAACAATTCGAACAGCTAAAAACACAGAGTAGTATGCTTGTTTGCAAATATCTATTATAACAATTTAGGTCTGGTTATTTTGTTATTGACAGCTACGTTTGAAATTATGCAGGCAACGCAAGATATAGCAGCAGGTATTCTGTGAGATGTCTTGATTGAAAAAGTATGTTTGCTTTTATTAACATAGTTTGTGGGCACAAACACCCTGCATACACTAGCTTTTATATTGAATCTATAGGTATTTTAATGATTCAAAGTCTTGTCCCATGCTGAGACCATCGACATATGTAAATATGTGTAATAGTGTTTACAAAAGCAAGGCAAAATCATTGATAGATAGTATCCATATAAAGTTTTAAATCTGTAATGATGATACATTGTACAGCAACCTTAGGAAAGTAAACCTGGGCTAGGCGAGTACCAGAAGATAATATTGTTCAGGTTATGATCTTATACTTCTGCAAAGAGAAGTTAACTAATAATTAAGGGTAAAGCTTGTAAAATACTTAAAACCATAAGGTGAAATTTTTCTCTCTCTCTTCATTCCATAAAAACTTATTTTTCTTTCCCGTGAGTTCATCATCATAATGTTGTATGAATTCACATTAAAATACTTCTTGAAGATGAAGTCGATACAATAAGCAAGAATACATTTCAGCGAGAGTAGACTAACTCGGAGGCTGTCAATTTTAACATTTAATTAATGGTTTGATGATTTTTGTGGTGTTCGCTGTAAACGAATTACCCACGTTAGAATAGCATGCTGATTTATATATTTTATGAAGACAGTATTTATAAAATCTTCCATTCATAAGACTACTTCATGTTCTTTAACTCCTTCTTTATTACTCTTAACCCCATTGCCAGTAGCTTCTTGTGGGTCGGTGGTTCTTTCCGGTGATTTCCCGGTTTCTTCCTCCACCATTAATACTGGCCGCCATGTATAGCCTTTCCTGTACTGAAAAATGGCGTTAAACCCCACAACAACAACTTAACCCCATTGTCCTAGACAGCAATGATTGTAAATGTCGTTATCCACAATGTGTGAGCAAATCATGTCTCTATAATATCTGGAAGTTAACCCGTTGAGAGATATTGGGGTAAAAGTGAAAGAGTATATCTTTTCACGGCAAGTAAGAATAAAAAACCTCTAGTATCTTTTTATAGGTACAACTTGTGTAAACTCCAATGGGAAAAATAATATCTATTTTTAGCTACAACTTGTAGAGATTCCTTTGAATAAAACTAGTAGCTATTTAAAGCCATAAATTGTATAAAAGTCTAATGGGAAAACCAAGCTTATACGTGATACTACAACATGTAGTAATTCTGTATTTTAAAATCATATGTAAACTTGTAGAAATTTTGTGGAAAAACCGAAGTTTATATTTATAGCCTAAAAACCAACCAGTTGTATAAGTGATTGACTTCAATCTGACAGGCACTTAGTAACATTGTTGCATCTTGCTGTACTCAATACACGTTACTATACGTAAGCGGGGAAAGCGACGTTTATAGGGGGCAAAATGATTTCGATAGTGACAAAGGGGCTATTAGGGACAAGCAATGATCACTCACTCTCACGCAAACACATACACATACACGAAACATCGTGTGTCAGCTTAGAAAGTAAACGAAGATGAAATCTCACGAAATTAACTATTACAAATGAAATTATTCTTCACACCACTACTCTATCCAGCATATCATACGCATTATTAAATTGCCGTGTGTTCGCTTAGAATGTCAGAGAAGCAGATGAATTATCACAAAATATAAGTGAGACAAAATGTATGTCCATTTAAAACCTCCAACACATACTTGTCACCACTTAGTACATATTATGGTAAGACAAGTAGGAAAGAATTGTCAGTCTGTTCCTACATCATTCTTGTGTCTTGATTGTTTTAAGCTTTAGACAAATACTCATACACGCAGACACAAACACGATATAAAGACGGGTATATGGATTATGAATAGTGTTTGGGGTGTTAAATAATAAAGTGATGTTGTATGTTATAGTCGTGTGATGGATATCAGCTTCTTGACGTAAAATGGATAATCTGTTTTATGAGATTTTATTTTATTGTCTTGTAGTCTAAGCTAACACAAGACTTCATTTTTGCATAGTGTGTTTAATAAGGTGTTGAATGGTGTATTTGGTGATGGATGACATTGTAGTAATGTAAGAGATAATATTTTCTGAGATTTCATCAGATTTTCGTACGCTCTAACCTGATGCAAGACTTTTGGTATAATCTATGGGATGATATATTGTGTAGTTATAGTATTTTATGCGATGTGGAATGGTTTATAAGATGTATAAGGATATTGTTTAGTTGCTTTTATCTCCTCTTTGGCTCTTAGCTAACGCAAAATTTTCTGCTGAATGATATAATATGTATGTGGGAGTGTGTTTTGTTTGGTGTCATCTCCTTCTCTTACACTCTAAGCTAACACATGACTCTTTTGGAATAGTATGTTGTGTAATAGATGGCATAGATGATGTAATTGATAGAATATTATGGGGTTATTGATGAGACAGTGTGTAAGACTGTTTTGTTCGCTTTCCACTCCTTCTTTTTCAATCTGGGCTAAAAGAAGACTTTTTTGAATAGTGTTTGTAGTGAAGAATGGCATTTTATGGGGTTTTGGATGGTATGATGGAGTATGTTTTGTGGCTGTCATCTCCTTCTCTTGCAGCCTAAGCTAAGAGAAGCCAATTTGGTGAGTAGCGGGTGATGGATGGGATTTGTGTGTGAGTTTGGATGGTATATAATGAACATGTTTTGCTTGCTGTTTTCTCCTTGTCTGACACGCTAAGTTAAAACTAAATGTGTTTTTCATAGTGCATCGTTAGATGTGAGGTATAGACGGTGTAATGGATTGTACAATTTTGGGTTGTTGGATGATATTTGTATGTTAACGAATAGCATATTTGTGTTGCAATGGATATTTTGTGAGATTTGTGAGATTTGTAAGATTTGTGAGATTTCATCTGCTTCTTTAACACTTTAAGCTAACACAAGACGTTTTATGGAATAGTGTGTGGGGTGAGAGATGGTATAGATGGCATAATGGATAGTATTTGTATGGGGTGTTGGGTGGTATAAAAGGTATGTGAGAGTATGTCTTGTTTGCTTTCATCTCCTTAACTAAGTCTAACGCCGAACCTCTTTTGAATAGCGTTTTGGGTGATGGATGATACAGATTGTGTAATTGACGGTATTTGGATGGGGCGTTAGATGCTATTGGGATGCTGGATGGTATATTTATGTAAAGAAAAGTATTTGTCTGGTGTAAGGGATAGTATATTTTGTGAGATTTCGTTTACATCTCTTACAGTGCAAGATAGCACAGGACGTGTATGGGATAGCGCGTGCAGTGATAGATGGCATTGTCTGGTTTAATAGATAATATTTTGATGGGGTGTTGGATGGTATAACATGTGTTTGAGAGGATGTTTGGTCTGCTTCAATCTCCTTTTTTAACACTCTAAGCTAACACAAGCTCTTGTGTCTGTAAGGATGTGGAATGGTATAAGTGATGTTTTTGGATATTATGATTGTGAATTTACTTTTCTTAAAATCAATGTTAACCCATGGTTTAATGGGATGTTGGATTGTATATAATGTATCTGAGAGTATTTTTGTGGGATTTAACCTTCTTCTCTTATAATCTAAGCTAAAGCAGACCGCGTGAGAAAGTACTTGCATGGTATATTGAATACAACAGGAATATTAGATAATATAGTGGTGCGATGTATCTTTTATGATGAAAGGAATCTTATCTTTTATGAGTACAAGGCAATTTTGGATAGTGTGTATAATATATTGGATAGCATAGTCGTGCGCATGATATTACTTTTTTGCAGTGTAAGAAAGTCTATTTTGTAAGATTTGATCTTCGTTTATATTATGTGCTATCACATGACATTTTGAGAGAGAGAGAGAGAGAGTGTGTGTGTATGTGTGTGTGTGTGTGTGTGTGTGTGCCTTTGGTCGTCCCTATAAAACTCCCTTTGTCCCTGTCAAAACTCTTTTGTTTTATAAGATTCATTTCACCTACCTACCTATAGCAACTCGTATTGAGGACTGAAATTGCAAATCTGTATCTTAGTAGCCACTCGACTGAGGTCAACTACTTGCAACTTTGTTACTAAGTGCCCGCCCGATTGAAGTCAGCCTATTATAACACTGGATGGTTTTGAGGTTATAGATCTATACTTGGGTTTTTCGAAAGGGAACTTCTAGTTGTAGCCATAAACAAATACTATGATTATACATAGTAATTTACCACAAATGTTTGGCTAAAAAAATACTAGGGTTTTCCATAGCAGCTTCCACACCTTGTTGCTATGAATAGATTATGGTGTTTTCAATAGATTTTTAAAAAAAAGTTGAGACAAAAATATAGATGCCAATTTTATTTAAAGAAATTTCAAAAAGTTGTAGCTATAAATACATACTGGGATTTTCCATAAGACTTTGATGCAAGATGTAGCCATAAACAAATACTATGTAAATCAAAATGATTTCCGCAAGCATCCATAAATAGATGCTAGGTTTTACAATAGTGTTCTAAAAGTTGTAGCTATAAATAGATGCTAGCATTTTGTTTTATTTCTCACTTGCCCGGAAAAAATATATTTATTCACTATTACCCCAAACGTTAGGTCTTTGTGCAGTCATGTTTTAATGTATTTGTTTCTTTGCATATGTCTATGTTTTGTTTATGTTTCAATCCTTTAAACAAACACTTGTTGTCATTATAAGACCTCATCACGTCGCCCATGATCCATTTCCATTGTCTATATAAAGTGCCAATGACTTCAGCCCTGTTCCATTCTCTTTGTCGCCTTTAAGTGTTTTGACATCAGCCCTGTTTCATTTTCATAGCTGATATAAATTCCCGTGACATCATCCCTGTCGCTCTAAATCTTGTCGCTATTAATTTGTATGGTGTATGTCTATATTTTGTTAGTCCTTATGAAAATATCTCACATACCTACCTACCTACTCACATAAATGCGTATGCAGGTCTACTCGTACACTGTTACTAAGGTTGTGTCAGACTAAGGTCAGCCACTTGCAACACTGTTGCCATTTGTTTCAGAGTCCATTGCCTTGACGTCACTCATGTTATATTCCTCTTATCGCTATACGGTTCCACAATGTTGATTCCCATTCTCGTCATAGCTCCCCCCCACTTTGCTACTTGCGCGTTTCGTTCGGTTGAGGTACAGTACTAGTTAGTTTGCCTCAGCATAGATGATTTCTGAAGCTGAAGTTTGAAATGCACCCATAGAATGTCTAAGTCCCAGACTGCATATCGGATCAATCATCTGGAGCAAGATTTATAAGCTGGTTCACACACAATTGCGCCAAAGTCAATATTAGATCGAATTAATAACATGGGTAACCTGATCAAGACCTTCTTATCTGTTCCTTAATTTAGGTTTGCCACAACTCGTGTTAAAGCAATGGCTTTTTATACGTGTCTAGAATGTGGAAACATAGGTAAGTTATTATTTAAAAAAAAAAACGTTCAGATACAGTTTTGTTATCTTAAATTCCATAACATTTGCAGAAATACATACAAACAATTCGAGATTTTGAAATTTGAACATTTTTCTTCTCTCCGGATTGAATTCTATTTAAGCGAATCTGTAGTTAGTTATATTGTGGACACTCTTTGATCGTCAATATACAATGAATAGTCAGTTCCTTGTTCGAGTAGTTTCCAATGCTGTTAATGCTGTTAATTATGACGCTGGACAGGTTGACTGCAAATGTGCTACCCTGAAGTACAACAACATATTGAGAGAGCTTAAAAATGTTGGTACCCACCTTAAATGTGGCATACAGTTAGTGGATGGCCCAATAAATGTACGATAAAGAAGTCATTCTTTATGCCGCTTATAGTGCCTTAAGCTATTTCATGTCACAACATTGGTAATTATATGTTATTTTTGGATATTGGCTTCTATAACAGATTCGTGAAGCATGAGAGGCATCTGTATTCAATGCTGGATTTGAAAGTTTCGTTTTGTGCTGCAATACCTGTTTTAAACAGTGTAATTTGTAATTCTTTCTTTTGCCATGCATATAGACATTGTCTCATTAAGGGTCGGTATGGTCTTTTTCAGGTAGAGTGATATTTAGGAATCCCTGAAGGATTTGGCATAGTTTCCCTAGTATAAAAAACAGTGGTACGTTCCTAAAATGGCAGCTTTACATAGTTTGTAAAGTGACTGTGAGAAGTTTTGTTATCAATTGCTTAATATAATGAGTTAATAATATCACTTTAACTGTTGATGATGTTGTGTGTGGCTTGAGTGGGGTTGGTGGACCGTGTCTTTTCCAGTCTAAACAGAATAATGTTTAATGCAAGAAACGTTGCAAGTTGATACTTTTATACAGAACGAACTATTCATCTCAACCTCGCAACCCTTTGGAAAGTGTCCTAGTACCGACAATTGGATGGTGTTAGATGTACGAGTTACGTTTATAAAGTAGAATTTATAATGAGTAGTGACAAGACTATTTACCTATTAATTTGTAAACGTTTATACTCATACCGTAGATGCAATACTAGAATATTTCGAAAGGGTAACACAATACTAATATATTTGGCTATCTTATTAAAGAGTCGATAACGTCTGATTAAAGGTGAATATGGTTTAGCGAACTCTTAGATATCAACGCGAATTTTCAGTCTAGCAGAAGCCGCAGTATCTATATTAGGGTTCTAATACGCTTATTCGTTTACAGATGTACAATACTCTTGTTCATGGGTGTGCTCTGATTGTTTTCTCCCCAGACAATACACAAACATTTAATCTACTGTATGGATATAATACCAGATATGGTATACGATTGTCATTTCTATTTTAGCTTAAAGCTGAGAATCTTTTGAAAACGTGCCTACATCAACCCCTTGAAGTGCATTTTAGGAAGTATAAGTATAAATTGACATGAAAGGCTTTAATGGATATACTTGCACGATAACGTATAAACCTTACACAAACACTACATTTAGTAATGATTTTTGATCAGCTATCAATATAGATCGACTTCCTCATGTAACTTCCTTTCTATCAAACCGCATGTCATTCGCTAATCTAGTTAGTTTTGGCATAATTATTAATTGACAACAATTTTGAAGGATATTGATTAGAGATATATCTATTCAATCGTACATGCTTTTATGAAAAATATACTTAGAAAGATTTTTATGCCAAGAGATATCTAATTTTTATGTCGCTGGACAAAACAAATTGCGGCAACGAGTTCATTTCTATTTTAGCTTAAAGCTGAGAATCTTTTGAAAACGTGCCTACATCAACCCCTTGAAGTGCATTTTAGGAAGTATAAGTATAAATTGACATGAAAGGCTTTGATGGATATACTTGCACGATAACGTATAAACCTTACACAAACACTACATTTAGTAATGATTTTTGATCGGCTATCAATATAGATCGACTTCCTCATGTAACTTCCTTTCTATCAAACCGCATGTCATTCGCTAATCTAGTTAGTTTTGGCATAAATATTAATTGACAACAATTTTGAAGGATATTGATTAGAGATATATCTATTCAATCGTACATGCTTTTATGAAGAATATACTTAGAAAGATTTTTATGCCAAGAGATATCTAATTTTTATGTCGCTGGACAAAACAAATTGCGGCAACGAGTTCATTTCTATTTTAGCTTAAAGCTGAGAATCTTTTGAAAACGTGCCTACATCAACCCCTTGAAGTGCATTTTAGGAAGTATAAGTATAAATTGACATGAAAGGCTTTGATGGATATACTTGCACGATAACGTAGAAACCTTACACACACACTACATTTAGTAATGATTTTTGATCGGCTATAAATATAGATGGACTTCCTCATGTAACTTCCTTTCTATCAAACCGCATGTCACTCGCTAATCTAGTTAGTTTTGGCATAAATATTAATTGACAACAATTTTGAAGGATATTGATTAGAGATATATCTATTCCATCGTACATGCTTTTATGAAGAATATGCTTAGAAAGATTTTTATGCCAAGAGATATCTAATTTTGATGTCGCTGGACAAAACAAATTGCGGCAACGAGTTCATTTCTATTTTAGCTTTAAGCTGAGAATCTTTTGAAAACGTGCCTACATCAACCCCTTGAAGTGCATTTTAGGAAGTATAAGTATAAATTGACATGAAAGGCTTTAATGGATATACTAGTACGATAACGTAGAAACCTTACACACACGCTACGTTTAGTAATGATTTTTGATCGGCTATAAATATAGATGGACTTCCTCATGTAACTTCCTTTCTATCAAACCGCATGTCATTCGCTAATCTAGTTAGTTTTAGCATAATTTCCGTTTTTATTTCTTTCGCGTAGTACGATGTACATTTTCCTTGAATTAAAACATTCGAGCCAAGCACAACATTATCTAACACATATATAATTAGATGCAAAAAAAAAAAACAGCAAGCGTGAATATCACAAATGATAGTTTAATTTTAGTCCCATATATATAGGAAAAGACATCATGAAGAGTTTTTCCATCGTATCAAAAGTTGTTCTGTACCTGTATGTCTTCTTCGAAGCTTGTTATTCACAACAAGTGGAAAGTTGCCCAGAATAAAGAAAACCTCTAATGTTAGCGGGTGTAACACTTGTGCTTACTGGATATTAAAGGTAAAACAAGTTGTCTGATGTTCTTGCTCTGAGAAAGACTAAATAAATACAATTAGTACACCATGATATTGCCGATTCTTGTTTTACTATAAAGCCTTTTTTAATATTGTGAGATAACTAAGTTCCACGTATTCGACCAGTCATCGCACATATGTAGAATCTGTCATCTATTCTCTAAAAACGATCGACTGGCACCAACCATCTAATAATGATCGACTGGCTCGTAATCTCTAGTGACAATCGACTCTTACCTAGCAGTAGGTACCCTCTTACAACCATAGACTGACTGGTATATACGATCTAATAAAAGTATTAAGTGAGAAGAACATACGAAAGAACTCTAAACTGTAATCTAATTTTATGTGGATGTTGTATCTATAACGATCTTCATTACCACGATAGGTACTTAAGTAGAGAGACTATTTGAGAAAGCATCGATCTTTTCCAAATAGTTTAATATTTTGAAAAAACAAATACAATAAGTTTTAACTTAAAATTGAGAAAATTTGCACAATGCAGCATCTGTAGCTTCTTGTTATTCCAATGCGTTATATGTATGACAGTATTATTTATATTTGTATTTGTATTTGTATGAATTAATTATCAAGCATTCTTCTATATAATTCAGGGATAGCACTTTGTGTTCTTTTCGGTATATATTTATAATTCATTTTAATAAAAAAAATCCTATATACCTTTGTTTCTTTCATAGAAATCTAGAACGGCTGTGTGCATATATATGCGTGCTTAGTCGTGACGGGACAGGGGCTGGTGTGTGAAAGCAAGACCATATGTGATATATGAGCCAATTTCTCGCGGACCAGTGTTCGAAACTCTGTAGAGTACGATTTTTTTTTTTTTTACAAAGAATCGCTTTCATTATTCTTCCTCTTGTAAATCAGATTGTGGCTTAATTCAGTGTAACATCACTCAGGTTGGTTCTCTACTTGTGAGATATCTAAACTGATTGAATAATTATCCTTCAATTTCTTTATACATTCATACCACAATTTTTAATTAAGACCCGTTCATTTTAATTTGTAAGATAATAAATTTATATATTTGATAAATACATGAAAAATATGAGTGGAAAGTATGAAATGTATTCTGCGTGTGCTTTATTTTCTTGTATATAATAGGAAACAACCGAACATATCTAACATCAGCTCTGTTATTTTTATTTATGACATATTTTGGTGGGGAATCACTTGACAGCCGACGCTGATAGTACATTAGTATTTATCATTTTACTTAAGAATTGCTAACTGGTGTTCTTACATTTACACTTGCAAAGTTGCACGATTAACTACCAAAAGCAACACGTTACATGTCCTAGAGGAATAAATGTTCATTGTCAATTAGAATACTTAACTTATACGTTCAAATTTGATTGAAGTTATAGGAGCCAGTTAATTTGACATTGTTTTATATATACTGATTAGGTTAAGCTGACGTCAAATAGGTTTCTAATGATATCGGGCAGGTTACTGCTTTCCGATAAACCTCCTTGTAAAGTGTACTGTTTAGGAAATGACTAAACTACATCCCTTTAGACACCATCGTGAACAGACAATAGCTGGTGCTCCTCAATACTAATTAACCTGCAAATGGATACTAAAACAAATATACCTCTGGAAACCTAAAATATGCTTAGAAAGAATATACACTATCTTGGAATTTTCACTGATTCACATTTTTGAGCATCGTCCCGTAAAATTATATTCACTATGCTCGCATGTTTAAATTTTGAGTCAAAAATACATATCCCACAATATTCGCTTCATTTAGCTCCATCTTAGTATTGAAACAGTTAAAGATCGTCTGTTCTTTATTGTAGGTCTGGTTTCTTGGAAAGTGTTTCAGTATCACGCTTTATACTGAAATATATTAATCATGATGCTGTTTCGGTATCTGACATGCTTTGAAATTTAAAGAAACTGTGTCGGCTACAAAGACTATTTCTTCTAGTGTATAGTTTTCTTTTTCTAGTCTTCTTGGTTTAGACCGCTTGGTTTCAATTTTCTAAGTCGGCGTATCCAGTAAGATTACTTTTCATTCCTGGTTTAATTATTACCATAAGAATAAAATATCCGTATAGAATCAAATATCCGGGATATAATCTCCGATTCATAAATGTTCTCAAATAATAGATGTCGCTTTGGCTCGTAGACTTTTATGGAATAGTAAACATTTTTCAGTATTCGCAACAAGACTATATAGGCTAGTTGAGACAATGCATCTATAGATTTAACTCATGTGGAGACAGCCATGTAGAGTTTACAAACACAACGTTTTTGTGTTTATTTGTTTGTTTTGGATATGCTTTGTATTTGCCTTTGAAAAAGACTCATTAAGAGTCGAAAGCGTTCAGGCTAGTAAGTTACTAGTTTCTCACTGTTCGTCGTTAGTTTATTGCATATATATATATATATATATATATATATATATATATATATATATATATATATATATATATATATATATATATATATATATATTCCAGTTTACCTGATCATTAAGGGTTTTTATAGTACGCTAAAATAGCGACCAGGAGTGTTTTGTGCATCAATTTTGTATAAAAGTCCTAAATTGTTGTAATGTTGGCTTTTAATATCAGATGGAGATTAAATGCTCTTCGTTATGTTCCATACATGGGGAGTAGTAATAATTCATTTTCGATGCCGTCTTACTCACTTATAAAACAAGTCTAATTTCAAAATGCACAGACCAAGATCTGCTGGCACATTATGCGCCGGCGGATTAGGCTCTGTGTCTTTTGGTAGGAGTAATCAAAAGAATAAACGTCAAAGGTCATTATCTGTAGGTGCATTATTCTACGACATATATGGATCTTTGTTTTTTGCAACTTGATTGGGCTTATAAGCGAGTAGAACCAGTATAATATTTTAGATTCTACAGTCTTTCTTCATAACAAATATTTTTATTTCTTCCTGTTTTACTTTTGATTTGCAGGTTATTCGCTTAGAACAGATGATGCAACAAAAGTCTGTTAAACTTGGAAACTTGGTATATGACTAAGACAATTTCCAGTAAACTGCAATCCTTTGTGAACAGTAGCATGCACAGTTTTAACATTCAAAACTTCCTCTTTATCAAAACAGTAACAG
>JAEAOA010001813.1:1135000-1172500 GCA_016746295.1 Potamilus streckersoni
GGCGCTATAAGGTATAATGGTACCAATTGTACAACCCCCAAATGGGCGGAGCTTAAGGTGTAGGGAACATTGCATTCAGAAATAAACAACAAAACTAGTTGTGATTGGTGCATTATGTAAGAGTTGTACTTTCTGTTAGGCTTTAAAAAAGTTGAGCCTCTTGGCAACATGTGAAATTATGTTAATTCATATCTAGATCATATTTTGTATTTTTTAAGATTTTTTTAAAATGTGGTACACATGACTGAAAATGTGTCCGGTGTAACTAGATAACTCTTACCCCTGTCTAGTTCCAGTAGAGTTACCTCTCTTAAATGCAATGAAGTACCTTTTTTCGATGTTATCAAATTAACAATCTAACATTGTTCTCTGTGACAGTGTGTGACATGCATGCTGAGGTAGGATAGAAAGTATATTTATTTCGCAAAACATTAGCATTGCGGTCTATGGAAAAGCAATTGGTACCGTGATACCTAAAGGGAAGAACAGCCTCCCAGTGTATCCATAGAAACGCATACATGTTGGCGGCATTTTTGAACTGTACTAGTTTGTTGTAGGAAAACTAATGTATGCTGAACATTTCTGGTCAAATATTGGCAATCTTTTAAGGATACAATGTATGAAATCTTAAGAAAATAGCACAAGTTGACTTAGGATTAGGGCTTTTGATGTGACAGACATAGACTTATATTGCCTGATGGTGATGGTTTCATTTTTGTGTTGTCAGCTCCAAGATTGGCAAAGATGCAACAAAGTAAGTTATGTAAACATATTATAGTAGATTTTGGCCAAATATTGACTATTTTACCTGTCAAATATTATAAATCATGCAAATTAAAACAACAGGTCCAACATTATTGAGTGGTAACCATATTAGTCACATATTGCCCATTCCTTCCATTCAAGTAATCACTGTTATTCAAACTTTGCATCCCATTGCAAGAATCCAATTGGCATGGGATCATATCAGCATGTCTATGGAAGGCTGTACTCCACATGTTGGAATTGTAGACAACATCAAATCAAATAAGCTGCCTCACCTTAGAGAACAATATTACATCACTCTTGGGGACTCCATTACATACAGAAGCCTGAATATTAGGTTCCCACTTATCAATAGTGTATTTCTTGGGATAATCTAATTGCATTGTTAATACATGTGTTAATAATGCCATCTCTATTACATAGAAAATATATTTGAGGAAATAAAATGACCACACCTTATGTATCTAAATCAGTTATCTCCCTTACACCAGACATAACAATTTAATAAAAATAAAAACTTACATTTTCAGTGATTGGTTATAAAAATAAAGAGAAGATTTGTGAAATACTATATTAGCTCTCAGTCTTGATAAAACTATACGTAGAAGCAATTTAATAATTTCTCACAGTAACTTTTACATGTTTAAAACCAGATAAGTGATGTTTTGTTTAGTTTAGGTATTTTTCTGCATAAGTTTAGCCAGTTTCTGTTAATTTCTTATATAAAAGAAATGTAAATTATATGCATCTATATCTTCTATCTTATTCACCCTTATGTATTAGATGGGAATGAACACCACTTCACTTGAAATTTCATTGCATGTGATAGATATTGTATCACAGATGCCTTCGGACTGTCCTTGGACCAATGGGGTACTGCCTCCATATATTTGTCCAAGGTAAGGTCATGAAACTTTTGATTCTTGATTTTCCTCATTGCTGCTTTTGTCTCCTTTAAGTCCTTTATCATAAGTTACACCTCTCTTTTAGATACACACTTTCCTCCTGTTTTAACTCCATTTGACTCACTTTACTTATTGTTTATCTTTGGCATTTTTCTATATTTTATTCCCCAAATTTCACCCCTAATGCAGAATAACCATTTAAAAGTTGTGAATATACTATATTTGGTGATAGATTGGCTTATTGCATTAATTTTATTCACTACACTAAGGAGGAAAGGTTTCTATTTGTATTACCAAGAGGATGGGTAGGTTGACCTTTGTATGAGGACTGCAGGTTAGTGACCTCATGTATCTGCAGACAGTGTAAAGTGTTGATTGCTTATACTTTATAATAAGATTGGTTCATGTCCACCTGTCTCTGGTGTTAAGTTCTGCATCTACTAAACAAAGATAAAGTCCTTTAGTTTAGGTGAATTGTACTTAATGAAGTAGAAGAGGTATGTACTGTTCAGTACACTGACCTTTGACCTAATTATTACATAATATGATATGATGTGATTTATCCCATAGCACCCATCTGAAGTTCAGTAAGTGTTAATGTGAATAAAACACAACTCATAGTTAAAACAAATCATTTTATTCCAAAAATATGGTTTGTTAGTAAAGCACACATATGAAAACAAGCAGCAGGGAGGGTGAACCCTACAAATTATTGCGACAAAATCGATTAAAGCCTCAGAATGCCAAATGGAACCTTCCTACGAAATCTCATATTTTAACCAAAAAAAATTAAAGACCCCATTTTACAAATGGAGCCTTAGCGATTTTGTCGCAAATACATTGTCATAACCACCCTCAAATTGCTGCCATCTACGGTCGCAAATATGTTGTCATTTCACCCTCCCTGCTGCTGATTAATACAAATTATTTAACCAAATATTTGATCAAGTCCAATACGATATCGTGACCGAGGGTCGTGTAAATTTATTGTTATAAATCCATATGGGACAGACTGAGCATGACCAAAGTAATTTTTAAATCCATTGAAGTCCATATCGGAACACCATGTCTGCCAAATATTTCGTAGCGTATGTGTATCAACGCCGTTGAATACAGCAAGAATATTACAGTTATCGCGAATCACTTTTGGAATTTGAGTATATCGTTGAGTGACATATATCACGTCAGTGTTTTTATGCCTACCTCGGGAAAATACTCTAGCAGGGTTCTTTTGATTATCTAACATTACATCATCGTACACTACAAGATTGTTTATGTCTCCATCGAGGTCATCTACGCATGGTGCATCATCAATATCTTTTATAAAATCAATTACACTTTCACCTTTAATTTCTGATGCATTTTCATTATAATCTTTTAGCACTTCATAGCACCGTTGATCATCTACGGATGGGGCAACTAAATATAATTTATTCCACTTCATAAATCGCATTATCAAATTAAGCAGCAATTGTGTTTTGCCTGATCCAGATGGTCCGATTATAATGGCACGGACAGAATTCGGAAGTGCTGCGTGGTGTTTTACCGGTTCTCTTCTTTTAGTCGCTGAAAAATCAATTATATTCATAACGCTATATATAAATTATGGATCTATATTGTGTTAAGTGTAAACAGCGTACTGATACAACCGATCAGACAACCATTACAACTAAAAAAAAGACTCGTTCTTGGGAATTAAAAGAAATTTGCCAAAAAGTCAATAATGTTCAGATCTTTGTGTTAGACAACTTGCCTGATCTATTCACTATTGTAAGTCGATTAATACGCTTTCATAGGCATAACTGGAATTAAATTGTCAATGTCCCAAAACTTAAAATTAATGGTCCTAGAGCTCCGCCTTGCCCATGATGTTTACCATAGGTACGCTTTTGAATCAGTCACTCTGACGCTTTAAATGGTGACTAACCAGTTTGTCCAGAATGACAATTCCAGGTACAGTAGTTGTTGTTAGGATTGGTCGTTTTCTATCAGAATTGGTCAATCAGCTACGAAGGTTGGAACAATTATTGCTCCAATGTTCTGCGATATGCTCAGTCTGCTAGGACTTACCTGGTCCTGGACTTACTGGTAGGTCACTACAACTTCTGTGATGATGAGTTTCTGAAATAAACAAGCTATGACGTTTTTGAAAATCAATATCAGATGTAACGTCTGTCACTATTCTCTATCTTTGGTTTATTACAATTGAACTATTAGTAAAATTTTCATATACAGCAGCACCGAGTTGTTCATCATGGAAAATAAAATTTTGACAGATTGGCTTGAAGGAACTTAATGCGTTGTTAGATTTGAGACGACTACTAATATTATGGCAGATTTGTTGTCCAAGTGAATTCATGAAAACTTAGGAAACAATGTAAGAAAAGAAAAAATTATATTTCTCACTTGCAAAGTAACTTCAATGAGAATGCCTATTCACATTGGTATTATAAGTAATGAGTATTGATGGGGATTGCTAAAGCAAGTCTTCTTATAGCTTTTATGTTCTGTTGGAAAAACATGATCCATATTTCCCCAATATTCAAGCATGTTTTCATATCAAAGGACAAGTAATGTAACAAAATCCATCACTGGCATTCCTCAATGAACCAAATTAGGTCCATGTTGTGATAATTTTATATCGGACTTGAGTATCTCAAGGGTGAATGTCCACAAGAGAGCTACCTTCCAGTTTACTCAGAGTGGAATAAATTCTTGTCAAGTTTGTCGACTTGAACCTACAAGGCTTAGACTTTTTAATGTGAATTTTATCACCATTGGTAATCGTGTGCTACCAACACAAATGCGATGTACTTATTTAGGAAATCATAGTTTAATAGTACAAATTTTTTTCATTATTATGTAATAAAGATGTTGTATTTTGTTACCTTCAACTTTTAGAAATTTAGTTCTGCGTTGTCTATTGCGAGTTGCTTTTGTTTTATGTTCTTACTTGCATTGTCTGCTACATAAAATGTTTGTCACTTTTGTCTATTTCAGACCATCTGTAGCATTAGCTAGGAACATCATGAAGGAGTGCCCCTCAAATTTTGAAAAATGGGAGAGATGCTAAACTCCAAGAACTATATGCAAAAAGACTGATGTAAAGGATGAAAAGCCCTTTAATAAGATTAAGTGTTTTCATCTGTGTTAATCCAACAACAGAAGCAGCTTAACCTATCAGGGACCTGGAATCTGGGCTTCTATATCTGCTAGTCGAGGATGCAGCATAATTGCTTCTGGTGTTGACGAATGAATTTTTTCCTGGTTGACAAAATGTGTTCTAGTGATGAAATCATTTTCAAATATATCTTTTATATATTTGATTATTGACATATAGGGAGACTTTAACTTTATAATCGACAAGTCGGCATTTTGTAAACCAGTAATCCGAAATTCAAACCTCAGAATACTCATGATATTGATCTGTATAAAGGACTCAGGAATTTCAGAACATTGGAACTTCATGAAGAGATCTGTAGATGTGTCTTATATTTATGTAGTTAGAAACTTGTCCATACTAAATTCAATAAGGGACTGGCTTAATAGGGATAGTTTCAAATAATTTCAAGTCAAGTGACTTTAAAAATGGTGTTTTTTTTTAAGATGATTTTAAAATCATGTGCTGATGTAGTTTACAGATGTGTTGTGGAGAAAAGTGTTCTTGATGTCAGTTGCTAGCAAAGATTCATCTTGATGCTGTACTTGTATGTTTATTGGCTGTAACTATGCCAGCTCATTTTTATGCTATTACTGGAAATGGGAGGAATGTTACTCAGTTGTACATATACCTTATTTTAGACATTTTCACTTGCACTCTAATGCACTGAATATATTAGGTCTCAAAATTAGTTAAAATAAATTGTTTAAATTTTTCTTGAGGTGTTTTCTATTTTTCCAAAGATACTCTCAGGTTTTAGTTTGAAATTTTATAAAAAAGTAACGCTTCTTTAGTTGGCAGTTAAACATAATTTTATTATATTCTTTGGCCCAACATTTGTAGAACTTCAGGCTTGATTTTTTTTGTAGTTGGTGTCAGTATAGCAGGCTGACTAGTCTGTTTGTAACGCTATTACAGTAAATCTGTCTTGAGTTACCATCTATTATTTAAAACCACAATTATAATGCACATATTGAGTTTATTTTAAAAATGTACTGTTAGCAACAACCTGCACAACATTACCAGCGACTGCTATTTTCTGGATTATCAGAGGTTGACATTTTATTCTATCTGACCCATTTAGCCAATTTCAAATTGGATGAACCAAAGTCCATCACCTGGTTTCTGAAATGGAATCTCTTATGGGTCCTGACGTAGCTTAATACAAAGATAAGCCTTTAACCAACTATCACAAGCTACAACACACAAAACCGGATTTCTGATTGCTTTAGCTTTGTTGTGTAGGGTGAGTGAATCACATGCACTATCAGTGGAAATGAACTATATACAGTTCAAATCAGATTTTTACATGGTCCTTACGACACAGGCATTTTTGATGAGAATATGCTGAACTCATTGATTAGTCAGAATTGTCATATGCTCCCTCATTGCCTGGAAAGTGCAGAGAAGAATCCTTTTTGAGCTCTCAAAGATTACCTGTAATTTATTACAAATAATTAGATGAACAAGAACACAACTCTTGCCATTCAAGGTTAGAAAGAATGTACCCCACACAAGCCCTAGCATTGTGACTGAAATGGGTCATATGCTTAGCATACATATAATTCTGAAGAGATCTGAGGTGCTCTGTGTATCCCCCAGGAGTGTAAAACTAAGGGTAAAAAAAAAACCTTTGTGTCAGAACTGGGGAAAATAAAAAAAACTGTGGGGGTCAAAAATGTACTTCCAAATTTTCAGCTGGAATATGATATTGCAATTTGCACAATATTCTCTTCTCTCTCTCAAATACAAATAAACCAACAGGCACAATCATCACAAATGCATTATCCATTAAAAGAATACTTTTATTAGTTAATTTTCCTCTTAGTTTAAAGTCGTACTTTTAAGTCTCTTTATAATTTTTGTAGCACTATTATAGACCAACACATTACATAAAAGCCAATACAAAACTCCATATAAATCTTTTTAACAAAATGACAGTTAATTTACTGCCTGTCATAAAATGTGTACTATCATTGGTCTAATTGTACTTCATCCTAAAACACATTTATCCAAAAATCAGAAGCAAATGATTCATCTTCTCTTTAAATAAGTTACACTTGAACTTTTATGAGCTTTCTTTCGTTTGCAGCAAAGTTAGAAAATCTGCAACTACCCCCTGAATTTGTAATCCAAATAATGGATTTGTCTCTGCAAGTTTACTTCTTTGTTCTGAAAGAATGTTTTAGGTAATGTGTTCAAAAGATATCTTGTGGTGATCAAGGGCAGATTTTAAAAATTCTCAAATGATGTCATAAAAGGATTATTCACTTGTGTAGTTTTCGCAATCACAAAGATGCACCGGTAATCCCAATGTTTTGGATGTGCCGTATTCTAGTCAAGGGAATATTTTATCCATTTTTCATTAGAGTCAGATCCACATTTACTCTTTCGGTGTCCTGCTTTCACTTTCTTCGCTAATGATTCTTAGTGCACTCTGTTTTCATTTCGATCACATTTTAGTGCAACAAGAATTGAGGTTAAACATCTGGACATCTTGCTGAACTCTATAGAATCGCATGAGAGCTCGCGAGACCAGGGAAAGCTACTATCATAATATTGCCTAATGGTAGTCTGGTTCTCTGCTTTGTATGCTCAGTATTGCAGAAAAAGAAAATTGAAATTCCATGGTGCTTTGTAATTAGATATCCATTTTCTGCAAATACAGCAAAACATTTTGTTCTTTTTTTTGACCAATATTCTTATGTTTGTCACAATTTTAAGCAAAATGTGCCAGTACTGTATACTTATGTCCACCTGCATTACCTCAATCACAGGAACTAGAGGGACAGTGCCATTCAATTGGTAATATTCCTGTTCTGTTTATTTAGAATTATCAATCACCCAAAAAATGTATGTTTGCTGATTATATCATATGATATACTACTGGGTCATCCATTAAGGTTCAATCTGATTCCAATGATGATCTTAATGTGTTGCATGAATAATAACATGAATTAGAAAAATTAAGTGCATGTTAATAGTCTTCTAATCAGAAACTTACATGAAATGAAAGGAACTAAAATATGAAAAATTCACACCTAAAAGGAATTTAAAATCACAATTTCAAATTCCAAAGTTTCTGCATGGGATGTAAAATTCATACTAGTTTTAAAGTGCTTTTCTTCTAAAATAACTTTACTGAAACAAGATGTGAATACATCCCCATTCAAACCAGAATGTTATATAAATGTATTACAAAATTAGTTTCAAATTGAGAAATATTCTCTTATAAAAACGGAGAAGAAATTATAAGACAAGACTTGGATTGTCTCCAAATACTGCCAAAAAGGATGCCATATGTTCTCTTTAACATCCTAATGCTCCCACTACACATTTACATGAAGAATTGCAGCGGCTTGAAATAAGTAATATGTCTTGAATACAAAAAGTTTTTTTTATTGTGTATAAAACATAAAATGGAACTGCACCATGTTGTCTCCAATTCCTTCTGAATTATATCATGTGGATGCTGGAAATTAAACTGGGACAAAGTCGTATCTGGAACAATTGTTAAGATATTCTGGACTTCAGTGAAACAGTTTGCCTACTGACACCAGGTCATCAATAAAGTACAGACACTTTCAAAAGTGAATGCTTCAATTACATACTAAAAATGGTCTGATTTACATATACATGTACTCATAGTGGTATTATGTCACAACTAAAGCCATAAAAAGCAAAAAATTCTTGAAGGCAAATTAATCACAACAGCTAAACTACAGAAGATTGAATTTTTATATATAAAAATGGATGACTGGTTTTTAATTATGCTCTTAACAAATTGTTGGCTATATTATAGAGAGAAATGGGATCTAAGTGCTTTTCTCAAGCACACATCAAGGTGTGGACCTTATCTGAACCTGCAACATTTTGATATTATTCCTACACTCTACCAACTGAGCTACTGTAGCTCCCAAATAAAATATAAATTAGGTTGCAGAAAAATTCATATTGACAAGGAATTACCATTTCAGTTTCAACATGAGATTACCAACACTCTTACAAAAAAAAACCTGTCTTAAAAGATAACCCCTTCTGCCAAAATAAAAACTGGTTTCTCAAGAAAGGTGGAGTCTAAAAAGAGGCAATTAACTATGTATGATATAAACCTGTGCAATTGTAAGACTCTGGTCTCTCAAGACAGGTTGTCTATCAAAGAAGGTCATAAAAGCAATTAATGACATCAGTATGTCTATTAAGACTCTCTGGTCTCTCAAGACAGGAAGCTTCCCATGGCAGTGGTCTTTCAAAGTTGGATTCTGGATTGACATTTTGTTATGACTATATACATAATTTTCCCTCTGTTAACTTGCCAATTGGGGTCACTAAATGTCGTCTGCACTGGGTAGCAATCTGCAGTATAGAGAGAATTATACAAAATTATAGATGTGTTTATGGGTGGTGGGGGTAACAAAATGACAGTTTATGTAAATGTGACATTTTTTTCATTACATGGTATTTGTAATTTAATTCTGTCCAGTAATAATATTGTAAAAAGGAAATAGATATAATACTTAACTTCATGTTGTTTTCTGTCATAGATTTAACATATCAGGAATAACATCAGAACAATGATGCAAAACCCATTTTCAGTACATATTATTTGCCAATCCTCATTTCTAATCTACAGCTGCAATGCCATCAATTTTTAGTGATTTGAATGGCTGAAAAAAAACTCAATCACTTGCAAAAGAAAATTCTACTATTAAATTCCAATAGCAATTAAGGCCAACACATCTGGACAATGTTCAGTCATTTATCAATCAAATATGAGTCTTTAGTTAGGACACATCCTGACAAATGTCCAGTCATTTTTGTCAACAAAATATCTGGTCTTTAGTTAGTTGAAACCAAACAGATACATATGTTGATTAGTGACTGAATGATGTCACACCATGTGCAGCATGCTTGTAGCATTCCAAATAAAAACAAAAGACATAACAAACTTTCAAGCATGTATGTAAAACATTTAAAATTTATTGATGTCCAAAACATACACATATGTCAGGGGTCAAGCTAGACTTAAATTTTAGGGAGAAGTGACTTTTCCTTTTGGTCAGAACAGGGAGAAGTTGGAGCTAAACAGGGAGAAGTGGGAGATAATCAGGGAGAAGTGAGACCGAAACACTATATATATATATATATATATATATATATATATATATATATATATATATATATATATATATATATATATATATATATATATATATATATATATATATATATACAGAGGGAGAAATGCATTATCTTATTTTAATGATGTGCTCTATTTCTTGGTATGCTTTTAAGTTTTAAACAATGCATTATTTTAAATTTGAAAAATATGTGTTATTTTTGGGTATCAATATATAACAAGATTAGAGCCTTGTAATTGCAAGTTGGTAAAAATGTCTAATAAACTACCACTTAATTATATTATTTTCTTAAGTTTTGTGTACAATTGCAGTCAAAAAGATTTCTAGCATTGTTTGAAACAGCCCCTAATACATGTACATAGGAATAAAATGCACAAGAGTATTCAAACCATACTGTTCATCCTGATTTCGTTGTTCCCGATAAAACATTACTGTAACTATTCATATACAACATACTGAAGCACTAAAGTCGATATATAACTAAACTGGACCTTTTTTTTTTTAACCCCCAATCGAAAATCCAAGAATTGGTCTTGCACAGACCGAGTGCATCTATTTTTAGACAGGGGACTTTTCTCGAACTAGGCCTACACACTTTCTTGCTTCGTTACAAAACTCAATCATTCAAAGTTCTGCATATTTATGGTTGCCTACCTACTGGTAATAATGACATGGGTTGGTTAAATATTATTTGCTTCATTACATATATATATATATATATATATATATATATATATATATATATATATATATATATATATATTGTATTTTCACAGTTTAATGAAGTGGTTTTGCAAATGCGCAGCGAAGTGCGCCATTATAATTTCATTTATGGTTTCAAACTTATTTTATACAGAAAATACGCAAATACGGTCGTTAAAATCTCCATTTATTAAAAATAGGATATAAACTATAAAACGCTCTTCACCGATCATATTTTTAAAAACAAATTAATATTTGCATATTGATGTTTGAACAGAATTTGGTATAATTTCATTATAGCACTGTAGGCCCAACTTCATGAAATTAAGCAGCAATAACTTGCTCCGGAAAAAGGATTAGTGGTCAGTTAGCTATTAAAACTTGCACGTGAATGTGCAATAATGTTTTTGTCGCCATAATCTGATTGGTATCAACACAATGTAAATACATTTGGCGTTGGGTTACAGCAGTGCCAGAACTTACTGGCTACAGCGAGGGGGCATCTCAAAGTCGTAATCTAGTCATATTACGTCCGAAAAAATCAGGGCGAAGTCGTTTTCGCTTCATTACGCTTCTCAGGTGACTTTATCGCCCACTTTGCCTGGTAGCGTGACCCCTGATATGTGTTATTAGAATAAGCACAGTTTATTCATATGATGTATAGTCCATACATAAAGTATTTTCTGAGTTGTTTGCAAAGCCTATGCATAGTCTTTAAAGGAATGTCCTATTTTTCTAGTCACATTTAAAGAAATCAATATCCTTGCTTACTAGTCACATTTAAAGGAATCAATGTCCTCACTTTCTAGTCACATTTAAAGGAATTAATTTCCTTGCTTACTAGTCACATTTAAAGGAATCAATATCCTTGCTTACTAGCAACAGTGAAAGGAATATATGTCCTCACTTTTTAGCCACATTCAAAGGAATCAATGTACTTACTTTCTAGTAACATTTAAAGGAATCAATATCCTTGCTTTCTATTCACATTCAAAGGAATCAATGTCATCACTTTCTAGTCACATTTAAAGGAATCATTGTCCCCACTTTTTAGCCACATTTAAAGGAATCAATGTCATCACTTTCTAGTCACATTTAAAGGAATCAATGTCCTCACTTTCTAGTCACACTTAAAGGAAACTACGTTCTCACTTTCTAGTCACATTTAAAGGAATCAATATCCTATATTTCTAGTCACATCAGTAGCTTCAGTATGAATTCCTTAAAAGAACAATGTTTTTAATAGTGTTATTAAGATCGTATGAAAATGACAGTGTATTTCACATTTATGTAATCAAATCAATGTGGAGATTTTCTCCTCCAACAGCCAAGGCAGGACTCTCCACTAAGATTGAAAATGAAGAGTTTTGACACGTTCTAACCCTTCACTCATGAAACTCAGAAGACCCCAGTCTATTTCTGAGAGTCCCTGGCATAAACTTGGGCGTATTTAAAGAAAAAGAGTTTCCCCGGGTTTCCTCAATAGTTACTGGCTATTTATAAAAAAAAACTTTGCATATCATAGGTTGTGATGTGTCGAATTTTGAAAATCTTAGAAGCTTTGTTTCAAGGAATTGTATCAAAGTCAACTTAATTAAAGTAGAAAGGGCTAGGGATAGTTAGGTGATTATTTTCATTTCATCTCTGAACGTCAAAAGGGAATTCGTTCTGGCCGAAGTAACATGACCGAGTCAGATGCTATGGTACAAGGGAATGACATAAGACCTTTCCCCAAAATCGGCAGGGTCAAAGGCGGCATCTGGCTTTAGATGATAGCTCAAAGAAATTGCTTAATTACGGCATGATTAGTTGTTTAGTTTTCTGGTCACTCCAAAAATTCTACGAACAGGTTTAGGAAATAGGCTATTCCGATTGGTTAATATGGATTTATAGGCGTAACTATGTAAGAAATTAAAGGTTTTCACTTTAGGGAAATTCTTTAGTCTTAGATCTTTCGCAAGGAAAGTTAGTTGACTCCGAAATTCGTAAAAAGTACGTTTTTCGTATTGAGTAAGGGGCCGGATAGTTCTCTCAGGAGACGGCCTATACGTGAGGTTCGTGGAAACATAAAGAAACGGCAAAAAGGTACGCAATCTTAGTTTCCCGATTTTAATATGTTATTTCATTTGTTGATCTATTTTGCAAATGTATTCTTGATATGATATATGTATGTATGATTTCATTTTGCAGAATTTTAGTGAAATGCTAGTCATGACATTTTATTCTTTGATTTCCTAATTATCAATTCATTTGGAGAATTGGCAAGAGTGAATGTAATTAAAATTTTATTAGATTATTTGAAAAGATTGCATGTAATTGAATCGTTAATACATAGGAGTGATTATGAATTTTTATGAATGATTTAAGAAATGATGGGTAATGTTTCATAGTTTATGGATTAACTCTGTTTAGAATGAGTATGACCTAACATTACATGTATACCATATACTAGTTTGTAATATTTAATTGATCACTTAAGTCTATATCTATATGCTAGTTTGTAATATTTAATTGATCACTTAAGTGTATATCTATATGATAGTTTGTAATATTTAATTGGTCGAGTAAACTATTTTAAAATAGTTAGATCTGGAGGTCTAAGCCATATGTAACTTAACAGAGTAAGAAGTCGAGTGGGGGTTACATACGGGTTCATACGGCTGAGTTGAATTTAATTGACCATCCCTAACGTGACCCGAATTAAGGTCAGGACAAGCATCGACCGTTTATGTAAACATAACAGTTAGCTAACAGAGGTTACTGCGGCAGAATTTATGCCTTTTGTTTCTGAGCTGAATTAATGTAAAAATATAGATATACTTGGGAATGTGACCTATTGTCTATTGCGAGACATTTTTATTTATTGAAGGAAACAGCTTCCTGGACACACATGAGGAATCCCTGAACAATCATAGGACGGGAACACATTCTACGCAGAAATCTAGTCCAGAGACGTTTGTTAAGTCAGAGTTAGGCGGACAAGAGTCCAAGACGAAAAGCTAGACAAAGATCGACAAGCAGGGACGAACGGAAGTCTTGATGTCTGCATAAATTAGGTGATGAAGTCTCTCATCGTTACACTCAAAGGTCACATCCCATTGGCAATGATGATAGCAATTGAACGTGAAAGTAATTTTATATTTAAAGAAATTTGTATTGTGTTTTATTTGAGTACATGTTAGTACCATTCTTTCCTTCTTTGTAGCTAAGTCATTGATTTCTTTTCATTTTAAATTCTGTTTATAATCTGATTAAATTTTATATTTGTTCATTGAAAGAGGGCTCGTAGTGTTTATTTCCTCAATATACTTGTTCAGTGATGTGCTTCCTTCTTTCTATCTATCCACACTGGGTAAATCACACCGCGGAGGTCATTCTCTAGCAACGAACCGTAGTGAAAGAGGTTGGTGTGTTTTGCACGCCGCCAATCTGTCACATAGGTATTGTTCAAAGAACCTTTAATTCCCTTTATTTTGATCTATGATTACTGGGTGTAATATGGGTTAGAGAGTATACAGCTTGGCCTTACTCCAGATGTGCATCTTTCAAAAAAGTGCTAGCTCTCCTTGCTCATTTTCATTTCTCGAACTTTAGATGTAGATTGTAAAAATTAGAGCCGATAATCTTTTTTTTTTTTTTTTTTTTTTTTTTTTACATTTTATTTATTTGGTAATTCATTCATTGCAGTTTTAGAAGCTGGTATTGTCTAGTTCGGTAAAATTCATTTTTCCATATTTTAATAGCTACCAAGAATAGTGTACTTTAGACAAATTCAGGTTGATTTTTGGAAGCACAAGGGAGCAGTCATTTTAGTAAGCAGTGTTTTAAGATCATTTAAAATTTCCAAAAGTACAATATCCAAAGAAATTTCAGCCACATTACATGAAAGTAGTATATAGGTATGCCAACATTCTCTCCACTATGCATATTTAAAATGCAAACAACTTCATCTTACATAAACATCACTCTCTCAAAAGTACATAATAACTGTTGAGCGCCACCTTTCCGATGCATACGTACGATAGTCTGATTCCTTGACCTCTCTCCACTACGTTGCTCTTCGTTATACACTCAAGAGTCACTTAGTATTCTTGATACATATTGAAAAATTGATATTTTAAGATTTAAAAAAAAAAATATTTTTTATAGTGATGTTACTTATGGTAATGTTTCTATCTAATTAATTTTTTTTTTTTTTTTTTTAACAATTATTATAGTCTGGTTCCCTGCCTATTCTTCACTACATTACTCTTTGTTATTACGAAAAGCAATATAGTGGAGAGAGTTCAGTTAACCAGACTATAATCATTATCGCCGCCCACTTCCGGTACAAAAACGCGGGAAATACTGACGTTTTCTTTGCGCTAAACAGTGGAAAAAAAGCGTTGCAAGTAGTAAGCTTCCACAAAAAAACCCAAGATTTGTAATAATGGTGCGAACAAAGGCAAATGGCTGTGCAGCCTCCAGAAAGGGTAAGTATTTTTTTTTGTAGTTCGTAGTTTTATATGCAATGTTGTTTTTTGGTAATTTTCAAAACCCATGCATGATAGAATTGGGGGTTGGAGATGGGGATGGTCGTGATCGCGTTATGTTGTCCGAGTTTCCTCTGACTCTCACCATCCCATTTTAGATACGTTGACATTAATTCTATCCTTTATATAATTTATTTAACGATTTTGAAAAATGCATAGTAAAAAGGATTTTCTGCGTTCCAAGTTCAAGAAGGTAATGGACATTTCTCCCCATATGGTACATGGACGTTTCGGCCCAGGACATTTAGCATTTTGCCCCACATCAACGGACATTAAATTTAAAACAAACTCTCTCTCTCTCTCTCTCTCTCTCTCTCTCTCTCTCTCTCTCTCTCTCTCTCTCTCTCTCTCTCTCTCTCTCTCTTAAAAATCAGTGTGAATTTTCCTTCACCTGTTTCAGTAAAGGAAATCGCGTTGGCAAAATTACGAGTGTATCATAGTTGGCCTAATATTAGATCGGTTCCATTTGGTGGTCAGAGACCTAATAATTCTCTGGTATTTGCATATAGGAATAAAAAAGATGACACTCCAGATTGGAACGTTGTTTCAATACCAGCTGGGTCCTATCAAATTGAGCAAATTAATAATGAATTACAACGTAGAATAAAATCCATTACTAAAAAAGAATCAAAAATTGCGATAACAGTTTATGAACCAACACTATCATCTACAATTGAAATAGGCTCCCCTGGGTATGTTGTAGATATTTATAACAGTTCAATAAGAACAGTATTAGGATGGCCCGAAGATCCACCTAGAAGCGCTGGTAATTCCACGCCCGAGCCTATAAAATCTGATTACGTCACTGATGAAATAGGACCTGAAAATCCATCAAAAGGATATAAAACCCTCCTCGATATAAACTTTACAAAAAGATATCGATATAAGAATGAATATGGTAAAGATGAGTGGGTTTATCCATTTTATAATGATTATATCCCACAGGAAGGTGAAATTTTAGAAATATATGAAACAGCCCCATCCTATTCAGATATTGAATTCCGTATCTTCGAAAAAATGAATCAGGACTTTAAATTGTTATTACCGTCGTTAAGATCCGGTCTTCTCACACAAGCTGAGTTTACTAGTGTAGTCTCCGCGGGTAATAAAATCATCGATGACATGGAAATATTTAATTCGAGGATTACTAATCTCTTCACTGATGAAAATAACCCAATTTCAAGAACTTACTCCGCCCGAGATTATAAAAAAATATAAATGAAAATCCAAATTATAAACTTCCAGGATATAACGCACCTGAACTAAAAAATCAAC
Organism: Potamilus streckersoni; assembly: GCA_016746295.1. Taxonomy (NCBI): domain Eukaryota; kingdom Metazoa; phylum Mollusca; class Bivalvia; order Unionida; family Unionidae; genus Potamilus; species Potamilus streckersoni. The sequence continues at coordinate 1,151,481 of JAEAOA010001813.1, forward strand.
TCAGAACTGCCATCAACGAAGGATTTAATAAAATTTATCAATCATGGAAAGATAGCCAGCCAAAGCCTATTATCCTCACTCATAATAATTCTCCCGACGGCGACGGTAGACATATCGCACCGAACAATGTGAATATTTCATCAGTGATCGCACTTAATTTAACGTGTGATGTAATCGAAGGGAGTTATCAAATTAATATGGAACAATCAAATCAAGCCCGACAAGGTTACATTCTCTATTCATTTGCACCAACAGCACCCCCCGGATTTTTAATTGTTGAAAATCCGACTAATCCAGTCTATATGCAATGTCAAAATGATTTACTAACTAGAATTAATTTTACACTCACCGATCAGTCAAATAATTTAATTGATCTACGTGGTGAAGTATTATCGATTAGTCTGTTTGTGAAAAGCTAATAAATAATTTGTATTAATCAGCAGCAGGGAGGGTGAAATGACAACATATTTGCGACCGTAGATGGCAGCAATTTGAGGGTGGTTATGACAATGTATTTGCGACAAAATCGCTAAGGCTCCATTTGTAAAATGGGGTCTTTAATTTTTTTTTGGTTAAAATATGAGATTTCGTAGGAAGGTTCCATTTGGCATTCTGAGGCTTTAATCGATTTTGTCGCAAAAATTTGTAGGGTTCACCCTCCCTGCTGCTAAACAGCAGCTGAAAAAGTTTAAAGACAATTACATACACATTAATATAAAACACAGCTAAGGTACCTCATAAAATTGCTTCTGACAAGCGAGACTAAGTACATTTGTTACTTGTACAGTCCCAAGCTATATCAAAGGTTATTGAAATAATTAAGGTCGGCTATAGGTATAATGGTACCAATTGTACAACCCCAGGTGGGCAGAGCTTAATGTGTAGGGAACATTGCATTCAGAAATAAACAACAAAACTAGCTGTGATTGCTGCATTATGTAAGAGTTGTACTTTCTGTTAGGCTTTAAAAAAAGTTGAGCTTCTTGGCAACATGTGAAATTATGTTAATTCATATCTATATCACATTTTGTATTTTTTAAGATTTTTTTAAAATGTGGTACACATAACTGAAAATGTGTCCGGTTTAACTAGATAACTCTTACCCTTGTCTAGTTCCAGTAGAGTTACCTCTCTTAAATGCAATGAAGTACCTATTTTCGATGTTATCAAATTAACAATCTAACATTGTTCTCTGTGACAGTGTGTGACATGCATGCTGAGGTAGGATAGAAAGTATATTTATTTCGCAAAACATTAGCATTGCGGTCTATGGAAAAGCAATTAGTACCGTGATACCATAAAGCCAGCTTACAAATCCACAGGGCGCACTCGATTTAAACTATCATTCTTATTCTCCTCATACTGCTCTCTTTGTAGTTTCATTTATTCCTTCAACTTGCGCTTGTGGGGAGTGGCACAGGAGTCTGCAGTTTTATCAATAAAGCACGACGAAAATTTTGACTACATGAAATTACCTTAACGGTATTATACAATAAATAAAGGAATGCATGAGTAACCACAACCCTCCGCTCGATTCGAATTTTCTCACGCATCTTTTATCCCTTTAGAATCGCACGAAGACTGAAAAACTACACATATCCATTAAAAAAACAGTAACGTACCTTCTCATCACTCTCGGACGACCATTGCATGAATGCAATCCGGCGAATTAACCTTTATTTTCACCATTACGGTCACAAACACTGGGATTGTGAATCATGCGGGGAAGGGCCCATTTGCACCACGGGCTAAATAACGTTATGAAATTAATTTTACAAGATAAAATGTTTAACTTGTTTTTTATTTCAGATTGCAAAATTTTATAATTTTTGTATCAATTTCCATAACAGAAATGTGTAGTTAAAGTTCTGATAGTACAAATGACGGTTGATGACGTCATCATATTCAAAGCTCGCATTATTAAATTTCCCTAGTATTAAAAGAAAACAGATTCTGCGCCGTGTTCGGAACGATTATTAGACTCTACCGCATATTTACTGCAGAATAGAAGCTAGTACAAATGGGCTATTTCCCCGCATGGTTCACAATCCCAGTGTTTGTGACCGTAATGGTGAAAATAAAGGTTAATTCGCCGGATTGCATTCATGCAATGGTCGTCCGAGAGTGATGAGAAGGTACGTTACTGTTTTTTTAATGGATATGTGTAGCTTTTCCGTCTTCGTGCGATTCTAAAGGGATAAAAGACGCGTGAGAAAATTCGAATCGAGCGGAGGGTTGTGGTCACTCTTGCATTCCTTTATTTATTGTATAATACCGTTAAGGTAATTTCATGTAGTCCAAAATTTCGTCGTGCTTTATTGATAAAACTGCAGACTCCTGTGGGGAGTGGGACCTTAGCCACTGTTCACCAAAATAACGTTTAAGTATTATCACTTCAAGTAAAGAAAGTGTACATGTAGGCCACGTGTAACTTAAGATGATGCTTATTACAACAATTATCTGTTAACTTTTCAAAGTTCAATATAAACGCGCAGTGAAAAATTCAGTTCAACTTCATTTCAATAGTTTCCACTTGACTTCGTTTTCATAAACGTCAAGTGTTCGCCTGATGTCAGCTGCCATTATACATACATTAGACTTTCATTCCCAAATACAGAACGCAAATCTATGCAGTAGCATACAGGTCCATCAGGCTGTATATATATATATATATATATATATATATATATATATATATATATATATATATATATATATATATATAGTTATGTAATAAGGGCTCGCACACTTTAACATAGAAATAGTGAAAGCCAACAAGCTTTGTCTATTTTAACAAAATGATTCATTTCCCTAGACAACAGTATAAAAAATTGGTTAACAGGAATTACAGTTTGTGAATATAATCCAAAATTTGATCCTAAGACTGAAAACACAAATTCTATCACTAAATAGATCTATTTTAATCCCGGTTCGAGTTCCCACAACGTACAAAAATAGAAGACAATGACGTCAGATGTGGTCAAATGTACGAATATCACAGTCTTTATTTCCGAATAATTCCAGAATAAATTTCCATGAATATCTCTCAGAATTGTTTATAAAAAGTCTACTTATTGTGTTTCCATGAGAACAAATTATTATATCTAAATAGCAGATGAAGAAAAAAGAATCTGAAAACAAATAAAATAAATACACCTTCAAGATGTTAGAATGACTCTGCCTGTAGAATATTAAAAATGCGTATTTAAAACGCCAAAACATTTTTTCAAATCTCACGAGATTGGTCATGTGGTCTCTTACTACAAGAACTTTAGCAATTACACCAATTTGTCCCCACTTAATAACCAATCAAAAAAAAAAACTGTTTACACGTAGTGATCAAGCAAAGAAAGAATGTCCCTGATACTGACCAATCATTTTAACTTCCTGTTGACGCTATTGCCATTCCAACACGAATTAGGGTAACTAAAATTAATTCCCACGTAATACTTCTTCGCCTTAAATAAACAACATTTGTTTAAGAAAATATCTCATTACTGAAAAATAATCACGAATCCGAAACAAATATTCATTACAATAAATTACAATGAAACGAAAATGAAATAGAAAAGAATTTTAAAACTTACAAACAAGCAATTTAATCATATATACTTAACATTTTCCCCACAAAGGAAAAAGAAAGATTTATATAATAAAGCTTTCCTTTTACCATATGCAATTTATTTGTAACTTATATACGCGGAAAAAAGTAAATAAGAAAATTCTCATGAATTATATAAAGTGTATAGGAAATAATATTTCTATACACTGGAAAGTGCATCTGCAATCAAGTTGCCTTTTACTTTGATTTTCCTGATATTCAGATTATACTCTTGAAAAAATAAACTCTACTTTAATAATCTAAACTTTGACTTTTATTTTTCATCTTGTCGACGAAATTAAGGGGATCGTTATCACTATACACAACAACCCGAGAAAGAGCCGAGCTAATGCAAACTTCAAAATGTTGTAATGCCAAAATTTAAGTTAAACATTCCTTCTAAATTGTTCAGTATTTGGTGCTTATATAATTTCTTAGAGAAATAGCACGCTGTCTTCTTGATTCAATACCGCTCAAACCCCAACATCACTTCAATAGACGGACAATTTAAAAGACATTAAAATTTGGAACTGTTAGAACCGGCGCACTTTTGAATATTGCTTTTAATTTATCGAAAGCTTCCTGCTATTTTTCTGTCCAGAGAAACTCATTTCTCTTTCTTAGCAAATTTATCAGAGGTTCAGCAATATTGGAAAAATTGGAACAAAACGTTTGATAGTATCCGGCCGTACGCAAAAAAATCATTAATTGCTTTATACTTACAGGCACATGAAAATCAGAGAAAGCCTTCACCTTTGCCTCAATAGGTTTGACTTGACCATATACGACAATATATCATAGGAAAGTAACACAAGCACGGCAGAACTCACTTTTAGATAAATTGTCAAATTAGCATCGGCGAGTCTTGCAAAAAAAAATCCGAATCGTGGCTAGATGTCCTTTCCAGGTGTCGTTGTAGAAAATGACATCATCAATATAAGTATCACAATTATCTAGACCGAATTAATCATATTCATCAAGCGTTGAAACGTGCTTGGAGAACCCTTCATCCAAACGGCATTACTAAGAGTCCATCTGGTGTCACAACCGCGAAATTTCTTGTGCTCTTTCCATAAGTATAATTTGTCAAAATCCATTTAGAAGGTCAAAGATGACGTACTTGGCATTTCTAATTTTATCAATGCAATCATCGAGCCTTGGTAACGGAAATGAATCTGTTTTGGTCACACTGTTCACCTTAACATAATCAGTGCACATACGGAAAGTTTATCCGGTTTTGGAATAAGTATGCGTGGTGAACTCAGTCACTTTTATTGGGCTCTAAGCAAGAGTTTTTCAGCAAATATTGAATTTCCTTTTTCAAATATTCCTGTTTGAGAGGATTTATTTAGTATGGGTGTTGTTTTACAGGTTTCGAATCTACAATTTCAATATCATGAACAATTTGGTTTGTAATCGTATGAATATCCAAAAGCAATTGCCTCTATTTGACAAGATCTACAAATTTTGCAAACATCACATTTGATTTTTGGCCAATTAGAGTGAGTCAAGATCTTGTTATAAGTTTTATTTATCCCTAAATGACCAGCCAGAGGAGTCTCATTGGCCAAACTAAGTATTTCCTGTCTGTAAGATTTTGGAGCTACAATCTGATAGTTCACCCACAATGTTCTCATAAGAATTCCATTTTTAATGAAGTAATAGGTAGGCACAATAGTGGCGTCAGTTTTCCTAATGGCCGTCTGAAAAAGATAGGAAATCTCAGGATTTGTTTCCTGTTTAACGACAAGTGATTGTCGTTTATCACCCTGATTAGACAAAAGAGAATAGTATTTAAAAGAGGATCACTGTGATCAATTCTCTCAGAGGCCTGATTTTTAGAATTTGTGCCAGATTGAATTTTACTGAGAGTCATATTAGGCTGAAATACCTTTATAACAGTAGACTGCTGAGAGAATGTTTTGCTTACAACAGGAACTTTATGAGCTAAGGAGTAACCATCAGCAGCACGATCAGTATTTTCAAGGTTTCAATCTTATGCTCATAAAGATACATCCTAATGTCACCATGGACACAGTTCCTGAACTCTTCAAGTAATATGATTTGTCTGAGACTTTCGTAATCTTTATTGACCTTTCTAGATGAGCATCACCTATCAAATTGTTGTGCTTTTCCCATGCAAATTCAACATAGGTCTGATGAGTTGATGTTCAAGAATTCCTAAATTGTGCCGGTAAGGTTATAGGACCAACGGATAGCCATTCAAAATAAATCCTTAACAAAATCTCTTTCAGCACTCTGTTCTAGTGAGAGTGAAGAATAAATATTACTAGCTCTAACAGTAAGTACACACTGTTTTTGCTGAGTCCAATACTCCTTTGGCAATTTTAAATTTTCTGCAACATTTTCAAAACGAGGAAAATAACTGCAACTTCTTCTTCCAGAAATGGTGGAACTAGCATAATATTTTTTATAACATCAAAATATGGGGAGTGTTTTCCTTTTACCAGTTATAATTTTTTCATTCTAGTTTGAATGTCCTTTTCATTCTTATCTCATTGTAATTGCATCTCTCTGTCTCCCTCTTTCTTCCTCTCATGTCTCTCTCTATTTGAAAGTGTATTTGCTTGTCTTTCTCCCTTTCCTGTCTCTCTTTCTCTTTCTTCTCAAATGGCAATTGCAGTTGCTTTTCGTACAACTGCATTGTGTCTCTCTTCTCTTTCTAAAGCTCGAGCTTGATTAACTATAATTCCATTTTACATTTCAGTCTTATTTCCATTACTTTAATGTCAGTGTCTGTCATAGACTTACTGACTGATGCCAAAACACTTTTATCAAAAACACTTTTCCCCACCAAATATTGGATCAAAATAATTTTAATTCCTCGTTCGTTAAGCAAGCGTTTGCAACAGAAAGATCGTACTTTCTGGCTAGTTCAAACAACTCATCTTTTTTAAAATTATTCAACTGCTCTTCAGTTGGATTAGAAAGAAAAGTTTCTACTTTTGATGACATTATAAATGAAAGCCTGTTGTTTTCACTTAAGAATTCAAATAAAAATGTAAAATGGTACTAGGGATTTTGTCAGTAGCAAAGAAAATAGTGAAAGCCAACAAGCTGTGTATATTTTAACAATGCAATTTAATTTCCAAGAAAACAATGTAACAAATTATTAGATCCAAAATCAGACGAAGTACAACCAATCTGGCAACAAATAGAAAAATACACCTTGTTCCTTCAAGATATTAGAATGACTCTGCCTGAAGAATGTTACAAATGCGTATTTAAAATTTTTAAAGATCATTTCAAGTCTCGCGATACTGGTCATGTGGTCTATTACTTCACTAACTTTAGCATGTACGCCAATCTGTTCCCACTTAAGAATCAGTCATAAAAACGTTGTTTTTTCATAGTGATCACACAAGGAAAGGATGACCCTGATACTGACCAATCATTTTAACTTCCTGTTGACACTGTTGCCAACCCAAGACTAACTAGAGTAACTAAAATTAATTCCCACGTAATACATCTCCGTCTTAAATAAACAACATTTGTTAAAAGAAAATATCTCGTCACTAAAAAAGAATTTCGAATCTGATAAAAGTATTTATTACAAGCAATGGAACAAAAATGAAATAAAAAATAATTTTAATACCTACACATAAGCAGTTTAATGACATATACGTAACACTTAATATGGCTGAAAAAGTGTTATAACTCCAATACCCAGGCGCGCACACACATATACCCTTCTGTATAATGACCTAGTACAAGCAAATCATAAAAAAGCATAAACAAACCAACATCTAACATATTGAAACAAAAGGCAAACAAGGAACAATTGAAATATATGATTTGATGTTTACAAAAGAATAAAGGTATCATTATACCTTTATTCATATGTTGAAAAGTTTTTCTTAATGTACAAAAAAACTACACTCTAAAATGTTGATATGCATTACAAAAAATCAATCAGCAGATAAATCAATGACGAGCCACACAGTTAATCTGTTTCGTTACATGCTCTATACCACATGTCAAGGATTTTATGTATTATTGATCATAGGCAATACGTGTTAGATTAGACATGCAATGAGCTCATTTAGCCATTCTTTCAGTAGCATTATACATACGTTCTCTCTCTCTCTCTCTCTCTCTCTCGCACACACACACACACACACATACACTGAAGCCCGCTAAAGACAATCGGATCCAGATCGATGCATCTGACGGCACCATCACATCAATACAGCTAAAACAGGTTATACTTTAGACAGGTAGCTCTCTAAAATATATTGGCTAACCTCCTGTGTCGGAACAATTAAGATTAGCTCATCTGACCCACAAGTTTAGAAGAAAGCATCCATCAATTTTGTTCTAAACTGGTTGTTCACGTAATAAATAAATAGACTTCACTTGTGGTCCGTATGGTTAAAGAGTTTGCTTTGGGTGCGCGATGTACCGTATACGAACCCTGGCTAGTCTTGTGATTGGTTGGCCTGGTGTCAGAATAATGTGACTGGGTGGAACATGGTGCTACATGTCTGCGGCATGATATGACTGAAAAATTGCTAAAGCTACGTTAAAAATCGAAATCGCACATACACACACACACACATGAACAGATATATAAACTACTATTAAAAATACAGCAACCCGCGGGAGAAGACAGGTTCCTTGTCTTTACAGCAAGTTTTATCGTCCACATCTTGTTTTGGTTTGTTATTTTAAAACAATACTATGCAAATTGAATGTTTTAATTTTTGTGTACAAGAAGCAAGCCATGCAAATTGAATGTTTTAATTTTTGTGTACAAGAAGCAAGCCAGACACTGGAATAAATAGTACAGATCCTGGTTGGTAGTCACTACATTGCCTCACCTCTTTCATTGCATCCTTTTGTACTATGACGAAGACTAAGAGGAGGGCAGATCCCAACGGCCAAGGAGAGAGCTTGCTGGACTTTGTTTATTTATTATTTTGACCCAGAAACTTACTATACGCATCAAAGTTGTACAGCTAGTTTATATCTTTCATCTTACTCGATGTAATGATATTAAGTGGCTTTTAATAAATAACAATCGACAATTAGTGACAATCAGTGTCAGCCAGTTAATTACTGTTTTCTTTCGTTAGGTAGCTGCCTATTTTGCTTATATGGTGTCCTATTTCCGTGACCCGAAACAAAACTAGTGCGAAATGTGAAAGAACATAGAATAAATCGAAGACCCCCAAATAAATGAATTTAGCAATATCCATTCAGTAAAAATCAATCGTCATATATTTGGCAGGAATCACGATCAATTTTACAAGCAAAGGAAGTAGACAAATATGGCACACAGCAGATGGAACTGAAAATGTTGTGGGCTAAAGCCTCATTAAATCAGACAGATAATAGAAGCTTACGAGGTGTACTACTTGTAAACAACGGAAAGAGAAACACGTCATTTTCCAGTCAGTGTTATTACTAAAACCTATGGTACATTATGAAAATAAAACAGCATACATTGTGCAAAATCCATCGCCAAAGGTCAAATGTCTGATTCTTTGAAGGCAAACACACCGTATATCCTTGTAATAAAACTCACATCCCTCAAAAGTTAAAAAAGTTGTGCGTGTTAATGGCTGAGATAAATGTTCAGTAAATATCATTTACCACGCATCATTGGCACAGTTCTTTCTTTATGGTTCAGAATGTTTCTGCAGAGCCTAGTCGAATAATAGATATGGTATCTTCTAAAATGCCCAAATATATAAAATGACAATATGATAAATAGGAATCCTCAGTATTATGTATTGAATCCAAAAATAATCCTAAAACTTTCTATTGAAGTACAAAAGATTCAATTGTTCCGAATGAATTTCAGATCCTAGAAAAACAATTATCACGATGATAATGTCCGTAACTCCTCTATACAATTCACAATAGGGCAGGAATGATTTTCTACCCCAGTAGTCACTTTGTAATTAAAATGAATAGTCCTAACAGGTGTCTCCTCTCAAAATAACAAAATTAACATCATATACATTTGCATACTGATTTTAACATATGTAAAAGGAATCCGAAATAGAAATGAATCCAAAATATGCAGTGTACAACATTAGCTATGTAATCTTTTATAGACACAGTCATAAACGAAAATTACACACAGTAGAGATATAGATACATGCTGCCAAGAGTTACAAAAAGGTAGATATATACATAACAGAAGATAGTACTGCCCGACAAAACCAACTAGATTCGTTGTTATTTTGGATGTGTGCTTTGGTTTGTTTGTTTTTCGTCATTAATCTGATGTTCCTTCAGGAAATGTCAATAAACATAAACATGGGTTGTCCAGTAATTTAGAATAATGATGTTTTGTGTTTTCGTATTCTTATACGAGATCGTGAAACAAAAAATTTATTTGACCTACACGTTTCTTTCTTATTTTGGTGAAATTACATCTTATAGTTTGAGAGGTAACGCAATTTGTTACTTTTTAAAATAATATCCTATAGTTAGAAGATCTAGTAAGCATTAGAGTGTCAAGCACTGTAAGAGTAGTGGAAATCGAATGGTTATGTATGAATTTGTTTCGTGCGAAAACAAGTGCCTAGAAGAAACTAATCCAGAACTCTCAAAGTGTATACAGCCAAATGCAAAAATTGTAATCGAGTTTTTACCATTTAATTTGGTTTTCATTATGTTTCAGGGCTGCATTATGTAGTGTCTTTTCTGACAATGCGGTTTTGATAGAATAATGGTGATTTCATTAATAGATGCATACTATTGCATACGGTATCTTGTTTCAGTAAAACCTGATAGCTTCATCATACTATATGTAGTTTCACACGGCGTTGAATGGTTTTATTTCTTCTCATATCTGAACACAAAGTTGAGAAACATACTACTATATGGAATGGTCTTAGGATTTCATGAAATGATTAATGCAGTTAGTGCATACACTTTTGTCGAATACAATATGATTTCTCTCTTACGTAAACGGATTTACCTCTTAATTTGAGGTGTAAACAAATGCACTAAATAGTTTAGCAAGTGACGACATGGAAAGGGAAAACTAACCAAACTGATCCTTTAACATTAACTGGCTCGGTTTTGGTAACCAATTCATGACATTAAGGCACTTTTTATGGCTTTCGCAGCCCATAGTTGTTAACAAGAGATCGTCCGTTCTCGTTAAAATGTCTTTGGATGGTCTCTAGAATAGAGAGAGAGAGAGAGAGAGAGAGAGAGAGAGAGAGAGAGAGAGAGAGAGAGAGAGAGAGAGAGAGAGAGAGAGAGAGAGAGAGAGAGAGAGAGAGAGAGAGAGAGAGAGAGAGAGAGAGAGAGAGAGAGAGAGAGAGAGAGAGAGAGAGAGAGAGAGAGAGAGAGAGAGAGAGAGAGAGAGAGAGAGAGAGAGAGAGAGAGAGAGAGAGAGAGAGAGAGAGAGAGAGAGAGAGAGAGAGAGAGAGAGAGAGAGAGAGAGAGAGAGAGAGAGAGAGAGAGATATTATCACTATGTTACTATTGAATTCTGGGGGCTGTATCATAAAAATTGAAACATATAAATTATATTTGATCTGTGGAATTTATTTCACATGATGTGCCTGTTAAAGATAAAAGTACAGATATTTTGTAAATTCCAAGTGAAATAACTCATTGAATACATACCCACTTCTTGTATATAATGGGTTCAGTTCTCGCTTTCGACAAGCTCTAGGTGGTTAAGCATGCAAGGTCAGTGGTTTTTCCAGCCCAAATATCATTCGATGCTGACGTCGTATCCTTAGAAAAAAGGGATGTACTAGTTGCTATGATTTGGTCTCTAACACACACACACACACACACACACACACACACAGATACACACACATACACACACACATATATATATATATATATATATATATATATATATATATATATATATATATATATATATATATATATATATATATATATATATATATATATATATATAATGTAAAAAAGTTAATAATTAACGTTAAAATTTGCAATATATGATAAATCATTCCAACAAAACTGTTCATAAGTCGGTAAAAAGTGATTATAGCTTATGTACTTTATGTGTGGTGTGTTATCTTATATCGGTTTAGCTTGTTTCATTTTGCATTTTTATCATTTGTTTTGTCTTTCGTAATTGTTTATCGTTTGGTTGTCTATTGCGTTGTAAGATTTAATTAGAACCAGGCAAGTTATTCTCTTCTTACTTCGATTGATACAAAAACGTTATTTTGTGTTACATCTCGTTACACAAATGTTTCAATCATTTTTCTCGGATGGTGTCATGCATAATGCCCCAGATATCCTAGCCACAACACATTGCACACATTTACATAAGTAAATAAATTATTAACGATGCTGCCTTGACTTATTTTATGAGTACAGTAGTGAAAGTCGTAGTAGGTTGCTAAAATCGCCTATCCTAGGAAGCCGGACAGTTCTAAGGGCAGATAATATGGAGGAAACATCTGTTGACTGAATCCAAGAGAAAATTATACCAGGATATGCATACAAATTCAGTGTATTTCAATTAACTGATAAGATAAACAAAAATGTGTAGGTAAGGTCGAAACTTCGCTGTTAATCCATCGTTGTGGTTGTTTGTACGTATAAATGAACAACGTTGTATGCTCCACATATTAAAACAGCATTTGATTGGACTGTACTAACCAGAACGTCATACGGTTTCTTTTTCTTTGAAATCATTGCGGATACTGGTTTGTGGTTAGCGACATTAAAACTGGATGTTTTCCGGTATATAAAACGAATTCATTGTACGTTTTTGCGTATAGAAAAGAAAGTCGTTTCTGAAATGAAGACCTACCTGGCCCTGGTTTTTATGTGCTCTTTATATTCGTCTCTGTGGCGTATACACGCATCAGTAATTCACAGGCAAGGTACCTATTTTTGTTTTGAATTATGTCTCCTTCTTGTAAAATTTGTAAGCCGGATGTTACTTTTTACATTTTTATGCATGGGGGAAAGCGGGATAAAAAAAACCATTCATTTGTTTGTCGTTCTGTCATAGTCATTGTCTAAAATTGTATTTATTTGATGTGGCTATTTCTTTGTCAATTTCATTTCCCATTGCATCTGTGTAATTGACCATTTGCAGAGAAAAACATTTTGTTCTTTTTTTTCGTTTCAACATTTGATATCCGAGGTCTTTGTATGAAGTTGGTCCTTAAGCAGAAAAAGACAAGTTTCATCAGATAGTGACCACAAGACAGCATATAAACGAATCTTTGAAGAAAAAGACAACAGTATTTTGTTATGTCTAGTTTCTAGATATCATATTGGAAAACTGTACAAACTGTAATGGCTAAATATTCCTGCTGGAGAGAATAATATTAATTTTTCCACTTTCCTGTTTCAACAACAGAATATGAGTTTGGTCAATTCATGTGTCATGAACGATTTTTTTCCTCTCACTCACTATCTCTTTCTCTGGTGTTGTTACTGTGTTTTCAGCTATTGTTTGTTTTCATTGTTTCAGTTAATAGCAATAATCTTGTATGTATGTATGTATGTATGTATGTATGTATGTATGTATGTATGTATGTATGTATGTATGTATGTATGTATGTATGTATGTATGTATGTATGTATGTATGTATGTATGTATGTATGTATGTATGTATGTATGCATGCATGCATGTTTGAATGGCTGAATGTATGACTTTATTTAATCTTCGAGATTACATAACTTTAGGGATATATATGATTTTGAATTAGAAGAACCGATATTGTTTATCTTGTCTTTGCGCAAGTATTCTTTGAACTTTTGTGTGCTGCTTTTAATGATGGAAATAGTGAACTTTTCTTGTCTGATGTTACATAAGGGGTAACATTACCTTTCAAATGGTAAACAGGAGGACTCTTATGTATGATTTTGTAATATGGTATTCATATTTTACTTTATTGCTATAATATCTATTCATACAGTGGGTAATTGATACCTATATGTAGTAATAAGTGACTATCTATGTAATAATAGACAAAAGGAGACTTGTAAAAAAAGATAAAAATACATACAAGACTACTTATTATATGATTACTCTTTATACACGTAGATTTAAAGGGACAATGAGAGAAAATGAATAATTTCCTTTTACCTCAGTGTGTATGTTTCCATTTGCTCGTCTGTTTATTTATGGATCTTTGTATCCATATATGCATGCATTTAATTGGACTCAAACTGGTATGGGTGCACCGACGTATAAACGATCATGGATTAATGTGGTACCCACTATGCCCGTCGATTTATTAACCTACTTAGATGCATTTGTTACGTTAGCAAATATAACAATAAGGATATTATTTATTTTCACTTATTCCTCTCAGGTACACTGGAATGAGTCAAAAAACAATTTAAAATACAAATAACAGTCCGGTTAACATTTTCATTTATATCAAACTCTATAATATATATGCAGTCATAGGAACACAATATTTGTCGCAAATGAGAAGTTCTGACTGCTTGGTTACTGTTTGCAAGCCTTGTGGATGTTGAGAGCAAAGTGGGATATAGTGTCTTCAATTATACAGTCGAAAGTAAGCAATATGTAATGCGGATTTGAAGCCATCGCAGCTAATCCACATTTCCATATATTTACTAGATGATAGAAGATGCTATATTCTTACAGGACAGAATTTAAAAATTTTGCTGTTTGGTGTATGACAGGTTGTACTGATTGGAAGGGAAACTTTGTTAAACCCGGCGAGAGCTATTTTGATGGATGTAATGGTTGTCAGTGTTTATATCCGAAGGTATGCTTACCCTCCCTTCAGTCTCTCTCTCTCTCTCTCTCTCTCTCTCTCTCTCTCTCTCTCTCTCTCTCTCTCTCTCTCTCTCTCTCTCTCTCTCATTTATTTAATAAAACCACACTAATATCCCTAATTTAATATCTGGAAATATATTACAGCGATAATGAAATTGTGATAGTACATTTGTACTCAATTAAAGATCACTGGAGCAAATGACAATTAAAATCAATGTATAAAATAGATAAATACACTTCGATATGTGAAACATTAGACTGATCATTCTTAGAAAGTATCAGGTGATTTGAATGTTTTAATACTACTTAGATAAGCATCATATCCTGAACGCTCGTATCAATCATATTTGAAGGAAACACTTGATATACATTCAAGTCAGATAATGCTCTCTCTCTCTCTCTCTCTCTCTCTCTCTCTCTCTCTCTCTCTCTCTCTCTCTCTCTCTCTCTCTCTCTCTCTCTCTCTCATATACAAATACACTTGATCATGTAATAGTGTCTGATAGAATGATTAGTAACATATTTATTGATGTATTATTTGGAGATGTGATCTTTTTATAAAATTACTTCAAATAGAATTCAGTTTCATAGGACAATAGTATCTTATTTACAGTGTTAGTTTTAAAGTTATACTCATTTTAATACACATGCCAGCATAAACGGCTATTTTCAGTAAATATACATGCACACATACTTGTATGTGAAAGCTGTATACCTACTGCAGAATCTTCATACTACTCATAAAGGTTTATTGCATGTACCTGACTAGTTTTAAAGACTGTTATTTATCTAGCCTTTGTATTTAAATTTTCAGACTGATGTTTGTACACTGATAGCCTGCATGGATGGTTTGTCTTACCGGCCAAGGCGGTCGCGTCGTGACTAAAATAATGCTGGTTCGAATCCCATTGTTGGAACAGTCTGGATTCATTAGTTGCTTCGGTAGTTTACAACCAAGACATTATTTCTGTTTCTCAAAATGCCCCAAACCACAATCCTCAACGAAAACGAATGCCTTCAAAAAGCAAAATTTCAAGCTAAATGCTCTTCTATGACTGATATTTCCTGCTTTGTTTACCAGTCGTGCTAAGTATATGAATAGTGTACTTTATATTTGACTAATAAAACTGCATCATCATCAAATAGATCATTCTTATCAGCAAACATTGCTTAATTTAAAACAGTATAATTATAGACACTCAACCACTCGCCCTCTACAATCTAACCCTCATGGCCTGCAATATAACACACACACACACACACACACACACACACACACACACACGAGTTTCAACAGAGACAGAATGCATGCACACTATTTGAATTTCAGTTTTATGTAGATCAAATTGAGTTCTGCTTTAGAGGCGAATGACTGAGCGCGATAAGCTATGAATTTTGAAGGCTTTAGACGATTATATGTGACCTTTTTATTGATATCATGCATTTGTTGAACTATGATTTTATATTAATTTGGAATTAGAGCATTAATGTAAATACTTTTTTCTTCTAGTGTTTTTCTTTTTATTCAGCCTTAGATAAAGATCTAAATGAGTATGATAAAATGGTTGCTACATTTGCATAAGAAATATGAACACGTTTGTTTCTTCTGAGCTATGATGTACACCTACCTTGGTAAAGTATAGCCCAGAAAAATCTAATTTGTTTATCTATTTAAATGCAGTAACCTATAAATATAAAATATATTTAATTTTAATAACGTTAGAGAGAAAACCATTGAGTATAAACGGGTTCACTCGACACCTGTGTCTGTTCATGAAGATTACTTTTGAAACGACACGTGTAAATTATGAACTAAGTATGATCGGAATCCATGTATTTGTTTACTGTGCTCTTTAATGTTTACCAATCGCATTTTATCCTTTACGACCTTTACGATCTCGATAAGTCAAATCAATTCCAACTCTTTCAGTCAAATCGGTTCGAATCATCTTTATTTATAATCAATGCGAAATTGAATTATACCAATACATAATTTTGTTTTAAGTACAATCTGGGTTAGTGTTCATTCGAGAATTTGATTCCTCTCGTCAATCATCGCATGTCATACTCTTACCAGGCCGGCTGAACAACTGAAGCCACATCCTCCGAAAGTTAGCCTTGAACACAGGCACTAACAACAAGACATATTCAATTGAAATCCTCTACAAATATCCTTACACATGATTTCTTAAGTTTTCATAATACATACAAGTATAGCCAGTTCTTGCAAATGTTCACGTTTACACATGCACCGTAAGTTTCCTAAAAGCGCAAAAACTCAAACCTTACTTCCCTGCCCAATTAATATTACTGCTCCCAATGACTAAAAAGCCATCGCAATTAATGTAAGCAAACATTATACACTGATTATCAAGCTGAAGGTTACTCATATAAACACGATTGAACGAAGATGAGTCATGGTTTCCTGTCAGTTTTAAAAACAAATAAACTGCACAACTTAAGAGCTAATATGAATTTTATTTTCTTACTTAAACACTAGGGAAGAGGTGGGGTGGGCTGTATCAAATCATAATATATGATGCACTACTGCAAATTCTATTTTTTTAAATCCAGCATTATACTTTTGTCTTATACCCACGCACTGTTTGTAGAAACGTACTCTGATCTGAAACATAATCTATTAAACTATTTCCTATTTTTCACGTAGCTAGTTAGGGTACATGATGATTATGATTACATGGGAATACACACGTCTATAGGTGGAAAGGTATGTTGAGATCTTTACTGGTGTTACTGATAATATTAAAGATAGATGATGCTTTCTATCAAAGAGATTTCTAGCTTAGAAAGCTACCAATCTCCTTCAAAAGACCACACTCTTATTCAGAAAATAAAAATGTATATTCAAATGCAAGGAGGATTATACTTCAGTAGACATTTTCGTATTAAACAAATGACATCTTATATATATATATATATATATATATATATATATATATATATATATATATATATATATATATATATATATATAATGTCATTTTATAATCCAGTGCGACATGCTGGATTTGATCTAATGAACAACAGATTTTGTAACAGACCTAATCCAATGAAACCAGAGTCAAGCTATACTAGCATAAAACCTCAAATAATAAGGGATTGTATTAAAAAAGTAGGTTATCATATATTACCAAAATATGGATCGGTATGGTTATTACGAATAGCGGGCTGGGCTTATGATGTAATGATATATATTGATAATGACATTTTTTTATAATATGGTCGATATATTATTTGATAGTGATATTTCTAAAGCTAGAGAATTTTAAACAGTAAAAATAAGAAATATTTTAACTAAACATTTAATCACAGCACATTCGAAAAACGACACAGACAGCACAACCCCATATGAACTTTTAGCTTGCCACATGATTTCCTAGCAAGTTCAGATGTTACATATAACTTATCCTAGGACACGAAAATATTTCTACAAGGCTGTCATCTAACATCCTAGAAGGACCAGAGAAAGTTCGAAAGGCATGAAACAGACAGCACGGTTGAATCCCATGTGACCCACTAAGTTGTCTAACAATATCTTAGCAAGGTCAGATGTTACATATAACTTATCCTAGGACACAACAGTTTAAACACATGAACTCCTAGATTGTCTCATGACATTCTAACAAGTCTTGGGGTTACATATAAGGACGGCACAGACGGCACATACACAGACACACACATACACACGCACACACACAGAGTCACACACAAACACAACACAAACATGTAAACATACAAACACTACAGACGAAGCAAACGTATCATAGTGGGAAACCTTAAATTACGTCCAACAGATATCGTACACCCACCCACCATACAAACACCTGAGGGTGCAAAAGTGCGCCACCACGTGATCACATGGTGGGTAAGTGTATTTTGTCTGTTGGACATCGGAACATGTCTGGGGTGCCCCATCTTCTTACAAGTGACATCCAGCATCTACCCACCGATTATGTCTGCGATGAGGATCGAACTCAATGCGTCAATACGAACATCAAAGATTCTAACACCGAGCTATGAAATTCCGTTACATATATATGTTGTCAAAGTTATTATAGAGTTATCTAATACAGACTGGCACTTGTAGCAAATAGAAATTGAAAAAATCATAAGCTATAACCTAGAGTGTGAATTTCTGAATTAAAAAACATTTATTGTGAAATACGTCAATTTTCAAATACATCGGAATGGTCAATACAGTGTGTAGCGTTTATATATAGGCCAAACATGTTATGTTAATTATAAGTCTCTATCCATTAGACGCTTACTTCAGACGTTTGCTGAGCTATACAGAAAAAAAATCATATTTTTGAGGAATAGAGTGCAGGCTTCTGAATAAAATAACACTATTGTGAAATACTTTAATTTTAGAATGCATTGGAGAGATCTAATAATGCCAGCCTTTGCTGCCGTTGCTAGGCGTTATACTAAAAAAATCAAGAACTATAAATTGTTTTCTATTATGCTGTCTAAACATAATGTGATATGTGTTTAGACACATATTTATAGCACAATAAAAGTTTTGAATTTTGTGATATTTTCTCGATAGAACTTGGGTTTTATGATTGTCTGTCCGATTGTATTTTTGAGCTAAGTAGATTTTTAAAAAATTTGACATACATCTCAATAAAAAACATTGTTATTCTTTCATAACAGCAGACAACTCTGTTCTATGTCTAGCCTGACAGAGTTGGTCTATCTTGATTAACTAATACTTTATGCTAACAGAGTTGTCCATTTTGATCAATTAAAACATATTCCTAGAGGATTTGTCGATTGTATTTTTGAGCTAAGTAGATTTTTAAAAACTTTGACATACATCTCAATAAAAAACATTGTTATTCTTTCATAACAGCAGACAACTCTGTTCTATGTCTAGCCTGACAGAGTTGGTCTATCTTGATTAACTAATACTTTATGCTAACAGAGTTGTCCATTTTGATCAATTAAAACATATTCCTAGAGGATTTGTCGATTGTATTTTTGAGCTAAGTAGATTTTTAAAAACTTTGACATACATCTCAATAAAAAAACAATGTTATTCTTTCATAACAGCAGACAACTCTGTTCTATGTCTAGCCTGACAGAGTTGGTCTATCTTGATTAACTAATACTTTATGCTAACAGAGTTGTCCATTTTGATCAACTAAAACATATTCCTAGAGTATTTGTCGATCTAGATTAAAATACATTGAACAAGACAGAAATTTGATATACAAGTGTTTCAAAACTCTATTGATTATACGTTTTATAGCCAAAAAATAACCAAATTTTTAACAGTATAAAATCTAAGTTACTTATGCAATGCTAGATTTTAGAGAATAGGAAGTAGCATATGAAAGCAAGTTTTAAGACATCTTTATCAAACCAATTCGTAAACCAAAATACAATATGTTTTAAAAGAATTTCATTACCTACTATAAGATTCTCAACGGTCGTTATCAAGTATAGATTTCTATCATGTTTAATAGGGATTTAATGCTGCCAAATACCTTTGGGTGGCATTCAAACATTTCTTTCATTGCTATTTTGCTAAGAAGATACTTGCTATCCTTTGCAAAAGCCGTTGACTGTTCCAGGTCTATGATGATTTTGTATACCAATTTTGCTTTTTGGATTATGTAAATTTTCATATTTTAATGCAAGTGCATCTCGTAAATTTTCTAGATAATGAAAATATTTGAAATCGTCTGTTTTGATAAAAGAAAGGTTGATTCTATCAAATTTACTAAAACAAATTCCTGAAATTTAAATTCAAATAATAATTGCCGGTTATTGACCAATTTTTGATTTTCAATTAACTCCATCGACTAATGATAAATTTTAAGGCATTATTTTTAATTTTTGGACAATATTACTTAAACAATTTTCACGTGCGAGCGTATTAAATTCGTCTACGTATTATCTTTTTTTCATTGAAATTGCCTATTCCACGTTTAATAATTGTATTTATTTAAATCTTATGATGATTCGTCCTGATGACATTAGTTTTGATAAAGCTGACGCTAATGTTTAGAGCTGCTTTGATATCATCAAAACTCATCATCGTTTTTACATATCCGCAACGGATAACATTAGCTTTCTTTGTCAGTTTATTGTCATCTAATACCATAGTATACATTTTGCTTCTTAGTGCAACAAACTCTCTTACCGGCACAAACATAAATTTGTCCTTAAATTTTCCAATATTTTTCTTGTTTAAATTGTCTTGAAATTCACTACATATTGGACAATCTTATAAATCAAATAGATATTTATTATTATAATTTTCCTGATAGGCATCTTCACATTTCATATTATAAACTAGCAAGTCCGTATCCATGAATAGCAACTCCGAATCTGGTCAGTAAAATTGTAGTGAAAATCGTACATCAGCTACTTTGATATCTCAAGCACAGTTGCATCAACATGAGTTGGTTTATTTAACTTTAAATTTGTCTTTCGTCGTTGTATTGCAGCTAGATTTTAGCTAAATGTTTTCAAACCAATTTATTTCTGGGAGTAATGTCATTAACAATTTCGATTGATAATCTTTTTCTAATATTCTCCATAGTCTTACCAAGCATTGAGTTATTCATTAACTTGAAGAAGTTTTTCTCGAATTTTAGCGGCAGCACGCCGTTTTGTATTTAAGTCAATATAATCCGCCAT